>OZ038487.1:6257640-6425140 GCA_964036315.1 Acanthosepion esculentum | reverse complement strand
CCGTTTGCAGGGCCCCATCCTTGTAATCATCTACTATACTAATTCAAATGTGGGGGAGTAGGGGATGCACATACATCCCCCAGTAACCGTCGTTATCCCCTTGTCCCATTGGGTCTCTTAGACCTCAAATACATGAGCGGAGTTTGTCTCAGTGCCTTTAGGTCTCGGGCCGGTACGACGTTTATGACCCAAGGACAAGTTCTGTTACCTTGACCTCTGGGCAGACGTAACATGTCCACTCGGAGCATCACGCGTGCATTTTCCTTCTTGGCTTGATTGTCCCCCCTCTCCATTAAGGGTGCTGGAGGTAGACGTTTTCTGGTTTTTGATATGATAGTCAGGGATCTGAACCTCGAGTACCGCTGGTTATCCTAACAGCAGGTGTATAATATTGGGACTAATGTACAGCCATTTTGTGAATGGTTTCTGGATCGTGCTGTATTCTCCGGTGAGGCCTCTCGATGCTGTGATGAAGGGTACTGCTACAGCTGTATCTCTGGACGACTCTCTACAAGTTAATTATGCATGCAACTCCTGTCGATGTGTCTGTCTCTCTGCCTACCAGTCTTCCACCAACCAATGCACACATGAAACCAATCAAAATACAAATGAACAAAACTATCAAACCCAACAGAAAAAAACAAAACAAAACAAAGAAGACCCCTCGTATACCATCTCCTACACCAACGTGAGTGATCTATGTACCAACTTTCCAGACGTGGAACACCATCTTCTCCAATCTTCTCCAATCTCCTGTTACTTTCTGAAACCGGTATCAACACTTTATGCGCGCTGAAGGAGTTCATAGTCCCGGGCTACTCACCTCTCAGTCAAAAACGACCCCTTAAATCGTCACGGCCACGGACTTTGGAGCCTACATCAAGGACGAGTTTTCCTGTGGCAGGGACACAAAAAACGAGGAACCTGATCTCCCGAATATCTGAGAAGATTGACAATATCCTTACTAAATTCCACTCGGCCAGCTTTCATATCTGCGGTGACTTCAATATCCACCATAAATAGTGGCTAGTCCACTCCAACAAAAGTGATTTTGAAGGCAGATATTGCAGAGACTTCTCCATCGACTATGAACTAATTCTGATCATCGGAGAACCTACCCGAGTCCCGCACACGACGGAACATCAGGCGAACCTCCTCAACCTCTTCCTAAGTTCCTACCCTGAAGAATTCCGATCAAAAGTTTTACTTTCACTACGTACGTCAGGCCATTCCCTAATCAGTGTCCAGATTGATGCCAAATCTAAGTCATCCTCTGATGTACCGTTCCATAGAACGATTTTTCGCCGTGCGAAGGTAGACTGGGACAGCTTTCGATCCTGCATGATGGAAGCCCCCCTCCCAACCTTATTCAAGCATGCTGCCTCCAAAGCTGCTGCCATTGTCACTGATTGGATCATTTCTGGAATGGAGAGTTTTATACCACGCATAAATTCCAGCAAAAACCAAACATGGTTCAGTCCTGAATGTGCTGCAGCTATAACTTACCAAAACCATACAGACAAACCTCTCATCTACGGACCCCTTATCAACGGACTTCGGATGCAGGCAAAATAAAAAAAAATCTGCAGAAAAAAAAAACAAACTTCCAGTGGTTGTTCTTAAGAACATCAACCCGGTATTATCCTCAATCATAGTAAAATTATTCAACCGCTGCTTGAAGGAGAAACCCTTGCTAAGCATGTGGAAAGTGTCAAGCGTAAGCCCGGTTTTCAAGAACGCATGTGTGCAATCTCCCCCTCCCAGTACAGATCCATCACTCTTCTCAGTATCATCAGCAAGCTTTTTGAGGTCATAATCAATAAGAAGGTAGTCAAGCATCTAGAAAAGAACAAACTCTTCAGCGACGAACAGTATGGGTTTCGGTCGGCCTGATCCACTGCTTACGTCCTAACTACCATCACTCACAGAATCAGCGAGGCTCTTGACGACAAACACAACTCGAGTACCATAGCATTAGATATCTCAATGTACTTCGAAAAGATGTGGCCTTAATATACAAGTTCTTCAGTTATGGAATCATTGGAAGGGTCTTCTCAACCATAAAATCCTTCCTAACAGGTAGGACTCTGCAGGTAGTTATTATCAGTCCTCAGGAGCTCTAGAAGTTATCTCATGCGACCTCCAGGGGTTCACTTCTCGGACCAACCCTCTTTTTGATCTACATAAATGATCTGCCTAAGAATATACTCAGATCATTTGTAAACATCTATGCTGATGATACGATTATATACGGTCGCACTTCTAAAAATCTTGATAGTCAGAGATTGGCGACTGATCTCTCTTCCGATCTTGCACAAACTACACAACAGAGTAAAGACTACTCTATTTATATTTAAACGTAACATTTCTCTTTTTTAAATGATATATATATATATATATATATATATATATATATATATATATATGTGTGTGTGTGTGTGTGTGTGTGTGTGTGTGTGTGTGTTTATGATGTATAATAATATCCAAAAGAAAAGTGAAGATGGTGAGACAAAGTGGAAATTTTTTTTATCAAAGACGCGTTTCGCCGAGGAAGCGTCTGCTCTCCTTTGTCTTCCTCAGGTTAAAATGAAAGAAATGCAAAACTGTGTGTGAGGAAAATAGCTTGTGATCTCTGAGGATAAGTGGGTATCATAAATCAAATTAATTACCCTAGCTTATCACCTCCCAATTTCCATACTTGGAGAGTGTCTGTCCGCCTGTGTTTGTTTTATCTATATCCCTTACTCTGTTTTGTTAGCGTTGCTATCTCGTTTGATGATAACTAGATCTCTTATTGTTTTAGAGGTGGTCTTGAATGTTATGTTATGGTTAGACAAGTTCCTTTTTAGTTGTTAGGTAGGCTTATGTGTTTGATTCTTTTAAGATTGTCGGGTTTATTATTATTATTTGTAGATTTTAGTATATTTTCCTGTGGAGTTTGTAGGCTTTGCGTTTGGCATTGTGCAGAAAATAATTTGTTTATTGGAGGAGTTTGAAAGTGTTTTCAGTGTATTTTTCGTTGGTCAGGAATTGGGGAGTTACAGATACTAAGGGCTCTTAAATAAAAGCCTATGATCACTCCAGATTTTATTTTATTGTTATAGTAGGAGTAAAAGTTTATGACGTCATTATTATTTGTTGTTTTTGATAAATCTTCAGTTGAATATCCTTATGTGTGCATATTAACATGATAACGATATATATATATATATATATATATATATATATATATATATATATATATATATATATATATATATATATATATATATATATATATATACACCAGGAGTTACACACGTGTTTCCAATTTAACAACACACAAACACACACGGTCCTCTACAAATTGGTTACCTTCTGACGTGATTGAATTTTCAACTCCTGTTAACAGACACAAGACAGTATATATGTACAAACACAAAGTTTTACACAGACTTTCCAAACGAGAGCCAATCAGGAAAAACATTGAAAAACTTCTTTTCCTATCCTAATACGCACGCCGTACACATTTATGTACAGAACACAATTTCTCCGGCGCGACAAATAGAATTTTTTCTACAACACGTGGAAATTACAAAAGCTCGAATCAGCACTAAACTACAATTACTACTACTATGACACGAGCCTTACAATACTCCTTCTCCCACTGGTCTATATTTGCTTAACCCTTCCTTTCTCTCGGTGACGTGTGACCCAGTTTCACCCGGTAGACATGCTTACGGCCGCACCAAACGGAAAACTCAACGCCATTTTTCTACTAACACTCTTTTCTTCTGGACTGAAATAGATAAAGTGTGACACCAAATCTCAAAAAGGCGACTCACAGTCCTTTATCTTCATTCTGCAACGCTACAACTCGAACAAACTAAGAATTTGTAAGTACGATATTTAATCGACAGTAATAGCAAATTCTCTCAAAAGCATTCGACATTCGGTAGAAATTCTACATCAGCTCAACATTGCCACAACGATGCTTCTATTAAATTTTGTGCGCCAACTTAATCCATGCATATCAAACAAACAAGCTCGTTTTCAAACAAAACTACGGTCCGAAAACAATGCGTTGGAAAAAGACAAATTTTAATAGCAAACGCTGAACACTACCGACGTTTCTTCCAGGACGTGCTCCGACTCTGATCCACTAGAGAAAAATATACAGCACCCTTTCGATTTAATAAAAATAAATAGCTAATAAAATCAGCTCCAGCCATTAAACACAGGCCTCTGTGGCCGACACAAGACCATAAAAAACGAACATTCATTAATCTCAGCAGGACAGAGGAAGGAGGAGGCTTTCTCTTTCTTTCTTGCCGAACTCTCTGCCTCCGGGCGAAGAGGAACCCAGTCCAGGCTATTCCGAAGGGCAGTCTCGTTTGGGGAGGTAGACAAACCCGATCCCGTGTATACGGGTAATTTTTGCACAAGCCTACAGGCTCAGAACGCCGCACGTTAAAAACTGGCCTTGTGTTAAATCTTGCCTTCTGGGGAGGTTGGTACAGCAGTAAAGGAAGAGACACGAGTCAACCTCGGTGTCTTGTCTTTTCTCATCAAAGCAACAGTAGACTCCTTTTGATCTTGTCTCCCAACTCCACTTTCTCTCTTCCTTACTGAAAGACTATTCATGTTCATTTCCTTACAGTCATAGAGAAGAACTTTCTAACTTTCATTTTATGATAACTAATTACAATTAAAATTTGTGTATCCTACGTTTAAATAAATATCATTTTATTTGAACACACAACAATCTTTTCTTTCATTTTTTATTCAAACGGTGACTCAAGGAATCTTTCTCCGACACCATACTTTTGAGATTTGACACTACGTTTTATTGTGTTTAGTTTTTAGTTTATCCATGTTTGTTAATTTTCTTTTAAAACCAGTCAATGTTTGTTTATTAGACTTGATTTCAAGAGAAGTATTTAAAAGAATAAAAAAGCAAACTAGAAGGTTAAGGTGATTAAAAAAGTTAACTTATAAATTTGATGTGATGTCTTCAGTGACTGAAAAACATTTATAATGTTCCTCCGTCAATTTTTATCACCTATTGAAACTTAATGATTAAATATGGTTGTTTTTGTAAAAAGTACACTTGTCGTTTGACTTCTGCCCTTTTGGAGAGTAAAAGACAATCGCTACAGTGTTAATAGATCGCCTTTGAAAGTGCACCAGACTTTGAAATAGAAATAAGAATGACTTGCCTTATAAATTTAAGCGTAATCTCTCTCTCAAATATGCACACAAGACATAATGACGCATAAACGCCCCAAAATGAACTCCATCGAAATAACTACCTCATCATAAAACGATTAATCGTGAAGACAGTTATTAGGCATGATCCTAACAATGGCCTTATATTTTAATCTTGTGCCAGATTAAATTAATGAATACATCTTCTCATTGAATATTTCACACATGAGACTTTACTTTTTGGTGATTTTAGGTAAATATCGATATACATACGCCAATGAATATTTTAAAGCGACGGTGTCTATTTAAGATGTAGTTATCTCCCTTACAACGTGAAAACTAAAATAATTACTGAATATGCATTCAACATTTAGATTTTCCAACCAATCAAAATAAATCTTGAGTGTTGTAAGCAAGCAACAATTGCCTTTTTTATTGCCATAGACATTAACAGTTTCCAACCAATCACAATAAAGCTCGTGAACGTAAACGGAAATTCACTGTTCTGATTCATCTGATTCTTGATCCCCATTTCTTAAGAATTAACAACAAAAATGATAAACTACCATTTATTTATTTAAGATTGTTTAATTTACACTATTTATTATATTGTTTATATTGGAATTTGAAATGGCTGGCAAAACATTGGCTAATTCCCAACTGTTTCAAATTATAAAATGATAAATAAATAATAAGGATTTCCTTTTAGTTGGTTCATATATTTTAATAATTTAGTAAATGTTTTTAAATTTATGTATAAAAAATTGTTTTCACATTTATTTCTTTATAAATTGGTAAATGATAAATATTGCATTGCATTTTAGTTTTTTTTAATTGTATTAGGTTTTCCGTTTTAGTCTAGAATGTAAATAATATTATTCTTGTAAATAAACAATCTAATAAATAAATAGTGTTTAATTTTTTGTTGTAAAAGCTCAAGAACAAAAAATGTATAAATTCACTTCCATCTGGGGTTTTATTCCAATTCTAATCATTGCTTTTCGAAATAATAAACATTGTCGAAGAGAGAAGGTAGCTAAAAGAGAAGCGGTGTCATGGGAATAACTGTCCTTTTGATATTAAGTCTTATTGCAGGCACGTTTATTCATGTTTGGCAAAAGATTTTATAATAAATTAATGTAAAATAATTAAAAATAATACAATATAAACTAAGTTTGTTTATTGTTCTTTACCTTAAGGAGAGAATATAAAAATTTATATAAAAGAAATGTAAATTAAATAAATGAATAGTAAAAATGTGTAGATGATAAATAAATAAATATTATAAGAGCCTAGATTTGCTTATTACACTTGCTTTTAAGGGAAGTGTTTAAAAAAATTAAAAGAAAACCAGACGGTTAATAAAAAAATAACTGATAATGTGATGTAAAACATTTTTACTTTAAATTTTAAAAAAGAACCACCAAAAACAAGTCGGTCAAAAATGGACGGTTTGTGATTTCATTTTCAAATTTCAAAAATGTATACACCTTTTTGTTTTCATTTTTTGAGCAATCAGAAAAGTGACATGCATTCATGCAAATTCAAAATATGCGATCTATTTGGAGCATCTTTCAGGACTATATAAGAAATCGAGTTGAGCAGACAATTTCAGAAGGCGCAAGAAGACAGAAGATACAAAGAAGTAGCAGAACGTTACAACAATTTATAAGAATCCAGAATGAAAAGCAATTTTGGCTGTCACCATTTCTGATGGAAGAAATAAGAAGCAAACAAAAACAGGAGCCAAATGAAACCATTGAAATGAATATTTTCTGACAAATGAACCATGTTGAAAAAACAAACAAACAAAAAAACAAAACAAATTTGTGAAACTCCTAATGACTCTGGTGAACCGGCCAATGTCTTCTTCTCAATTTCGACTTTTCAAATGAGTAAATGTATTGTTTTTAAAAGTTTGTGTATTTGAACCTTTTCTTAAAGAGGAATTTATATTATACCTTTTCTAGATTTCTCGATTATTGAAAGATTGTTGACTAATTTATCTTTTTTATGAGCCAATAACTCTATTTTTTGAATTGGTTATGTTGCCTTTTATAAGGTGCAAAATAAGAAAAAAAATGTGCCTATTTATTTGTAAACCCAGTATTCTGTTATATTGTTTTTATCATTCATGATACTGTAATAATTGTTTGTTTCTTTCTCATTTCGCATCGGATTTTTGAGTCTTACTTGTTTTCGGATTCGCCTTATTCAATATCCGAGATAAGAGAGATAACGTTCTCTCTTCTCCAACTCTCCCCCTACCTAGAAAATTTGTTTTTAAATGTTCAATATTTATCAAAAATCAACTCATAATTTTATATTTTTTTAATCACTCATCGGGATTCTCAACAATGCGTGTCTGTGTATGTGTTATGGTAATTTACCCACGCATGAACATTACGCATTACACGCCTTTTCCACTTTACCAGAGCGAATAACCTCCCATTCTCTTTAGACCAAATAAAAAGTGTAACCATCTCCTGTACATCCAGTCTATATCTGAAACCAAAATTCATGACCAGTGTTAGAGCGATACTCATAAAAGCAATACTACCAAACCAACGATTATAAATCGATTTTAAAGGATCCTTGCCATCACCTGTAAACGGTAACAAGTATCTACTTACCGTAATCGACGAATTCTCCCGTTTTCCGTTTCCCTGCAAAGACACGACTAATAGAACTATCACACATTGTCTGAACCAACTTTTTTCAATTTTTGGTATGCTTGATATGATACACACCGATAGGGCTTCTGGCTTCCTCTCGGAGGAAACCAAAATCTACTTGCATGAAAAAGGCATTGCTACATCGAAAACAAGTAGATACCACCCAGAAAACAATGGACAAATTGAAAAACTTTATGGCACCCTATGGAAGGTAACCTTACATTCTCGTATCATGAAACCATCGTATTGGGAAGATGTTCTACCTGATGTATTCCATTTAATTAGATGCTTACTCTGCACAACAACTAAGGTAACCCCCTTGAAAGATTATTTAAATACAGCTGCAAATACATATCCGAAACCTCGACTCCTTCTTAAGCAAAACCAGGACCGATATACGTCAGCAACCACACCAAGTGAAGTAAGCATGACCCTTCTGTTACCCCTGCTACATTTTTGGAAATCAATTCTCACTATGCCCATATATGTCTCACTTCCGGCGTTGAAACTACAGTCAATGTGCGAGACATAGCTCCCAAATCAACTAATGGAGAGGACATGTGCACTGATGTAAATTCTGCAAACCCCGTAGATGTCTGAGGATCATCTGTTAGTGTTCATGAAACTTCTGCCAGCAAAAACGAGAAAACTTCACCTTTTGAACCTAAAGGAACCAACACACCCTGTGGAATTAATATTAAGAGCGAAGGTTCCATTGAATCTGTGTCAAAATCTTCCAGAATACGAATTCCCAACAAATACAGAGACTTTGTAACTGGATGGACGACTTCCCTCCTTCATAATATTTCTTGAAGAGGAAAATGTTGTAGCGTAAATCATGACCTCCCCTAAAGTAGTTGTACCCCGGCAGATACTCTACTGCATCCTAAGGGCACAAAGTTACCTCCCCTGTCCCATTAAGAAACCACCATATTCATTCTTTTGCTATTAATTAAAACCTATACAAATGGTAATTAAGTTTTCTTATCTCCTTCTACTACATCTTCCTCTCACAACAATAAGTATGCGAGCATGTGATATTGATAAAAACCTATATATAAATACGCTTGAATTTACTAAAAGAAAGTACATTTATAAATTTGAAATAAAGACAAATGTGAATTTTAGTTTCTAAATTATTTCAAAGATTTTTAAAAGAATTTTCTCTCTATTTTCTATTCTCAAAGAAAATGAATATTATGTTTTAGGATTCTATTCAATTTAAACTTTATCAGTATTTAAATTACATTGTTGAAGTCCTGCTTTGTTTTTGCCCAGTCATTGTGTCAGCATAAAAGATTAATAAATAACAGAGGGAATATCCTGAAGAGATACAAATTTTAATCAGTAACCTTCACTTCTGCTGTAAAATGTCAGCATCTTATTACCATTGTAGCTCCACCTCTAAGGTGGAGACACAATGGTAATAAGATGCTGTACTCATTGCAATAGTGTCGCTATCAAAGAATGTCTGATGCCCATGTAAATTGAAATAATTCTAGATTTAAAAAAGAGAGAGATTTTCTCTGGTCCCAAATTAGAGCCTGTGTTAATGTATATATAATAGACCAAACCCGGATATAAGAGAAACCCGGATATAAGAGACGCCTTCTCCGGTCCCGACAACTCTCTTATATCCGGGTTGCACTGTATCATAATATGATGCAAACCAAGTAATTATTATATAATATATAGATAAAATTAATAAAATAAAATTGATAGAAAATAAATAATATAAGTGAATAAATATATATCAGCATTTTGTGATAAATTTTCCAATTAAAACACACTTTTTATTTATTTAAAATAAACGCAAAATATCCAGTATTATCGCAATAACTCAGTAATCACACAATTATTGATAGTTCTTGATCTCCATTTACAGAATAATAGTAATAAGAACATTTTGATTGTCTTCGATGAAGAAATCTGAATTATTTCACATTATATCGAAAGAAAGAGGAAAATAAATCTGAATAGATAAAATAAAACAATAAAAACAAAAAGACACACGCACGTACAAAAATAAAATTGTTTTTAAAATTTATTAAAGGGCAATAACTCTTATAGCGAATATGTAATTATTTCCCTTGGATTCTCCTTTTTTATTTTTTTTATTTATTGCTACGGAAAAAAAAATCAGTATTCCAATATCGATTATGAGCTGAAACTGCTCATGTTCACTCTTTCTTAGAAAAGGAATAAATTCACATCTTTCCTGTGCTTTGTTGTACACCTGGATGGTTGACGTGATCAAAGATTCTTCTGAGTTTTTATTACCAAGTAGGGATGCTCACGAATTTGCCGAAAAAATGGCATACAATGATGAAAAAAATCCCAAACTTGATGAAAACTAAATTTTATTGTCAAAATCTTTACGTTATTATTAAGATAAAAGATCAAAGTATTTTTTGATTATTTATTAATTTTTTCATCCTTTTTAGAACTTTCGAAATTTTGATTCAAAATCTTGTTTTTTTTTTTGTCAGCAGCTGGACTGTAATTTAGCATAGCAAATTATAGCGTCTTTTTTTTGCAGTGAACGATACACTGATTTAAAATTTCTTGCAAAAAACCAAATAATTGTCAGATTTTAATTAAACTTTCAGAACTTATTCACAAATGAATCAAATTATTTTAGAAATGTTTTTATAGAAAGTCTTGGTAATTTTTTTTTACATCTGTTACCTCCCCTACTTAATTTTATCAAAACTCGAGAAATTCAAAATTGTAACTTTTATTTATTATTTTAGTTAAAAGGAGAAATCTTTGAAGAATTTAATTCATCAATAATTACTATGTTGTAACCATGGTGATATAATGAGCAGGCAATTGCGTTTATTCTATTAATGATGTAAAAGACATTTCATGAAATAGTTCGCTGAGCATCTGAAAGGTGATCTATCTGTCGTTCAACAAACCAAGAAATTTAGAACTGTCAGAATAGTTTGGAGCATTTTTTCAGCTACGTGAGAATCTAGGTATGAAAAAACTTAAATCATTTATTCTATTCGGTCGAGCTAGCTGGGACATTCATGAATCTATCACGCCAAGCATCGCAGTCCTGCATCATTAGGGTGTCATTCTGTATCATAATATAATTGGTCAATGTAGGAGGTTGCTGGGCGACCAACAAGTCTTGCTCTATGGCTAGTTATCCAGAGCTGTAGATCACTCGGGAGTTCTTTATTTTGCTCGCCACCAGTGACCTGCAAAGCGTATTCTGCGTTCGCGTAAGATTGTAGAAATATCAGGGATGGGTCCATAGAGTTGTGATTTAGTTGGATAGCTTCACATTGCCGGATAAGCGGACAGACGTGGACATGAGTGAAGATTTCCTAGACTATTTCACGATCTGTACACCAGGGAACCCAGTCTGAGACCTGCTCATTTCGGAGCCTATTTGGCCGACTCAAACATTGCAAAATACCAGGATACTTTGAGTTGTAGATGATTTCCCATTGACCATAGGCTATATCTCATATCTCAATGGAAATCTTTTCCAACGGGACAATGCTCGTTGGTATTCTTTAACATCCACTAAAATCTGATTTGCAGAAAAAATGTTTTTAATGTTCTGTTCCTCGAGCTATGTAAAAGCTATTAGAATCGCTGGCGGGGAATAAATTCTAGGTAACTATCTCAATATTGAAATACCATATCAGCGATAGAGTAACACTTAAGAAGGTAGGTAGATAGCCACCTACCTCATTGACTGTGGTTAAGATTTTAACGAGTCAACAACTCCACACCGCAGTTAATTTTTTAACTTCATAATCTATTTCATGTCTGTATAATTGGTGCTGCTATTCAAGGCCAGGAAGCGCAGTATACGCTGCTATTTAACTCATAGCTGGTGTGTGTCGTGAGGGAGAAATAGGTTTCTACATTTCCCAAGGGAACTCGTGCTAAAGGAAATGCAACGAACTCGATTAGAATTCGAAATTAAAGAATGTACAGATAGTGTGATGGTTAACGTCTCTCAGCGAAAACCCAGGGAACCGAGACAGATACAACATTAGTAATATAAAGATCATTAATAAAAAGTATTAACAATGTGTTGAAATGTCTCCAGCTGTGCCATTTTAGTTGTATGTATTGTAAAGTCGTATATCGTAGAGGTCAATACTCAACTAATCACACAAAGTGAACATGAACAATTCTTGTTCTTGCCTAGAGAGAGTATTTATCGCCTGCATCCTTCCCATATTAAAATTAGACTACCAATGCCGTATGCTGATAAGAAAACCATGATATAATGTCATTTGTATTGATTTCATAAGGAATTTCGTTAAACTTTGACACGCGTAAGAGAATGCCATAAAGAGTTAAGAATTTCATACATAATGTAAATATTGTTTTGTGTAAAAACATGCAAAGAAGATTGTTTGTGAAATGAAGAACATTCTTCTACAATAACAAGAATACTTTTAATAACATAATCTTAAAAAAAATGCCCGTCTCGTCTTCTTGTTAGAATTTCAGAATAATTTGCAAGCTTGAGGAAAGGTACTTTCCCAAACAATGCACATGCCTCTCTACTGTTTTAACGTGGATATAGTATCGTTAATGTGTACGCTCTTAGTAAGGTAAATAATAGTCAATTGACTTCATGGATTATTATACAACTAGCAATTATACTAAGCTATGCGCGGATCAATTGTTCTTCCTTTGTTCCGCTGTGATGCACAGTCGTTTCTTTATTTGAGAGATTGGCATCGGATGTAAAATCGTCGTAATTAAAACAGTTCGACAGGTGTCAAAGTTCGTGATTGGCTTTATAAGTTGCATTTTAGATTTTTGAGGGGATTTGTTTTGTGAGCCGGATGTGATACTCGGAGATCCTGCGCAAAGGACGACTTTTTTTTATTTATTTTGAACTTTGATTTCTTAGCGCTCACATCTGGCCGGCATGTAAAAGGGATCAGAAAGAGATTTCATTTGCAGTTGAATACTTTCATACTTATATAGACAAAAAGAGACTCAGATTGACTCCAGAGTTCTGGTCAGTCGTTTTCAGTTGTGTTTTGATTGAATGAAGAATATTTATAATGTTACTCCGTCATTTTTTATCATCTACTGAAACTTATTGATTAAATCCCATTGTTTTTGTAAAAAGTACACTTGTCGTTTGACTTCTGCCCTTTTGGAGAGTAAAAGACAATCGCTACAGTGTTAATAGATCGCCTTTGAAAGTGCACCAGACTTTGAAATAGAAATAAGAATGACTTGCCTTATAAATTTAAGCGTAATCTCGCTCCCAAATATGCACACAAGACATAATGACGCATAAACGCTCCAAAATGAACTCCATCGAAATAACTACCTCATCATAAAACGATTAATCGTGAAGACAGTTATTAGGCATGATCCTAACAATGGCCTTATATTTTAATCTTGTGCCAGATTAAATTAGTGAATACATATTCTCATTGAATGTTTCACACTTGAGACTTTACAGTTTGGCGATTTTAGGTAGATATCGATATACACACGCCAATGAATATTTTATGGCGATGGTGTCTATTTAAGATGTAGTTATCTCCCTTACAACGTGAAAACAAAAATAATTACTGAATATGCATTCAACATTTAGATTTTCCAACCAATCAAAATAAAGCTTGAGTGTTGTAAGCAAGCAACAATTACCTTTTTTATTGCCATAGACATTACGTCATAACAATACTGTTTCCCTCAGGTGGAAATTTCTTCAATTAATAATTACTGTTTAAAACCGTGAGTTCTTTTTACCAATCTTTTACACTTTTTATCTTAAGTTTAAATTCGTTTAACAGAATTTGACAAGATTTTTTTTTAAATGCGTTATTTTAAGTACCTTCATGAGATCGCTAAAAACACGGCGTAGCATGATGAAAAAGACGCCAAACTTGACGAAAATAAAATGTTACCGTATAAATGTTTATGTTATTATTAAGAGGAAAGATCAAAATATTTTTTTGAACTATTTTAAAAAATTTTCCTTCTTTTTAGAATATTCTGAATTTTGATTAAAAAAACCTTGTTTCTCTTTGTATCACCGAAACTAGTAAAACAACATAAAATTTTATCGCGTTTTTTTTCTGTATGACAGACATTAATTTTGAAAATCTTGCAAAAATAAAAATAATTGTCGGATTTTATTGAAACTTGCAGAAATTATTCACAAATGATGGAACTTATTATAAATATGTTGTCCTTTTTTAAAGTCATGGCAAAAATATTTTTTTCATATGTCCCCCCCCCCCGCAACTAATTGTACGAAAATTCTATAATTTCAATTTTGGGAAGATTAGTGATTATATTAGTTAAAAGCACAAGGCTTTGAGGAAATCAAACCATGATTTTTTTTCTCTAGTTGGACCACCTCTACCTGAAAATCATCTCTGAATTGTAACATACAAAACTCAATAAAACAAAAATATTATTTAATTTCAAAAGCTTTTAATTGCTTTTATTTATTTTAATGAACATGGGCAATATTGTCTGAAAGCAAAAAGATATTTCGATGAAAAATGAATTTTTAAAACAATTATTTGTTATTTCTGAAATATTTTATTTTATATTATGTTGTTAATTCTTTTAAAATTAGGGAAAAGTTTGTAGAATTTAACGAATGTTATTAAGTAGATATATATTTACAGATTATATTTTCCAAAGCCTACATGTTCCTAAGAGCTTCTGCCAAGAATGAAGGAAAAGTTTCTCTAAAACATCCTTTTATCATTTCTTTGTGTTTGTTCAAATTGTTATTGCTTCTGTTTGAAAACTGTTTTCCTTGTTTGTGTATTTCTTTGAAATGTATTTTGTTTGTCTATTTCCCCTTTTTTGAGAAATATATTTCTTATTTGTTTCGAGTTTTCACTGCTTTGAAGGGTCAGTATAAAGCATGGAGCCTTTTCATTGAGAACGCTCGGTTTAACCAACAACAGTCGTTGCAGTATTTTCTCGGACATTGATTATTTTTGTCCCAGGTCGCTCTTCGTGTGTCGCATGACTCGTCTCCAGTGTCCATGTTGTTGAAAAGTTCTTGAAGCATTGTTTCTTCGTATCTAGCCATTCTCTTTATTATCGCTATATTGAGTCCCTGGCGTACGGAGTTAATTTAAGGAATTACCTCCAAAATAACTACGACTTCGTTCACTACCTCTGGAGGCAGAACTTTCACAATGCAGGCAAATTTTGTTTCTTGTGACACTATTTTCTTACTGCAAATAGTGTTTATATATTGGCACCGTTGGAAGATGGTAAACGGAAGCTTAGAAATGCTTCCCTAGGCCCATTCTTGTGCATGACTTTTTTGTGAAACTTTAGTGAGAAACTCCCTTATTTTTTCTACAAAAAAAGCAAAATTATCACTGTTGTCAGTGAAAAAAAGTGAAAGGCTTAGTTCGAATTTATGCTTTCATATTCCGTAAAAACATATTTCCACGGGGGAAAAGTAACCGCTATTCCCAGTCACGCGAATTTGGGTAAGAAGTGGTGTATGTTGAAGTTTGAAACATGATAAAGAAGGGAACGATGTCTATTTCTTTTGAAAGAATAAAAACTTTTTGTCCTATTTCTCTGTTTTCGTTGCGTTTGTGAGCACGTTTCAGATAGCTTGCTTTTACTGTGCTTCAAGTCGGGTCACCAATTTGTTGTTACTTTGTTGTTTGGTTTGGTTTGGTTTGTTTTAGGGCATATCAACACCTCAATGGGTTATTTAATGCCGACAAGATTTTTATTGCTGGTGATATTTTTTTCAAAAAAGTATTGCTGGTATCAAAACCTATTTTTATACTTTCATTGTATTTTGACTTCATTTGGTGGTGCTGGTAGGGGTAGGTATTTTCCCATAGCTGGGACCCTAACAGGTGCTACCACTCTGGGTCAAGGTGGACTTGAGAACACCAGCAATTAATAGGTGCTTCCACACTCCTCAAAGGCTCTTGATCAGACGCCTTGCTGTCGGATGTAGTTTATCGTCTTACCCTGGATGCGAATGTAGTTTACCCAGGACGGTTACTTGGTCGTGGGGTCGTATGTTTTACAAAACTAAAAGTTTTGAATTGATTGAGAAAGTAAAGAAAGAAAAGAGTGAATCAAAACGAGATAGAAATATTTTTTTTATCGCGGATATTTTTCGTGTAGAGAAAATTCCAAGTAATGTTCTTAAGAGTCTCTGTAAAGAATGAAGGAAAAGTTGCACTTACACTTCTCTTAAATTCGACAGCAAGTGGCGTGTATAGTCTAATGCAGATACTGCACCTAGCGCTAAATTTAGCGTTCTATCTCGATCTCGGTCGGCAGTGAAAGAGAACTAGCCTCTTCAGGTTCAAAAAATGCATGCTTTAAGTTTTTTACCTTTTTATGCATGCTCAGAAGCTGGAAAGAGATTCCTGCCGTTGTCCAAAGTTCATGTTTGGGCTGTTGGTTCTTGAAAAGGACGAAGACAGTCGAAAGTACTTGAGAAAAACAAACATGAAAAACATGTACTTTTGACAGTTTACTGATAAGTTTGATTCCAACAGACAACACTTTATACGAAAATTGGAAAATACAATAAAAATTAAACAGGCATAATTCTATTTAATCAAATTGTATTTTATTTAATCAAATTATATATATATATATATATATATATATATATATATATATATATATATATATATATATATATATATATATATATATATAAGCCGACCGATTTGACATCAGTTGGAGACTCACACCCTTAGGCCAGATACGGAGAAAGGGAATTATATACGATATATAAGTATTACCGACTACCAGAGGACCCAATTCATAGAGAAGAAATTTTAGCATTAACCAGCAGTAACTAACAAGTTCCCTTTCTTCCAAAGTGTTCAACCTACGAAAGGGAGTCATATAGTCATCTACAGATAGACTGTTTCGCTATATATATATATATTTATATATATATATAGTTGTGTATTTGGGCAGAAATCCCACCCTAATACATGTTTCATTAAAATACCTAAGATTTTTTCTTGTATGCGAACAAGGGACTTCTGTTTTTGGACTTAGTGTCTTTCATTGTCTAAATGATTGTTCTTTTCGAGCGCTTTCAGCTAATCTATTTGATATTTACGAGTGGTTTGGTTGTTCGATTACAAATGGTGTGTAGATTGCTGAAACTTAAACGTATTTTTTATTTCCGAACACGGTCAGTTTGTGGGACTACTCCACTTTATCTTGTAGGGAATTCAGCTTAACGCCTGCTAAGTGGTGTAGTAGTAAGCTGCATAAAGGGAAAGGACATAAACTCTCTCTCTTTTGCTCTCTCAACCCGAGGCTGTAGTAATGATAAGACGCCTTGTCTCTTTCCGAGGAAAAGCTTTCCCGGGTTCAACCCAACCACGTAGCACATGCGCGCTTACACAGGCATACACGTACACGCGTGCGCGCGCACACACAAAATGTTCTAACAGCTAATCCCATAATTGTTTTTCCTTTTATTCTGAGTTTCCAATCTGTGTAGAGACACATAGCCCAGTGGGTAAAGAGGTTGGTTAGGTCCAGTGATTAGACCCACAGAAGTGGCGAACCAAAACTTGAAGAGTTGAGTTAAAAGTAAATGGCTGAGACATCCAGAAGAGGAATGGCACGTGGAACTAGAACAATCTATTCCGATGGATGAAATAAAGGGTTCGATTCGAAATTCCAATCACCTGGAGACTCAAATATTGTGAATGGCTGGGATCAGTATATGAGTTTAAAAAAATCATTCAATTCATATTAAACCCACGCGACAAACAACACTTAGTTTAAATGAAAATGACTGAATTCAATATAACCAATAAGAGTAAAACGTCCTAGACCTATTTTGTAGGCGGCCACCTCAAATATTAACCTCAAATATATTACAGTGTAACCCGGATATAAGAGAGTTGTCGGGACCTGAGAAGAAGTCTCTT
The DNA here is from genome assembly GCA_964036315.1 of Acanthosepion esculentum. Lineage (NCBI taxonomy): Eukaryota > Metazoa > Mollusca > Cephalopoda > Sepiida > Sepiidae > Acanthosepion > Acanthosepion esculentum. Next base: position 6,407,361 of record OZ038487.1, on the reverse strand, counting down.
ATATCTGGGTTTCTTTTATATCCGGGTTTGGTCTATTATATATACATTAACACAGGCTCTAATTTGGGACCAGAGAAAATCTCTCTTACATCCGGGTTTCTCTTATACCAGGGTCTCTTATATCCGGGTTACACTGTAATATCCTTAAAGTCATTCATTCATTTTATACAGTTAGCGCATTTTGCACCGTTGCGGTCACCACATCACTTCATCTCACAATCGTGGTTCATGGTGTCGACCAAGGCAGAAGAGTTCAATGGCTTGCCGGACCCTTTTGCCCCGGACATGTTGAGGTTACCCCGTCCTTCCTCACAGAGGTGGATTTGTTTTTAAAGTTACCTTCTTCTAGCCTTTGTCTAAAGGAACAGGACCTACAAGGCAGCAGGTGGTTTGAAGTCAGAATTCCCATCTCCTAGACTGGTAGCCACCCAAGGTTATAGGACCCAGTCTCTCCTGTTATTTTATCCATAACTGGGGGAGAAGAGATGGATTCATACCTTTCCCAAAGTTATTAGTGCGTAAGTGAATGTAATGAACTCGGCTCTCTGATTCCTTCGAGTCGCTAACCAATACTCCACTGTGTCTTCAAAAGACATAACGCATCTACTTAAGGAATTACCATCTCGAAGACAACATATTTATTTTAATTTTAAAATATTGGATTTTGAAGGAAAAGTATAAGAGGGTTACTGAAAAGTTCTCAGCCTACCAAAAATAGGATTCCAGAATAATTCCAGTGTTTGGTCATTTTGGGAAATGGATCAGGCCGAGAACTTTTCAGCACGACCTTCTATAATGCGTCCAGTGCATCATTCTTCTTATATATTAGTTAATGTTTATGTTCAAGTAGCTTATTTGATGATATTTCGCGCCTAACTAAACACGAACCGATGAATTGTACTAGATAGCACAAAGATCGATTTCTTCCTGAAAAAGAATGATTGGTGCAGTCTTCATTTGATTATTCATATTTGTTCTGTAACGGTTCAATGCATCAAAGAGATCAATAAAGCTTTCAATGGAAATGGATTTGATCTACCAAGTGAAGAATAGACAATAGAAACACGTGTAGATATTTTAGACGTGCGCCTGTAGATTTGATAACGTGACTATTTAAGAATACTAACAGACACTTCGAAAGATCAAACCTCATTTGGTTTTTATTTTTGATATCGATTAGTAAAGTACTGTATGCAATCCAATCGAAATGTGCAGACAACATTCCCTTTAAAATGACAGCATAAAGATTGAAAAATAATGACTTCTTGCAGAAATTGGGAAAAAGGTGAAGAAGAAATAAATTCTAACAAATCAAGTTCCTCCGTTAATTTATGATTCTATCCAACCTTTTCATTGTTTCACACTTTTCCTTTATCTTCTCGTTTTAACCCTAATCCTTTTCAGTCTTTGTTGCTTGTTCATGTTTTTAGCTTTTATATTATAGCAAAATAGAAATTAGATTCATATGTGGAAAAGAATAAAGAGTATACAAACCATAATTTAATATTCAGTTAGCAATTCCCCCCCACTTCTGTTTCTTTCTTTAGTCACTACTCGTCCATCCTTCTCTCTCTTTCTCCCTCTCTCTCTCTCTCTCTCTCTCTCTCTCTCTCTCTCTCTCTATATATATATATATATATATATATATATATATATATACGCATAGACACACATACATGAAATTTATGAGAATTTTATAAATTTTTCAGGCTAGTAGTCTAAAGATTAATATTTAACTTTACAAAATTAAACGCATCCCAGGAGAGTGTCGTCATGGTCTCAGACGTTCCTGGAAGCAAGAATCAGGATAACACACACCTAGATGGCTAAAAAATGAATATTCTCCTGGATGCACTGTATGTTAGCAAGCATATACCGTAAAACATTCTAACCGATTGTAATGACCTTTGACCCTCTACGTTAACGATAGTATGACATGACTAGTCTAGATGAACTTTTCAAGAAGATAAAAGTAGAGGCTATCCTAGCTTATTTGAAGGTCAGTCTATACCATAAACTATAGCAATAAATAATTCTGTTCTAGAGGCATAATTGGAGAGTCATGAAACCAACAATCCAAAGGATTGTTTACAAGACATATGTTTCATAAAAAATATCTTTTGGGGATTAAATAACCGACAGAGTTGATATGCCATAAAAACAGAAAAATGTGTTTTGATATGCATGCAAATTCTGTTCACACTGCAACAGTTAAGTTCGTACAGTTCTAGTAACGTTTGGAATGGAAGTAGAAAAATTGTGTTGCATTTATATTTCAAGAGAGGATCAGACTACCTTGGAAATCAGCATTATGGAGTCAGCATTATGGAATCAGCATTATGGAGTCAGCATTATGGAATCAGCATTATGACATCAGTAGGAAATGCACAACCCTCTGAGCTAAATTCAGAATTTTCTGTTACAAATCTTAAACTTCTGTGTTAAAAGGCCACAAGTGTGTAGTATTCGAATCACTACAGCTTGTTAACCATTGCCTCGCGGCTAAACGACCTAATTCCATCAAAGTACCTGTGTCATGACATGGGACTTATCACCAACATTAATTTAATTTGTATTTACAACTCATGTTGCCCATCAACTACGACGGAGATAGTGACACGAATGACTTATAAGTTAATATGATGGATTGCTTGGATTATCGTTATACAAGGCTTGAAAAATCAACAAGAAAGAATAAATGAAATGAAGCTACGAACGTTAAATCTGTAAAAAGGTTTAATTGAAAAATAAAGAACGGAAAGAAAAAAAAAGAAAAATCGAGAGTTATCTCTCTTGACATTTATGACTTTTTGTTGTTTTTTTTAGACAAAAGATTTTAAGTTTGGACTTCCAATGATTGTTTCACTCCATCAGATATTTAGCATTTAAGCGTACATAATTTAGTAATCCATTGATTTATTGCTTCTTTAAGTGGCTGCAATTGTCGCCTTTTTTTATTTTAAACTTAAGTATTTTTTTACCACCTTAAATTTTCGTACGCTTTTCTTTCTTGTTTTGCTTTTCAAACAAAAGGCACGTTCTCTAGATAAATTATACTGGAAGTTCGGTGTCCAGAGTTTTATAATCAAGTTTAACGGATCACCTGAAGTCAGTTTACAAGACTAGTCCAATTTTGAATAAGTGTATTATACGTGTGTTAAAATACAACCAGAAAACGAGTCTTTTTATCGTTTGCAGAGCATTTGTGGCCAAGGAAAAAGCCTCTGTTATCCAAACACGTTTCCCTTGAAACGCTGTACTTTCGGATGCATTTCTATGAAACATTTCGTAAAACGAAGACTTTGTAGTGGAAAGGTCAATGAATTTATAAATAATCAATGAATAAACGGGGTTTATTCATGAGGTCATGGTAATTTGCGTGTTACTTTTTTTCCACAAACAAATTTTTAGGAGAAATTGTTCAACGTAAATTATGCAATACAGAACAAGAACAAATAATACGAACACAATATTTGAACGAGAAAACAAATTCTAATAATTATTATACATCTATATACAAATTGTGATTTGAAATAATGTGGCATGTATGAACGGAAGGTTAATAGTTCATTTGTTCGTATCAGGTCGATTGAAAAATGTTCTTGGTTCGAGGTTAATTGTTCGTACAGTATGTGTGTGTGTGTGTGTGTGTGTGTGTGTGTGTGTGTGTGTGTGTGTGTGTGTGTGTGCAGGAAAGGAGAAAGATAAGTCGTACCTTTAAGTTGAATGAGACAATATTTTTGGTAGTAGTTGAATGGGAAAAATCAACTTTTATATTATATAAATCTCAGGCGTACTTTTCGATGAGTTTGCTTAGAGAAAGGAGTTTTCCTTGTTCTCGAATTCAGGTTCGCTGAGTTTCATAAGGCAGACTTGAAGACACATTTCGCTGATCGACGGAACGTTCGTTTTTGTCGATTAAGATATTCGCGCAATTAACGAATTTCTAAGAAGAAGCGCGTTCCTTCCCGTTTCAAAGTTCGCGCCATGGCGGGAATATGTATCGATCGACCTGATTGGTTGACTTAGTCTCGACGGACCCGATTCGCCAACACATTCTACAAATGGTTCATTTAATATTTTTGGGGTGTCCACGGTGTATGGACTATCCCAACAATTACCCCCCGGAGATTAACGGTTGGGTGCAAGCGTTAATATGTATCATAGGACTTAAACTTGGCCGGCCAATGTACGTGCCTGCCGGCTCGAGTTCGTACATTAGTATCAGTTGACGCGGGTTCCGCAGGTGGTGTTGGCTTTGTATCTTTCAAAATCGTGTCCGGTTGTGGGTCATTTGATGCGTAATTGTTGATGTATGCAGGTTTTAGTCGATCGACGGAGATCGTCTGGCGCTTGCCTGCGACATCGATTATGAAGTATTTGGAGGCTCTCTGCAATACCTGGTAAGGACCCGAGTAGTTTGGTGTTAGTGGGCGCTTGACCAAGTCGCGTCGAATGAAGACGAAATTCGCTGAATGAAGATCTGTAGGTATATAATATGGCTTAGTACACAACCTTGTGGGTGTGTAGGCAATATCAGACATTTTCTTTTTAAGATTCGCTACGAATTGAGTCGTCGGTGCAGAAAGCGATGTTGTATGGAATATCTGACCTGGCAGGGTCAGAGAAGTGCCAAATACTAATTCAGCGCTGGTGCATTTCAAATCTTCCTTAATTGTATTCCGCAACGGTAACATAATAAGTGGTAGTTTGTCTACCAACGTTCGTCCATTGTCTACTGCCGTTAATGCGTACTTAAGTTGCCTATGGAAACGTTCGACCAGCCCATTCGTGCATGGGTGGTAGGCTGTGGTGCGTACATGTTTGATTCCAAGCAAGTCCGTGAACTCAGAAAAAAGAGTCGACTGGAATTGAGGTCCTCGGTCAGTCGTAATAATCGATGGACAACCGAACGTGGATATCCAATGAACGAAAATGGCGTTAGATACCGACTCCGCCGTGATGGATTGAAGTGGTATCGCCATTGGCCATCTCGTGAATCTGTCAGTTATAGTAAGTATGTACTCACACCCCTCGATATTGTCCAAAGGACCGACCAGGTCCACATGAAGGTGAGAGAAACGTCCGTCAGGAGGAGGGAATGACGACAGAGGAGCTTTTGTGTGTTTATTCACCCTGGCGGTTTGACACCGTATGCACGTGCGGGTCCACTGCTTTATGTCAGTAGCCATACCAGGCCAGACAAATCTAGCTGATATGGTCCGCCACGATGCATTACCAACAGGATGAGATTGATCATCGCAGTATATCAATCTATCCGTGAATGGTATAGGATGTTTTTCCAAGCGTAACGATGTGTCCGTCTTCACTGTTCGAAGAGTATCGTCTTGTTCTTGCTCATCCGCTAGAGCATCGAAATTCAAGGAATGAGTTTGGATTGAATTCAAACCAGACCTGGAAAGAGTGTCTGCGACAGTGTTGCTACTGTCTTTGATGTATTGGATATCAGAAGTAAATTGTGATATGTAATCGAGATATCTGATATCTCGTGGATTGTGCTTGTCTGCTTTGGCACTTAGCGCGTATACCTGGGGTTTGTGATCTGTATAAACCGTGAATTCACGTCACTCAAGGACATGCCTATAATGGCGAATTGCCAAGTAGATAACAAGCAGTTCCCTTGAAAATGCATTATACTTCTGCTGGGCTTTATTCAGTTTGATGGAGAAAAATGACAATGGTTTTTCTGAGCCATCTATGACTTGATGCAAAACCGCGCCAATCGTATCGGAAGAGGCATGTGTCGTCAGCGTTAGCTTAGAGTCGAGAGAAGAGTTCACATATGACAGCTTCGAAACATTTTTTAGAGATTGCTTGGCCTGTTCGAAAGCATTGCGTTCATCAGCTGAAAGTGATATTGTTGTGTTCTTCTTTTTGTGTCTGGATAGTAGGCTCGTCAATGGTAGGATAATGGATGCACAATTCGGAATAAATTGCCTGTAATAGTTGACCATGCCAAGAAATCGACGCACCTGTCTGATAGTTGAAGGGATCGGAAAATCGTTGATAGTATCTATTTTATCGTGAAGAGGAATTATTTCCTCTTTAACGATAATGTGTCCCAAAAATGTGAGTTTAGGCACCGCGAAGACACATTTGTCCAGATTCAGTTTTAGACCAAAATGTTGTAAGCGCTCAAAAACTTTCTCCAAGTGAGTTTCATGTTCGCGCATGTTCCTACTCGCGATGAGTACGTCGTCGATGTAAGCGCAGGTGAAGTCTAAACCATGTAATACTTCGTCTATAAGTCTCTGAAACGATTGTGGTGCATTTCGTAGCCCAAATGGCATACGAGTAAATTCGAATAGTCCAAAGGGCGTAGTCACAGCCGTCTTGGGTATGTCTGAAGGTTCTATTGGAATCTGAAGAAATGCCTTCAAATCAAGTTTGTTAAAAAAAGAGTTGCACCTTCCAAAGACAGAGCGAAATCTTTTATATGCGGTATCGGATATTTGTCAGGGGGGGGGGGGGGTCAGCGCGTTGAGTGACCTATAATCCCCGCACGGACGCCATGTATCTGCGTCCTTTTTCGGCACCATATTCAGAGGAGTGGCATATGGGCTCGATGATGGTCTAATGATTCCCAATTTTAACATTCTCAAATTCCTCCTTGGCCACGCGCAGCGTGTCTTTGTGTAGCCTTCGTGGCGATGCATGCACTGGTTGGCCGCTGGTTTTGATGGAATGCATTGTGTTGTGTTTGATTGTCTCCGCTAACGTAGATGGTCTAAGTAAAGACGTGTATTTTTAAAGGAGCCGTTCACTTCCATTTATTTTTGGAGTTATTGTAGTCAACCCCATGGTAAACTTCGAAGTTCGAATTCCATGCAATTTAATATTTGTAGTAGAGTCTGTAACTGTTTGGGATGCCAGGTCCACTGATAGATTATAATAGGCAAGAAAATCTGCGCCTGATATCGGAATATCCACATCGGCTATGAAGAATGTCCAGGAAAATTCGCGCCGTAGACCAATGTTTAATTTAAGGAACTTGTCGTCGTAGGTTTTAATAGATGTTCCATTCGCAGCCTGCAGTTTTAACATGGACTCTCGTAGCTGCATGGATTTTATACTGGTCTTAGGAATGACACTGACCTGGGCACCAGTGTCTATTAGGAATCTGAGGTGATTATTCGAATCCTGGGTGTAGAAAAGACGATTTAACTTGCTACGCCCAGTATCCAACGTCTTTAATGGACACCAGGCTGAACTTTTCCCGACTGAATGGCTTTCGAGGCACTGTTGAACAAACATGGCTGCCGACAATGTCTTGCCTCGTGGTACCAACATATGTCAGTATGGCGGTTCTTGGTGTGACGAGACGAAGATCTGCTTGGTCGAAAAGCGTTTCTTCGGTTGGAATCGTAACTCCTTGATTGGCGTTTCTGCATGTCATCAAGACGTGTATGCAGCTTCTTAATCTCCGCCGTAAGAAGTGAGATTTGTCGTTCAGTACTTGTCGTTGTAAGTTCTGCAGATTGTACCGACGACATCCTATGCATCGGTTTTGTGTCGGAAATTCTATCCGCGATAGCAACCAATTTTTCAAGATCGACATCGTCAGTTAAAACAGCTAAGATTTGAGTCGTGTCAGTGTCCAGCTTATTGATCCAAAGTTGCTTGAGAACGGCGTCCGACATCTTATGCGCGCCAAGGAGAGTTTGCATCCTTCGTAGGAGCTGCGATGGCTTATTATTACCTAATGTTACGTCTGTCAACAGTTCTTTAAGCTTCTTCTCTTCGGAGCAGCCAGTTCGGCTTAATATGGCATCCTTCAAAATATCGTATGGTTTGTCCGTCGGTGGGCGAAGGAGAATCTCAGAGACTTCGGAAGCGACCTCCGCGGGGATTTTTTCCAAAACATAGGCAAACTTCTTTTGTTGTGTTGTAATATGTCTCGCCTGGAAAATTGCATCTAGTTGCGCAAACCATATCTGTACACTGGGGCTATGTACAGGAAGCTCAACCCGTAGTGATGCTTGAGTGGGAGATGTCTCGTCCGCCATATTGATTGAAACAGTTTTTGGGGGGAAAATTTAATACTGAGAATTTAGACCGAAATTCGAAGAAAATTCAGTTACTCTGAATGAAAGAATATTTTATATCGGGTAAATATTGTATCTGCTACGAAAGAATCCTAACAGGACATTAATTTTATTAAGTGCGGCTTGTTGGCACTTGTCCTCACGTGAGTAGTAATTCGTGTATGACGCGTTAGAATTGCCTGATTTGTTGAGGACATCTAGCAGTGAATGCCTCCAATTTTTCTTTTGTCTCGTCGGGGATTAACTATTCGTAGTATTGCAGTTGAATCCCGTATTTTATGAAACGTCAGCGATTAACATTTGTAGTTTTTTTTAAAATTATCAATAGAGTGACCAATTATCGTGGACAGTGTCAGGTATCATCATATTGTATTGCATTTTTTGAACGTCGATTTATTTTCTCACGTCAGGGATTACCAGTTGTTTTTCGCACGTCGGGAATTACTAATTTTGTAGTATTGGTGTGGAATCCCTTATTTTTAGAAACGTCGGTGGTCACAAATTTTGTTTTTCGTACGTCGAGGACATAGCAATTTTGTTTTTCGTCGGGGTCGTCAATTTTGTTGGTAATAGACCGCTTTTTCCAGAACGTCGGCTGTCACCAATTTTGTTGGTGGTCGTTTTTTGAACGTCGGAGTCACCAATTTTGTTGGTAATAGACCCCTTTTTCAGAACGTCGGCGGTCACCAATTTTGTAGTGGAAAGGTCAATGAATTTATAAATAATCAATGAATAAACGGGGTTTATTCATGAGGCTATGGTAATTTGCGTGTTACTTTTTTTCCACAAACAAATTTTTAGGAGAAATTGTTCAACGTAAATTATGCAATACAGAACAAGAACAAATAATACGAACACAATATTTGAAGGAGAAAACAAATTCTAATAATTATTATACATCTATATACAAATTGTGATTTGAAATAATGTGGCATGTATGAACGGAAGGTTAATAGTTCATTTGTTCGTATCAGGTCGATTGAAAAATGTTCTTGGTTCGAGGTTAATTGTTCGTACAGATTGTGTGTGTGTGCAGGAAAGGAAAAAGATAAGTCGTACCTTTAAGTTGAATGAGACAATATTTTTTGGTAGTAGTTGAACGGGAAAAAATCAACTTTTATATTATATAAATCTCAGGCGTACTTTTCGATGAGTTTGCTTAGAGAAAGGAGTTTTCCTTGTTCTCGAATTCAGGTTCGCTGAGTTTCATAAGGCAGACTTGAAGACACATTTCGCTGATCGACGAAACGTACGTTTTTGTCGATTCAGATATTCGCGCACACTAACGAATTTCTAAGAAGAAGCGCGTTCCTTCCTGTTTCAAAGTTCGCGCCATGGCGGGAATATGTATCGATCGACCTGATTGGTTGACTTAGTCTCGACGGACCCGATTCGCCAACACATGCTACGAATGGTTCATTTAATATTTTGGCCTGAATGTCCGAGAAATTTTCATAGAAAATATTCGTCCTCCGACAGGAATCGATTCTGTATCCTATACGGAACCATCATATAGCCTGACGTGCGTTAACTGATCGAGCCACGAAGGATCGTTCGATTAGCAAGGTCGATTTTACTGCTTTTAAACTACAATCTTCCATGAATCTCTCACGTACATTCATATCTGCTCAAAGCGTATCCAAATGTAAACAAATGACGTCACACATTTAAAAAGAATGTATAAACATAAAAATATCTTAAAATAATTGTCGGACTTTGTCCATTTCATAATCTGTGACGTCGCTGTCTCTTTAAAAAGTGACTTTTTTTCAATTATGCGTAAATCTGATAGTATAGCATGATTTTCAAAATTGAATGCTATTGTTCTTTTTTTTTATGATTCACTTGACTTGAATCAAATCTCCAACGCTCTCTCTCCAAAACACCCGCACACCATAAACCAAACGCCATTTTCTGCGCAGGGATTACTTGATGGATATGCACTCTTGATTCCGGCTGATATAAGTCGATTCTGTCGAGAGGAAGTTCAGCTCTCAACTCTCAGTTTTCTTTCTATTTCTTTTGCTCTCAATATTTAAGCAGCAGTTGTAAATTTTGCTGCTCTAACATTCTTTGTTATATTTGTGTCAGTTTCTAACTGCCTTTGTAACAGCTATTGCACTGTATGTCTAGAAATCTTTAACTTCTTGGCAATTTGTCTTTGAGAGTAGCCGTCTTTGAATAAAATTTAAATTTGTGCCCCCACCTCAGCGCTTAGCTGCTTTGATTTTGCTGTTTTGTGCAAATTACTTCGAAATTAAAAATAAATAAAGAGATTATGAAAATACTCTTGTAATGGCATAATCTTTTTTCCTTTAAACAGAGACACCTACATCTGTTTTGTTTACAAGATTAGTCAGTGCTGAGTTAACATTTAGAACCTGTATTAACATTTAGTTGAAAATTTTGGTAACCTCAAAATGTCTACTGATGAGTTAATGGTGAAAACGAAATATAATGTTTCTCATACAAAAATATTCAATAATTTAGCAAAATGTATTGTGGACAGATGAATCAAAATTTGAACTTTTTGTTCGTAAGCGGAACCCGAAGAAAGACTGAAAAATAAAAGCAAATACACTGTAGGTACTGAAATGTTATCTTTTGCTTGAAAAACAAAATACAGAAATATCTCATTTTAAGTTCTGTTTTTGAAGAAATGCATAGTGTCCCCACCCCCCAAAAATTTTGACTGCAGTCTATAGTTGACAAATGAATGACACGATAGTAAAAACTGCTACGTAACGCATTTCATTGGGCGAAAGGACTTCTGACTAATGCAATGGTTTTATCGGTGAACTATTTCAGTGGGGACGATGTATAACAATTACCCACTATTGATTTGATATATAGAGTTGTATAGACCCGGGTTGGAATGGTTGGGCATCACTCTTTTGGTCAATGAACTATCCCAGTAAGAGAAGTGGCGAGTTGGACAATACATATTATTTGCAGACAGAGCGTATGCTTGGTTTGCAGTAGAATCCGTTATAGAGTTACCGAGAATCGACGAGATTTACAACAACAGTTACCGAGATTTGACGAGATTTACCACTAATTGATACTGACAACGAAAAATTTTAGTTATTCAAAAAGAGCAAAGGTTTTTACCCTTCCAGCAAAACTACAGTGGAATACAAAAGATGTGTACATGAAATAAGATTTAGAGTAAAGGTCTGTAAAGAACAAAATTGCTTTTGATACATCCTAATATATAATTGGAATAAAAATAGAGAGGCGTGATAGAGTGTTTAGATATATACATGAAATAAACTTTTTAGTAAAGTATTTACATTATTCGGACTATTGTCCTCATCTTTGTCGCCATATTTATTACAACTCCTGTTAATTCCTCTCGCCAAGTTTATAGTAAAGATATGTAAAAAAAAAAAAAGGAAAATTTTTTTGATCGCCTCTCATGTTATATTTGTACTTTAGCTAAAGGTAGAAGTATCTATAGCATAAGTTGAAGGCAGGGTGTTAAGAAAAGCTTAGTGGAGAGGATAAAAGAAGAAAAAAATAGAATGTACTTTACTACGATTATAACAGGTTCTGTTTGTTTGATTGATTTGTTTTTACGGCTTATCAACCCTTTGTGAATTATTTAAAATAATATCGGATACTTTGAACCATATCAAATATTTCTCCTTTTGATATACAGAAGGTAATACTGGAGGCTTTGAACTATTTCAAATATTTCTCCTTTTGATATACAGAAGGTAATACTGGAGGCTTTGAACTATTTCAAATATTTCTCCTTTTGATATACAGAAGGTAATACTGGAGGCTTTGAACTATTTCAAATATTTCTCCTTTTGATATACAGTAGGTAATACTGGAGGCTTTGAACTATTTCAAATATTTCTCCTTTTGATATACAGAAGGTAATACTGGAGGCTTTGAACTATTTCAAATATTTCTCCTTTTGATATACAGAAGATAATAGTGGAGGCTTCTGTGTGAGTGTTTGTGGATATTACCTTATAACGATCACACTCAAACAACACACTCCATTGATCTAACTCTTGGCATGAAGACTCACACGATATCCAGTGGTATCCAGGGCCAGTGTGTCTGTGTGGGTGGGGTCGGGTGTTGGGCCCCGTTGTGGTTCCTACCATTCTTTTCAGCACTGTTTTATGGCCATCCGCCAATTTTAAAAATTATTTTTAAACTGACGTTACATTGTCAGTCATCAACTAATAATATCCATCGTGTATCTGCATGGCCGGTGCGGTGCGTTACTACGCAGGAACACCTGACAAGGTTACAGCCCCAAAGGGACTAGTTTCAGCAACGTTTTTTTGCTTTTTGCAATTTTTGCTTTTTTTCTACCTATTTTATATTGTAAATCAATAATAATAATAATCGACAGGGCCGGTGATTACTACCCCTGAACCTCTCAACAATTGTAATTTTCTTTCTGAACGCTTCTTTTAAATCAATTAAGAGGGTAATATATCTCGGTAAAATTATTTTTTATTCCGAGATCATCTAGTAAGGAGGATCTTTGTTGTTTTTTTTTTGCTAATAGTAATACTAACCAGAAGTCCACGGCTAGTAATTAAAATAAAATTTCTAGTCGCTATTTAGTACATTTCTAGAAAGAGAAAACCGAGAAAATGATCACTTAAGAAATAAAAATGTTTAAAGATTTCAACACATGAAAATTTTTTCCCGAAAATTGAAATATTGTTTTTAAAACAAATTTTTAAGACAATCCTGTTTATTCTCTTTTGTAAAAAATTAAAAATACTTTTGGAATCACATGAAATGAAATCATTGCATTTTGTTTTTCGGGGATGTTTTTTTTTCATGTGTTGTGTTGAAATCTTTGTAAAACTTTCTTTCAGTGGACATGTGTCGGCAATTAATCTTTATGGAGATGTAAAATTTGCGACTTCAACATTTTTTCGAGTAACATTTAGTCATGAAAATATTGGGGGTTATTACAAAAAGAATAAAATTTTCTCAGATTTTAAAAAATAAAAAAACCCTATTCATTATAAGAGTAAATAATTAATGAATATATACTGACATTTTCATTTAAATTGGATAATTCCCTGATTTTTGGTAATTTAAAAACCCAGTTGGGAAACTTTGAAATCGACATGTAGTAGAGAGTGTGGAGAGGGTCCGGTATCAAAGTTTCGTGGGTGACCTCCGAGGAGATCCTAGCACCGGCCCTGGTGGTATCTAGGTAATGTTGACTTCGGAGGCCATTAACGATCATCAATAGTCATTAAAAGTACATGTTACGCAATTTTTAGTTAACTAAAGCAATTTATACTAAAATGTACTGAGATGATGAATTTGATGTAAAGTATAAAACTATATTTTGACCTCACAAATGATAGTGTGAATAAGGTCAAATATATACGACCACCTAGGTCAGCAGAGGTCATTGGTATAGAATAAGTTAGTTGTCTTTATTTATATTTTTTTTAAGCATTTCACCCCAAGCAAGGCGGGAAGCCACTAGCACGAAAGGGGTTACAGAGAGTTGGAGCGAGAGCAAATAGGATTGATACAGGAAAGGGTGAAGAGAAGGATAGGGAATAGATCGGGGCATCTGGAGACGTCGATTGACATTACATTTGAATAGTTGGAGATTATAGCTATCAGGGAAACGGGAAAAGGAGGGAGTTCCACAGGCGAGAAGTGCGAGACATGAAGTTATTGGAATAGAAGAGACGGCTACATTTAACAGTTTCGACAGTGAAAGGGTGAGAGCGAGATGCCAGCCTAGTTGAACGCTTAAATTCATGAAATCTGGGAACCAGCGAAAGCAGCTCGTCGGAGCAGTTACCGTGAAAGTATTTGTGAAAAAGGCAGAGGGAGGCAACGGCACGTCTGTGAGAGAGCGACTGCAGACGAGATGCCAGATCAGGGCCAATTACATTGCATATCTGTCTTTGGATTTTATCAAGGACCTTGAGACAAACAGAAGGGGCTCCAGACCATATATGTCGGCAATACTCTATGCAAGGGCGAATGGTTGATTTGATAATACAACAATTAAATTCTTTTTGGTAAATTAGACAGAGAAAGATTGTGCTGAGCTCCAATATCAATGGAGGTCATCAGATGACAATTTGGGATTAAAATAACAAAGAGCGAATACAAAAATGATTTTTCTGGTTCGTTTTTTAAACGTTGTGTAATTCTGCAAAAATGTTTCCAGACAAATTTTTTTAGTTTTCAGAATTAAACTTGATTTTTTCAGCTGTTTTAAATGTAGAAACTGGCCCCAGAAATTAGTAGTGGTTCTATGAGCGAGTTGAAACATATTCTTAGAGATGTTGCAGAATAAAAGTCTGACACAGTTCCAATCACTTATGGGTCTTTTTAGTATCCAATCATGTTTCTCAACTTCCTTGATGTGGCTGGTGTTTCTCCAAACATACTTCAATTAAAAGTTGGAACGCCCATCATGCTCGACCCCCTAAATATCGACTTACTACATTCGTGCAGTGTAACTCTCCTGTCAGGAAGCATCTCCCAGAAATTATGGTAGCAACTATCATAACGGTAAATAAAAAGCAGGATGTGTTTATTTACAGGATTTTTACAATTCCAACATAATTGACCTCTGAATTCTAGGGACTTCAATTTCCGGTGAAGTTCAGTTTTGTTAATGACCACCAACAAAACCCCAAAACAGTCTCACAAGATCGCTGGCCTCAACCTGACATCTCTAGGATTTTTCAACTATCAGTTCTATCAGTATCTGTCTATATTTCTGAGATGAGGTATTATGTACACTATTTACATTATTCGGACTATTGTCCTCATCTTTGTCGCCATGTTTATCACAACGTTTCGGTCGTTGTACGCTCCGGCCTTCTTCAGGTGGTTGGAATGTCGAACTGAACTCTTTATTTCGCTCACTGGGGTAGACTGTTCTATTTCCACGTACAATGTATAATAGATGTCATTTATCAGTTATCTCCTGTTAATTCACCTCTCCAAGTCCTCCACCGCCTTCACAAGGTATTGAACTCACACTCTTTGGCACAGTGGATGGGGGCGTTGGTTGGATCCAGTGACAGGACCCAAAGAGTGTGAGTTCAATACCTGGTTAAGGCGGTGGAGGACTTGGAGCGGTGAATTAACAGGAGATAACTGATAACTGACATCCATTAGACATGGCACGTGGAACTAGAAGAGTCTACTCCAGTGAGCGAAATAAAGGGTTCAGTTCGACATTCCAACCACCTGAAGAAGGCCGGAGCGTACAACGGCCGAAACGTTGTGATAAACATGGCGACAAAGATGAGGACAATAGTCCGAATAATGTAAATAGTGTCAGTTCTATATTGTGCTAGAGTTGGATCCCCAAACAACTTTTTATACTGCTACCGAATGGGGAGGGGTCCTTATGTTGTGTACCCAAAGTCTTGCTCACCTAAATGACTTCATCTTTGCTTTGTTTTGTTCATTAGAACATTTACTTTTTATGTGTAAATAATTGTTTTGCACCTGTGGTGTAAGAAGAAGCATATTAAATAACCCCCCTATTACTGTGTTGTTATATTTGAAGTTCTCTATCTCCAGACAGGGCCGAGTATACCTGTTAGTTAAAATATAAGATAAAGCATTTACATCAATTGACATGTCGCGTGGCCGAAGTAACTCCGTATTCTTAACGCAGGTAAACGCCCAACCTTATAGACTGTCGCAACGCAATCTTTACTCCCCAAATATTTTTATTTGGCCTGATGCTATATTAAACTAGACTTAGATACTATACACCTATGTTTACATATGTTGTGGCCAGGTGAAATCTCTCTGACCGAGATAGTATTGATGCAAGACTGGACGCAGTTTCTACACAATTTGGATTATTTCTGTAAAAAAACAAGACGCCATTTTTTTAAAGCTTATGTATTTATTTATTTTTAAGAGTGTGGAGCCTCCTGAACAGATACCACGAGTACTTTTCTGTTTTACTGGTTTTTTTTTTTTAAGAACAAAAGAGAAAATAGAGAAACAATTTTTGTCGTCATTTCAGTGGCTTTGGTCGAGCAAAGAAATCCACATCGATATTGTGATTTGTTTTAACTGATAACAATCTTCATTTGTCTACTAAGTAGTGTTATGTTTCCTGTCTGACCCTCACCCAGGGTAATTAGCAATTTATAAGATCCACACAATGTGTTCAGTCCAATTACGACCATGGCGACCATAACAAGTAGAGAATTAAAAACATAAACAAACTTCGCTTATGACTGAGTTAACAAAATGATCACAGGATCAACAAACATTGCCAACCATAGAACTTTAAGCCTACTGATAATTCACGGGACTGAATCGTATCATTTCATTTGTCTGGTCAAGCAAAATATGTTTTATTATCCAAATATTATGTGCAGGTGGCGTAATGGTTAATGACTCGGTATGAAAAATCGGTGAGTCGAGTTCGTTGTGTTCAATCTCGCACAAGTACACTTGGAAAAAATCTATGTCTTCTCCCCCTCCGGCTTTGGGTTAAATAATAGAGCAAGCGGGTTTCTTTAGATAATAGAGCAAGCGGGTTTCTTTAACCTTGGTTGGCAATCAATCTAGGAGTCTAGGATAACCTTGAATTCAAAGCCGGTTATGTGCTGAGCTAGTAATCCATCTCGTCAAAAATTATTTGCTACGGAAACTACACCAACAGCGCTTATCATGTTAAAATCTGTGGTCCTATATTCTTCTGTGGAGTCTCCGGGACCTGAGTGAATAAGTATCCAAATAATTCATTTTTTAATTAAAAATACAAACTCTACTTACTAACAATAGGCTGAGATAATTTTAGACAAAGCATGGTTCTGTTACAGTTGCTCAGGCTTGATTTCAAATTTAGATTTTAGAAGTACAACAATATTTCCATTTTCAATTAGACTTAGAATTAGAGATAATTATCTAATAACGTGTAATTTCTCCTTTCCACTGAATAGCGGCGGTTATGTGACGTGGCATTTAGTTTACGAGATGCTGGAGTAATTGCATGCGTATATCTAATATGAGTATATCATGAGGATGCGCGGTGGAATTAGCAATCGGAGAGCCGAGTTCGAATTCCAGTCGAGGTCATTACATTTTGCTTACGCCCAAAAAATCCTTGGGAAAAGTATAAATCCATAATTTCTCTCCCACTCATGGGTACAGACTGAGTCTTATCGACCCAAGACACACCACTGCTGCTACAGCTAAAGTATATGTGGTGCCCCTTCGAACCTAATAAGTTACAGGACTCGTGAGGATCGTGATCTCTATCCAGGGATGTCCTAGGGTTGTGTATAACCGTGTTTGTTGGGTGTGGGTGTAAGAAATTTAGTGAGGTCTACAACGTGTCCCACATCAATGGGATTTAAATCTGGTGAGCGAGAGTTGTTGGAACACGATTGGTGAAATTTGTGTTATTTTGCTGGGGTATAAATTAGTGCAGATAATCTGCAGCCTGATCTGTATATATCACATTTCTCAACATAGATCCTAGTTTCAGTAATGCTGATAGCAAAAATCCAATAGAATATACCGCATGTCATTGCAGAGCTACCTCACAGCTTGCACAAGAGGATGTCGACAAGCTGGACCCATAACTCTCCATGAACTCGACCGTCTGTCCGAAAGTGCTGAATACGCGACTAGTTTAACTAGACAACACGGAGCAAGGTCTCCCCCGGTTCAATGGTCGAAGCCCTCTAATCGATGTCGTGATGTTAATAAAGACACCTCAGCTGGTCGACGACGGTAATACCTACGATGAAACGCAATAAATCATGTTGTTGCGTTAATAATTCTATCTATGTTGGCCGAAGATTACGAAACTTCATGGAATTGGGATGTGATTTGATGTAATAATTATCATCATTTTCAATCGCCGGCAAACCTGTTCTTGTAACCACCTGTGAGTGCCTGCAATCTAAAAGTGTTACTGCTATCAGTCTGGGATTCAAATAGTCCGAGGTTATCCTTGCTATTGTTTCCCAAGAAAACATTGAGCGATTGAAATGGTATTTGATACAGTGTTTCTCCTTTATTTGTTTAGTTGACGTGCTTGTTAGTTTTGAATAAACATGTTCTTGTATTACCTGATGACTTCAGTTTTCATGGATCACTGTCTAGAATTCACATAGTCCTGCTAATACCTTGTTACTGCACCCCAAGAAAAATATAGAGTAGTTGCCATCTCAGTCCCCACATTTCTGGCTCCAACAATCATTTCGCGGTATTAAATTATGTCCACATCGATTGCTTCTATAGTTGCATCCACACAGCTATTCAATCTCTCTACCGTTACGGTTAAAAATAACTATAAGGAAGTACAATTCTGAATCGAAACCTTCTGACTGCTATTTATTGGCCACCATAACAAAGAGAGGCCTATTACTCATCATATTTTCAGGCGGTGGGCAGGCGTGAATTCCTGCAGTGAACTGTAAAGACATCTGGTATCTATATATATAAAACAGAGGATGTCTGTGTGTCTGTCTATCTGTCTATCTGCGGGATACCTTTTCACTCGAGATACATCCAACCGATTTTGATCAAACTTTGCACAGATATTGTACAATGTAAGAGATAGGTTCTTAGCGTAAAAATCGATAATTAAAAAAAAAAAAATAGTAATCGATAAAGCCGATCAAACATTGATAAATTCAACTTTTGTCGTCCGAATTCGTTCAAACTCGGTATGTAGGTTACTTACATTATGACAAGCTCAACGATACCTCATTATTATTTCTTCGCCATTGCGTTTAGTTAAAAACCGCGAAAAACGAAAAAATCGATTTCAACACAAAATTTTAAACTAAAAACTCTCTCAATTTTTAAGCAATCTAATAAAAACTTCACTTAATTGTAGCCAACAATAAGTTGATTGTTTAAACGTCATTTAACTTGATAATTGAGTCCACCCATATAGTGAAAACCTGCGTAAATAGCGAAAAATGGCGATTTTTACTGTTTTTTTTTCTTATTTTTCGTTGATCTTTCAACCAATTCATCAAACTTAACAATTGCTTTATAAATGTATCCTCTTTTACATCCCTGGTAACACACTGACAAACTGAATTTTAAAAACTCCAAAATAATTGTGGTCTGAAGTGGGTCTTCATGTTGCCTGTTTTACCCCTTCATGTCCTCGGCTAGCTTCGTTTGAATAAATACAAACTACTTCTATTATATCAGTAACTTCATTAATTCAAAATGTTTTTTAATGAAAGTACATTAAAGCAATTAAATATAGACTCTGTTACATCTAAACATGATTCCATTTTTGCTCCATTCTAATTGAACGCTTTTTCCGATCAACCAGTTGGGTATGGCTGCTAGTAAATAATAAAGAATCTACGATATATGTCTGGAAATGATCCAGCCAATTAATGTTAATGAAAAACTAGGGAAATGAAGCCATAATCTCTTTCGTTTTCCTTTTAATATCTCACAGTTAATACCCTTGGAAAAGGCATGAATCCATCTCTTCTCCTTCCCAGCTATTGAGTAAATAGTAGGATAGACTGTGTCCTATAGCCTTGGGTGGCAATCAGTCTAAGAAAAGGACAACTCAAAACCTGAAGTTCTAGTGTAGTAACCGAGGGCGATTATACCATATCCTGTGGTCTTCGGCTGTGGGTCAGGAGCTTGGAGAGGATATGGGCGCCGCTAAGCTATCTGGACGCCCACTGAAAGGATCATAAGGAAGAAGAATCAAAGTCTGTTTCTTCTGCCCTCAGATCTCGCCTCCACTGACGATTGAAGCAGTCGAGGTGATGATGATGATGATGATGATGAAGATGATGACACTTATGCATGTATCTTTTCGAAACAGTCGGCAGGGTCCTCTTCAGGAGGAACTGCTATGAGCTACCCATATGGGTTTTCCTTAATCTCACCCATGGTCTGAAATCTCTTCTTTTTCAACGGCGACTTTGGTTTTGGACAAAAAAAGTTGCAGGAAGCAGAATCTAGACTGTAAGGACGTTGACACACCTCTTGTGTGATGCAAAATTAATTTTAAAAAATCACAAAAATTTGAAGAATATAGAGATAGTCGAGATATTTAAAATGGCGACACATTTTTAAAGCTGTCTGTGGAATCTCCCGAGCTTTCTCGAATTCTTGTACATGATTTTCTTTGATTACAGTCAGTACGCGTTCAACAGTTTGTGTGCATGTATGTCTGTGTGTGTATGTGTGGGATTCTGTTTGTTAAAGATTTTCCAGAACGGTAAACGTTTTCTTCCCAGCTTGGAAGCGCGTTGATATCAACATAATATAAGGACATTGAGAACAACAAAATAATATAAGGACATTGAGAATTGGACAACATAGCTAGATACTTTCCGTACAGACCACATATTGGATAAGAAATGTTCGAGGCGTCGACTTCAAGAGTAGGTTTAGCATTGTGTAACTATTACAGAGCAATCGATATGCCATAAAACTCTATTAATATATTAGCTTTCTTGTTTTGTGTAGTATTGTATGTAAATGAGGGACTGCTATAAATACAGTACGCCACAGCGAATGCCAGTCGAGTTACCAACTGTTGACCAGACTATGTCTATTCCAGACAGTACTCTACTTCGTAAAATTTTGCCTTTTTCCTAATTATCCTAATCAACACTTTCGCTCCCTTTTTTAATGAATATTCTGTTTCGTAAGAATAGAACGCGAAACGTTGTCTTAATGAAGAACTGCCAAGTCGAAATTGTTGATGTCTTTGTTAAAAAAAACAACAAAAAACAGAAGTCGAATGATTACATATTTCATAGAGGTGAAAGCAGAGTTGCCAGAACTGACCTCACAAGTCGCAAACTGAAAAGACATTTGAAAGCCCAGTGCTGCTAAATAACGAATTCATTGTCTTTATATACCGGCTTATTTATAACGTCGATCCCAACGTAAGGTGTAACGAAATTCAAAATTCCGTATCGCTCAGCTTTCCAAAGTAGCCAGATGTAACACTGCTGTTTAATAATAAATAGTTTAATAATAACTTCAGTAAATTTAGAATTATGTACTCCTACACTGTTAGGTCTGGGGTTCGAATCCACGAATGAAGACTAATATGACAACACAGATGAATAACTTTTTCCGTTCCATCTTTATCACTGTCTTTCAGGCGATATGTTTTTCAGCCATCCTCAAGCGCTGTTTTTTTTTTGCTTCTTACGAATCTTATGAAGAAGTTTTATTAAATAACTTCTTCATAAGATTCGTTACTATCAACCAAGTTATATTTGCAGGTAAATACTGCCATCGTGAGTTCGATTCTCACTAGGTGCCTAACTTTTGACCATATGCTAGACTAACCTTATTAAATATTAATAATTGGCTCATCTAAGAGCAATAGTTAACAAGTATATATCTGAAACGCTTACTATTAACTGGATGTTCCGCACGTGTGTCCTTGTGATGTACTGTGTTTCATTTAATACTATTTTATGGCCATTACAGCTTAGTAGGTTTACGGAAGCGAATGTCAAAATCTCGTTCTCACCTAAGAAAAATTTCAAAAGTCAGATTTATATTGCCTCCTGAAATGGTCGTAACGGTCAAAACTAACTCTCCTGAGCACTTGTTTCACTTTACCTGATTTTGTCTCGAATAGGTAAGGGCTTTTTTTTATGAGACAATTTTTTTCTGGAGTTACCCTACGTTAAAGAGTCAATCTGAAGCTTCTATCGCAACTTGCATTGAGAGGTACCACCTTTGACTAGGGAAACTTCTTTTCAAAAAGATAAATTTGTTCAAGAGGCTGATGATTTTTTCATTATTTTCCAAGATATTGTTGCTGTGATGTGCGTTTTGTTTTTAATTTCCCAGATATACTTAGAAAGCATTGTGCTATTCGCATATTTACTATTTGCGAATGATGTTTTGTGTGCATAATTTCTTTCTTTCCAGAGTCCTACAATTACTCCTATATATACTTTTTCTTCATTGTCTGGTGATTATATCGTGGCTCGGTATATTACGTTTTTTTGTAAAAAATTACGGTTTAAGGGACATTCGTTCTTTATTCTGAAGTTACACGTGGGTTTAATTTGTTCGTGTGTTTCGTTGATAATTTTTCCTGTTGCGTTTTTTTTAATTATTTGTGCCATGTTGTCGGTGCATCTGCAGCTGATTTTTACTGTGTTTTTGTTGAATATTGCTTGATTCCGGGAAGTGTTTTTGTAAGAGTTTGAAGAATATTTTTCATACGTTTTGTTTTTACGTTTTTGCTGTACGGTGGGTTGAACCATATGATATTTCTTTTCCTGTTGGCCTTTTTGTGTTCTGTGGTGAGTATGTGAGTGCTGCTGGGAATCCATTATCTTTTAGAGCTGTTTCGTAGTCTTTCTTAGCTTTGTTAAATATTGATTCATTGGAGGAATTGTCGGAAAGCCTGCGGTTAATCGATTTTGGTATCTGTTTGATTATAGAAGGCGGGTGGTTGGAAGATGTGTGTATATAGAGTGGTTTATCATTGGGTTTTCTGTATGGTTTATATCTGCTTTTTCTTAGGTTGAAGGTAACATGTAGAAAATCTACTTCGTTTACGTTAGTTTTTATATCTATATCGAATCCGTTATTTTTGAAAATCTTTATTATTGCTTTTCTAGTTCTGTATTTGTTTTGCTTGTTACAGTTACAGATTATGAGACCGTCGTCCCTGTATAGTCCTGTGTCATTTCTGTCTATTATTTTGCTTAGTTCGTGTAGTAAGTATATACCTATGATTTCCCATAAAGCACCGTCAAAGCTTCCCATTGTAGTGTCAAAGATCGCATCTTTCTTTATCCATGCTTCTTTATTGTGAAATCGTAATGATTTATGGGAGTGCTTAATGATGTCGATTTCGTTTGGTTTTATTATTATGTGTTCCTGAGCTAAGTTGATAGCCTTATCTAGCATGTGTTCTGTTATGGATGGGTAAAATTCTTTTATGTCTAATTGTAGGAATTGGCAATTTTGTTTGTTATTTACGCTACGGAACCATTCAATAGTTGCTTTTGTGTTTTTCTACTGGTTTACTTCTGTGACAGAGAGAGAGAGAGAGAGAGAGAGAGAGAGAGAGAGAGAGAGAGAGAGAGAGAGAGAGAGATAGAGAGAGAGAGAGAGAGAGAGAGAGAGAGTCCGGGAAACACACACACAAACGTATATTTTTAGTGAAATTGGAGTAGATTTGGATAGCGAAATTAAATCAAACCATTTTGTTTACTGATGGGGAAATCTGATCTAGGGCAGAAGTTGTACCCATTGAATCTGGGTCATCAGAAGACAATGAATGGTCGAAATAATTTTTATCGATTAAAAATTGAAATAGAGCTGAGTAAGCTAGATGGAACTTTGGAATTCACATGATTTTAGTTGAAGCAGCCAGAACCCCGTGATAATCATGTGTAAAGTAGTAGGGCCGAGGGTCAGTTATAATCAGCCGGGTTTATCTATATAAACGCGTAGTTATGCTGAAAAAGAGAGTTTTGGCTCGTCTGTCTTCGAGTGCAGTCGAGCTGGGTGGAGAGATGTCGGACATTGAAAGTGAGCAGAGTTGAGTTGGAGGCTCGAAGAAGTAAGAAAGTGACGTCAGAGATTGGAACAAAACGCCCATTAACATTTGCTGTTGATATAAGTACGAAGAAGCGAATTACTTCCTCTAACATCTAAGACTACTACTGCTACTACTATTATTACTACCACTGGGAACGGAAACGTCGAACAAGCTACAGTAATCAAAAAGGGCTAAAATGAAGCCACCTCGCTCTTTTAACGAAATTACACGAAGTATTTTCTTTTGTTTTGTTGATCATCGTTCATATACAAGAGACTGGAGAAAATTCTTGAAGAGAGAAGAGAGAATTGGCCCGGGCAAGCGTTGGGAGGAGGAACGCCACTATAACTTTAAGCCCCGCACAGAAATCTTTATCCCTCCATCGCAAGAGTCATATATCGTTCTGAGACGATTTAACAAGTTAATCACAGACACACTCTCACTTTCTTTTCTGTAACCCGTTTCTTTTATCTACTATTCTTTTCTGCTATATAAAAGACAATATAACAATTCAACCATTGAATAGTTGTTTGTCCGGCTTTCTGCAGATATTAATTTTTTTTGCTGCATTCTAAATTTCTTAGCGCAGACTCCCCAGCGGTGTCTACATCTTCAGTCGACCGTGAATGGACGGACATCACTTCTGCTTTCTGGATCAAACAAATCACAACATGGGCAGGAAGCAGGATTAAACCAGCGGAGCGGTCGAAAATCTACGGTTTCTTAGGAGACCTATGGCCACTCCCTTAAGTTCGGTTAGGACCGAGTAGACACCTCAATCCAGAGAGTAAGACGCCGGAGGTTGAGGGTCTGGGCTGAAAGTGCTAGACTCCTAACTTCTTCCTAAGTTCAGAATTAATTCTTTCTAGTATCGTTTTACTTATTTTACCTAGTTCACTTTTGGCTGGGATTATGAGTCTGCATGCAGGGTTGGTTTTGAAATTTTCTTTGTGGTCTTTTGGTGATAAAGGCTTGCGCCTTGCTGATTGCGCCTTAAAAATCGAAAAATAAAATAAAATAAAATAATAAAAATAAATATACAAAATAACAATAAAATAAGCAAAATAAATTAACCCAAACAATTTACCAAATCACACCCGTTAGAATAGACGAAATAGAATGAATAAATAAAAAATAAAAAACAAAGTCAATGAACCCAAATAAATAAAGTAAATAATAAACAAATGAACAAACCATTATGACCAAAATATTAGTTAGACTATAAAAATTAAACCAAAAATCGGACGAAAAACATAGCTATAACTGTTATACAAAGATAATAAAAAAATAAGTTACTTAAAAATTGAAAACCGAAAAGAGTAAATAAAAATAAACAGTATAATAAATAAATAATAAAAACAAGTAAAATAAATTAATCTAAATTCATCCAAATAAATAAACAAACTAACAAACCTATCCCGATAAATTAATCGTTAGAAAAAAACAAATAAAGATAATCAAACAAAATAAATACATGAAGTAATAAACAAATTAAAAACTGCTCCCGCCAAAATAATAGTTAGAATAAACTACAACAATCAACCCCAAAATTGAATAAATAACTTTAAATATCTTACCAAACCAAAACAAGACTATTAAATAAGCTATATAAACAAATTTTTATGACGTTAATGAAAACACCGATTAAAATAAATAAAAAAATGAATATATAAGATAAGAAATTAAAAAAAAAATAATGACAAGCAAAATAATTTACACCAATTAAATAAACAAATAAACGACTTCTGGTAAAATAGCCGCCAAAATAGACTACCCACAATGCACCACTGATACGTCTATATAAATAGCCGAGAAAACTAACAGCACTCGTGGCCTGACGATTGCGTCTAGCATGAAACAGACTGTTGCCTCTAAGTGTTGACTTCAATGTTCACTATTATATTTACATACAGTCTATCTCTGATATTGAGCACTTTATCCTATAAATATAGCACACCCTAAGACTATATATATATATAGGTAACATTTCATGAAAATAATTCATATTTGAATATAGAATGGTGGTTGATTGAAGAGTTATGGAGGGGGAATAAGATTGCAGGATTTTATGTGTGTGTCCTGGTTGACCAATAAAAAGACAGGGCAAAGCTAAAGCAGAAAGGTGCAAATATAGGTTAGAGGTTAGAGTGGGGGACGGGGTCATTGATAATTGTCTAGATGAACTGTCCTTTTTAGACATGTTACCATTAATTCAGGTTAAGAAATATAATTTTAAGATACAATGAAATAATCATTTATATATATATATATATATATATATATATATATATATATATATATATATATATATTAGATTTTAAGATACAATGAAATAATCATTTATATATATATATATATATATATATATATATATATTAGATTTTAAGATACAATGAAATAATCATTTATATATATATATATATATATATATATATATATATAAATGATTATTTCATTGTATCTTAAAATCTTATATTTTATCATTTACATATATATATATATCATTTATATATATATATATATATATATATATATATATATATATATATATATATTTATATATATATATATATATAAAAGATTATTTCATTGTATCTTAAAATCTTATATAGGAGGCACGGATAACAATGGGTAACGGTTGGATTGAGGAATCGGACAGCCGAGTTCGAATTCCAGTCGAATCCATTGCATTCACTTACGTGCTAATACCCTTGGGAAAGGTGTGAATCCTCTTCTTCTCTCTCCAACTATGGGTAAATAGCAGGACAGACTGGGTTCTATAGCCTTGGATGGCAACTGGTCTAGGAGAAGGGCAACTGTGAATTCAAAACCTGCGGAGGGTCGTTTGGGGACCTTGTGGCATTCGCTGCACCAGGTCCCTGTATTCGTCCCTCCAAAAAGTGTGGATGGCCCTGCACAAAGCCTTCACCACTATAATGAAATCTCATGTGTTGGTGTTGGGCTGTCAGTCTCTATGAACTAATCTGCCTGACCCTCATACGTTGAGTTCGACGGGAGAGTCGATCATATATATATGTTAAAATTAAAAATCAAGGAATTAAATAAATATTATATGTGCCATTATATATAATAAAATAATGGATATATAATTGTAATGCATTAATTTTTTTAATGAAAATTTCTATTAACTATATTTTAAAGTAAACGTTATACAATGCCTGCATATAACAGTTAGTTCATTCCGCTGATTTAATACATCATTATTTTTAGGAAACTTAATAATATGCAGTTTTTTCATGTAGACAAAGGGGCATGGGTCATTTAATGACTTACAAATCCATAAAAAAAAACGAGAATATGTTTGTTATATATATATATATATATATATATATATATATATATATAATTATTTCATTGTATCTTAAAATTATATTCTTAACCGGATATTATGGGGATACATCTAAAAATGACAGTTCATCTAGACAAGTATGAATAACATGCACACCCAAACATCTAACCTTTATTTTTGACTTTTCTGCTTTACCTTTGACCTGTCTTTTGATTGGTCAACCAGGACATACCGATAAAATTTTGAATTCTTGTTCCCCCTCCTTTTTATCTCTTCAGTAAACTTCCATTCTGTTTTCAAAAGTAAATCATTTTCATCAAATGTTACCTAACATCGCTTGATAATGGAACAAATTTAAAGTTCCGAAAAATAAAAATTTCCGAGTCGCGATGTAAAATATTTAAAAAATATTATTAAAATATTATGCTCTACGTTGTATCGAGAACTTTTTAAAAAGTAAATGCTAAAGAACTGTGGATTCTTAATCTGACTGATGTTTCTCTTTATATAAATAATTATATAGGCTACACTATAACATGTTTGACACGCAGACTGACTCTACACCTTTCTGACCATAGCTCAATTAGATCTCATTTAAATATTCATGGAGACCTACCGGACACTATTCGTAATATACTTGTTGACAACACTAATATAATAGCATCATCTACATACAAAAAAGGCTAAAAATAATGGAAGCCTTATTAATAAAAACAAAAAAAACAACACTTAATAATATTAACTTTGAACATGGACACAATATCTTGACCATGTTTTGAAAAATGGAAACATTTTATAAAAGATACATACAACAAACTATTTCTTATTTAACAGTTAAAATATTTATTCCTTGAAAATGGCTAAATGTATAGCCGAAAGCGCTCGAATAAAAAGAACATTCGAACAGTTTTTATATAATTTATCAGCTGAAAAGAAAAAAATTATTAGATCACATGAGAAATTGTATAAAAAACTAAAAAGCACCTTGTCTGTCGTATTCAATGAAATGTACATGAAAGAAGGATTGCTGGCTCAATACATAAATTATATATATATATATATATATATATATATATATATATATGTATATATGAAGAAATATAGTCTTAAAGTGTGCTATATTTATGGGATAAAGTGCTCAATATCAGAGATAGAGCGTGTGTAAATATAAAAGTGAACATAGAAGTCAACACTTAGAGGCGACAGTCTGTTTCATGCTAGATGCAATCGTCGGGGCTGTAAGTGTTGACTTCTATGTTCACTTTTATATATATATATATATATATATATATATATATATATATTTGTCATCCACAGGCAGACTGTTTCGCTGTTTCACAGCTCATCAGTGTGGCTAGACGTCCGGTTGCCTCTAGCTAGGATCGTAACCCGACTGAAATGGCGTCAGTCGGAACTTCTACCACTAAGCCGTCGGCGCGCGGCATAGATGAAGGTGAATTTTAGCGTGTTTATTTTTAGACTTAGATAAACACACAGTGACTGACAGTGACTCATATATATATATATATATATATATATATATATATATATATATATATATATATATATATGAATTTATGTATGTAGATATAAATATTATTAAACTTTGTGTGAACAGGAAAATCGGAAGCGGATTATTATAACAAGTAATTCATTTGGCTTAAATTGTTACAGTAAGAAACGATGTCTTTATCGTTAAGGAGTTGAAAAATATTCTTTAGCATTTAGTTTATTATTATAGACCTTATCTCAGAGATGTTTAAGAAGTTTGTTGTAAATAACGCTTATGTTTCCAATGACTCATCAAGATAGGATGCTTAGCAAGAAGGGGGCCGGCAAATATTTACGAGTGTTCGATACTTATTGGATGCTCCACAAATGTGACCTTGAAGTGCTCCACCTATGTGACCTGTATGGCTCAAAATATGTCACCTTGTAAAGCTCCACACATGTGACCTTGATGTCACCGCAAGTTAAGTTTAGTAAACAGCTATTAATCGTAAAGTGGTCAAACAGACTAGTTTCGTTGATTATTGGTAACGTAGTGAGTTCAATTCTTACGAGTGCGCTAAAAATGTTGGCTTGTGCCAGACTAAACCTACCGTTTGTTGATACTAGTTATACGTTTATTTTATTCGGCGGTACGTTGTAGCTTAACGGTCATCGGACGAAAAATGGAAGTGACACTCCAAATTCGAATTTCAACTGAAGTTGTCCACACGTTCATTTTGCATTAATGAGTTTGAAAAAGGCATGAATCTACTCGTCCCTCTACTCAGCTTCGGGGATAAACAGCAGAACTTTTGGAATCCTTTGCCTTTTAAGGTTGTTCATTTCAGAAAAAGCAACTTTGAGACAAAAGGCCCATAAAGCTTGGTAGCGTTCGCCATAGCCATAAACACCCTGGCTGAGAAATGGAGTGTTGGGAGTCAACCCCATCCTAGTACTGCAAAAATCAACAATTGTTACATAAACAATGAATACATATCCAATATTCAATGAAAAAATACTTAATCGTTCAAGATAAAGGCAGAACTTTGCCCAGTATGCCTTGTTACATGGGAGGTCAGATGCATTTGTTTATATGTCATTTTTATAGATACAAATATTTAAATGCTCTTACTTTTATTTTTGAAATTATTATTTTTAGAAAATATTGGTAAATATATCTATCTATATAATTAAGTAATTCATTGAGTCTGAAAGAAACCTCAACAGAATGCAGAAAGCACTGGACGGCCGTTTCGTCCAATATTTGGGATTCCTCTACCGAGAATTGAAACCCTGACAGGTTGTCAAATAAACACCATACCAGCTGTTCCAACGGGCCTCGGTGACGAAGAGATAGCAAATCAGACTCAATATAGCGCCGCTCGCTCACATATTCCGTGGTGGAACTCAACTGAAATTCACTGTAACCATAGGAATGTGCCCCCCGGAGCCACGACTACTATCACCAAGCCACTCTAACTGAAGCATTAGAAGCCGGATCGAGCAATGATATACGTATGATGGAAATTGTAAGGAGGATTTGATAATTATAATTAAGTAATTCATTGAGTCTGAAAGAAACCTCAACAGAATACAGAAAGCACTGGACAATTTCATTCGTCCGTGCATCAAATATTGCTGTCACTTAGTCTAATTTTTCTGTTATGTATCGTGAGATTTTTGACAGAATCCGCGGGAGAATTTGCAATGTCATCGGTTCTGATATGGCATCACGGCTTCAGTTACATTCCCGCTTCTGTAACGTAGCTTCTCTGTGTCTTTTCTATAAATAATTTCATGGTAATTGTTCTGATGAACTTTCCTCTTTGGTACAGTCTTGACCTGGCATCTCGGCTTCAGTCACTTTCCCATCACCGTAATGTAGCTTCTCTGTGCCTTTTCTATAAATACTTTCATAGTAATTGTTCAGATGAGCTTTCCTCTTTCGTACAGTCTTGACCTGGCATCTCGGCTTCAGTCACTTTCCCATCACCGTAAAGTAGCTTCTCTGTGTCTTTTCTATAAGTACTTTCATGGTAATTGTTCTGATGAACTTTCCTCTTTGGTACAGTCTTGACCTGGCATCTCGGCTTCAGTCACTTTCCCATCACCGTAATGTAGCTTCTCTGTGCCTTTTCTATAAATACTTTCATAGTAATTGTTCAGATGAGCTTTCCTCTTTCGTACAGTCTTGACCTGGCATCTCGGCTTCAGTCACTTTCCCATCACCGTAAAGTAGCTTCTCTGTGTCTTTTCTATAAGTACTTTCATGGTAATTGTTCTGATGAACTTTCCTCTTTGGTACAATCTTGACCTGGCATCTCGGCTTCAGTCACTTTCCAATCACCGTAAAGTAGCTTCTCTGTGCCTTTTCTATAAATACTTTCATGGTAATTGTTCTGATGAGCTTTCCTCTTTGGTACAGTCTTGACGTGGCATCTCAGCTTCAGTCACTTTCCCATCAACATAATGTAGCTTCTCTGTGTCTTTTCTATAAATAATTTCATGGTAATTGTTCTGATGAACTTTCCTCTTTGGTACAGTCTTGACCTGGCATCTCGGCTTCAGTCACTTTCCCATCACCGTAAAGTAGCTTCTCTGTGTCTTTTCTATAAATACTTTCATGGTAATTGTTCTGATGAGCTTTCCTCTTTGGTACAGTCTTGACCTGGCATCTCGGCTTCAGTCACTTTCCAATCACCGTAAAGTAGCTTCTCTGTGCCTTTTCTATAAATACTTTCATGGTAATTGTTCTGATGAGCTTTCCTCTTTGGTACAGTCTTGACCTGGCATCTCAGCTTCAGTCACTTTCCCATCAACATAATGTAGCTTCTCTGTGTCTTTTCTATAAATAATTTCATGGTAATTGTTCTGATGAACTTTCCTCTTTGGTACAGTCTTGACCTGGCATCTCGGCTTCAGTCACTTTCCCATCACCGTAAAGTAGCTTCTCTGTGTCTTTTCTATAAATACTTTCATGGTAATTGTTCTGATGAGCTTTCCTCTTTGGTACAGTCTTGACCTGGCATCTCGGCTTCAGTCACTTTCCCATCACCGTAATGTAGCTTCTCTGTGTCTTTTCTATAAGTACTTTCATGGTAATTGTTCTGATGAGCTTTCCTCTTTGGTACAGTCTTGACCTGGCATCTCGGCTTCAGTCACTTTCCCATCACCGTAATGTAGCTTCTCTGTGTCTTTTCTATAAATAATTTCATGGTAATTGTTCTGATGAACTTTCCTCTTTGGTACAGTCTTGACCTGGCATCTCGGCTTCAGTCACTTTCCCATCACCGTAAAGTAGCTTCTCTGTGTCTTTTCTATAAATACTTTCATGGTAATTGTTCTGATGAGCTTTCCTCTTTGGTACAGTCTTGACCTGGCATCTCGGCTTCAGTCACTTTCCCATCACCGTAATGTAGCTTCTCTGTGTCTTTTCTATAAGTACTTTCAAGGTAATTGTTCTGATGAGCTTTCCTCTTTGGTACAGTCTTGACCTGGCATCTCGGCTTCAGTCACTTTCCCATCACCGTAATGTAGCTTCTCTGTGTCTTTTCTATAAATAATTTCATGGTAATTGTTCTGATGAACTTTCCTCTTTGGTACAGTCTTGACCTGGCATCTCGGCTTCAGTCACTTTCCCATCACCGTAATGTAGCTTCTCTGTGTCTTTTCTATAAGTACTTTCATGGTAATTGTTCTGATGAGCTTTCCTCTTTGGTACAGTCTTGACCTGGCATCTCGGCTTCAGTCACTTTCCCATCACCGTAAAGTAGCTTCTCTGTGTCTTTTCTATAAATACTTTCATGGTAATTGTTCTGATGAGCTTTCCTCTTTGGTACAGTCTTGACCTGGCATCTCGGCTTCAGTCACTTTCCCATCACCGTAATGTAGCTTCTCTGTGTCTTTTCTATAAGTACTTTCATGGTAATTGTTCTGATGAGCTTTCCTCTTTGGTACAGTCTTGACCTGGCATCTCGGCTTCAGTCACTTTCCCATCACCGTAATGTAGCTTCTCTGTGTCTTTTCTATAAATAATTTCATGGTAATTGTTCTGATGAACTTTCCTCTTTGGTACAGTCTTGACCTGGCATCTCGGCTTCAGTCACTTTCCCATCACCGTAATGTAGCTTCTCTGTGTCTTTTCTATAAATACTTTCATGGTAATTGTTCTGATGAGCTTTCCTCTTTGGTACAGTCTTGACCTGGCATCTCGGCTTCAGTCACTTTCCCATCACCGTAAAGTAGCTTCTCTGTGCCTTTTCTATAAGTACTTTCATGGTAATTGTTCTGATGAGCTTTCCTCTTTGGTACAGTCTTGACCTGGCATCTCAGCTTCAGTCACTTTCCCATCAACATAATGTAGCTTCTCTGTGTCTTTTCTATAAATAATTTCATGGTAATTGTTCTGATGAACTTTCCTCTTTGGTACAGTCTTGACCTGGCATCTCGGCTTCAGTCACTTTCCCATCACCGTAAAGTAGCTTCTCTGTGTCTTTTCTATAAATACTTTCATGGTAATTGTTCTGATGAGCTTTCCTCTTTGGTACAGTCTTGACCTGGCATCTCGGCTTCAGTCACTTTCCAATCACCGTAAAGTAGCTTCTCTGTGCCTTTTCTATAATTACCTTCATGGTAATTGTTCTGATGAGCTTTCCTCTTTGGTACAGTCTTGACCTGGCATCTCAGCTTCAGTCACTTTGCCATCAACATAATGTAGCTTCTCTGTGTCTTTTCTATAAATAATTTCATGGTAATTGTTCTGATGAACTTTCCTCTTTGGTACAGTCTTGACCTGGCATCTCGGCTTCAGTCACTTTCCCATCACCGTAAAGTAGCTTCTCTGTGTCTTTTCTATAAATACTTTCATGGTAATTGTTCTGATGAGCTTTCCTCTTTGGTACAGTCTTGACCTGGCATCTCGGCTTCAGTCACTTTCCCATCACCGTAATGTAGCTTCTCTGTGTCTTTTCTATAAGTACTTTCATGGTAATTGTTCTGATGAGCTTTCCTCTTTGGTACAGTCTTGACCTGGCATCTCGGCTTCAGTCACTTTCCCATCACCGTAATGTAGCTTCTCTGTGTCTTTTCTATAAATAATTTCATGGTAATTGTTCTGATGAACTTTCCTCTTTGGTACAGTCTTGACCTGGCATCTCGGCTTCAGTCACTTTCCCATCACCGTAAAGTAGCTTCTCTGTGTCTTTTCTATAAATACTTTCATGGTAATTGTTCTGATGAGCTTTCCTATTTGGTACAGTCTTGACCTGGCATCTCGGCTTCAGTCACTTTCCCATCACCGTAATGTAGCTTCTCTGTGTCTTTTCTATAAGTACTTTCATGGTAATTGTTCTGATGAGCTTTCCTCTTTGGTACAGTCTTGACCTGGCATCTCGGCTTCAGTCACATTCCCATCACCGTAATGTAGCTTCTCTGTGTCTTTTCTATAAATAATTTCATGGTAATTGTTCTGATGAACTTTCCTCTTTGGTACAGTCTTGACCTGGCATCTCGGCTTCAGTCACTTTCCCATCACCGTAATGTAGCTTCTCTGTGTCTTTTCTATAAGTACTTTCATGGTAATTGTTCTGATGAGCTTTCCTCTTTGGTACAGTCTTGACCTGGCATCTCGGCTTCAGTCACTTTCCCATCACCGTAAAGTAGCTTCTCTGTGTCTTTTCTATAAATACTTTCATGGTAATTGTTCTGATGAGCTTTCCTCTTTGGTACAGTCTTGACCTGGCATCTCGGCTTCAGTCACTTTCCCATCACCGTAATGTAGCTTCTCTGTGTCTTTTCTATAAGTACTTTCATGGTAATTGTTCTGATGAGCTTTCCTCTTTGGTACAGTCTTGACCTGGCATCTCGGCTTCAGTCACTTTCCCATCACCGTAATGTAGCTTCTCTGTGTCTTTTCTATAAATAATTTCATGGTAATTGTTCTGATGAACTTTCCTCTTTGGTACAGTCTTGACCTGGCATCTCAGCTTCAGTCACTTTCCCATCAACATAATGTAGCTTCTCTGTGTCTTTTCTATAAATAATTTCATGGTAATTGTTCTGATGAACTTTCCTCTTTGGTACAGTCTTGACCTGGCATCTCGGCTTCAGTCACTTTCCCATCACCGTAAAGTAGCTTCTCTGTGTCTTTTCTATAAATACTTTCATGGTAATTGTTCTGATGAGCTTTCCTCTTTGGTACAGTCTTGACCTGGCATCTCGGCTTCAGTCACTTTCCAATCACCGTAAAGTAGCTTCTCTGTGCCTTTTCTATAATTACTTTCATGGTAATTGTTCTGATGAGCTTTCCTCTTTGGTACAGTCTTGACCTGGCATCTCAGCTTCAGTCACTTTCCCATCAACATAATGTAGCTTCTCTGTGTCTTTTCTATAAATAATTTCATGGTAATTGTTCTGATGAACTTTCCTCTTTGGTACAGTCTTGACCTGGCATCTCGGCTTCAGTCACTTTCCCATCACCGTAAAGTAGCTTCTCTGTGTCTTTTCTATAAATACTTTCATGGTAATTGTTCTGATGAGCTTTCCTCTTTGGTACAGTCTTGACCTGGCATCTCGGCTTCAGTCACTTTCCCATCACCGTAATGTAGCTTCTCTGTGTCTTTTCTATAAGTACTTTCATGGTAATTGTTCTGATGAGCTTTCCTCTTTGGTACAGTCTTGACCTGGCATCTCGGCTTCAGTCACTTTCCCATCACCGTAATGTAGCTTCTCTGTGTCTTTTCTATAAATAATTTCATGGTAATTGTTCTGATGAACTTTCCTCTTTGGTACAGTCTTGACCTGGCATCTCGGCTTCAGTCACTTTCCCATCACCGTAAAGTAGCTTCTCTGTGTCTTTTCTATAAATACTTTCATGGTAATTGTTCTGATGAGCTTTCCTCTTTGTTACAGTCTTGACCTGGCATCTCGGCTTCAGTCACTTTCCCATCACCGTAATGTAGCTTCTCTGTGTCTTTTCTATAAGTACTTTCATGGTAATTGTTCTGATGAGCTTTCCTCTTTGGTACAGTCTTGACCTGGCATCTCGGCTTCAGTCACTTTCCCATCACCGTAATGTAGCTTCTCTGTGTCTTTTCTATAAATAATTTCATGGTAATTGTTCTGATGAACTTTCCTCTTTGGTACAGTCTTGACCTGGCATCTCGGCTTCAGTCACTTTCCCATCACCGTAATGTAGCTTCTCTGTGTCTTTTCTATAAGTACTTTCATGGTAATTGTTCTGATGAGCTTTCCTCTTTGGTACAGTCTTGACCTGGCATCTCGGCTTCAGTCACTTTCCCATCACCGTAAAGTAGCTTCTCTGTGTCTTTTCTATAAATACTTTCATGGTAATTGTTCTGATGAGCTTTCCTCTTTGGTACAGTCTTGACCTGGCATCTAGCTTCAGTCACTTTCCCATCACCGTAATGTAGCTTCTCTGTGTCTTTTCTATAAGTACTTTCATGGTAATTGTTCTGATGAGCTTTCCTCTTTGGTACAGTCTTGACCTGGCATCTCGGCTTCAGTCACTTTCCCATCACCGTAATGTAGCTTCTCTGTGTCTTTTCTATAAATAATTTCATGGTAATTGTTCTGATGAACTTTCCTCTTTGGTACAGTCTTGACCTGGCATCTCGGCTTCAGTCACTTTCCCATCACCGTAATGTAGCTTCTCTGTGTCTTTTCTATAAATACTTTCATGGTAATTGTTCTGATGAGCTTTCCTCTTTGGTACAGTCTTGACCTGGCATCTCGGCTTCAGTCACTTTCCCATCACCGTAATGTAGCTTCTCTGTGTCTTTTCTATAAGTACTTTCATGGTAATTGTTCTGATGAACTTTCCTCTTTGGTACAGTCTTGACCTGGCATCTTGGCTTCAGTCACTTTCCCATCACCGTAAAGTAGCTTCTCTGTGCCTTTTCTATAAATACTTTCATAGTAATTGTTCTGATAAGCTTTCCTCTTTGGTACAGTCTTGACCTGGCATCTCGGCTTCAGTCACTTTCCCATCACCGTAATGTAGCTTCTCTGTGCCTTTTCTATAAATACTTTCATGGTAATTGTTCTGATGAGCTTTCCTCTTTGGTACAGTCTTGACCTGGCATCTTGGCTTCAGTCACTTTCCCATCACCGTAAAGTAGCTTCTCTGTGCCTTTTCTATAAATACTTTCATGGTAATTGTTCTGATGAGCTTTCCTCTTTGGTACAGTCTTGACCTGGCATCTCGGCTTCAGTCACTTTCCCATCACCGTAATGTAGCTTCTCTGTGCCTTTTCTATAAATACTTTCATGGTAATTGTTCTGATGAGCTTTCCTCTTTGGTACAGTCTTGACCTGGCATCTCGGCTTCAGTCACTTTCCCATCACCGTAAAGTAGCTTCTCTGTGCCTTTTCTATAAATACTTTCATGGTAATTGTTCTGATGAGCTTTCCTCTTTGGTACAGTCTTGACCTGGCATCTCGGCTTCAGTCACTTTCCCATCACCGTAATGTAGCTTCTCTGTGTCTTTTCTATAAGTACTTTCATGGTAATTGTTCTGATGAGCTTTCCTCTTTGGTACAGTCTTGACCTGGCATCTCGGCTTCAGTCACTTTCCCATCACCGTAATGTAGCTTCTCTGTGTCTTTTCTATAAATAATTTCATGGTAATTGTTCTGATGAACTTTCCTCTTTGGTACAGTCTTGACCTGGCATCTCGGCTTCAGTCACTTTCCCATCACCGTAATGTAGCTTCTCTGTGTCTTTTCTATAAATACTTTCATGGTAATTGTTCTGATGAGCTTTCCTCTTTGGTACAGTCTTGACCTGGCATCTCGGCTTCAGTCACTTTCCCATCACCGTAATGTAGCTTCTCTGTGTCTTTTCTATAAGTACTTTCATGGTAATTGTTCTGATGAACTTTCCTCTTTGGTACAGTCTTGACCTGGCATCTCAGCTTCAGTCACTTTCCCATCAACATAATGTAGCTTCTCTGTGTCTTTTCTATAAATAATTTCATGGTAATTGTTCTGATGAACTTTCCTCTTTGGTACAGTCTTGACCTGGCATCTCGGCTTCAGTCACTTTCCCATCACCGTAAAGTAGCTTCTCTGTGTCTTTTCTATAAATACTTTCATGGTAATTGTTCTGATGAGCTTTCCTCTTTGGTACAGTCTTGACCTGGCATCTCGGCTTCAGTCACTTTCCCATCACCGTAATGTAGCTTCTCTGTGTCTTTTCTATAAGTACTTTCATGGTAATTGTTCTGATGAGCTTTCCTCTTTGGTACAGTCTTGACCTGGCATCTCGGCTTCAGTCACTTTCCCATCACCGTAATGTAGCTTCTCTGTGTCTTTTCTATAAATAATTTCATGGTAATTGTTCTGATGAACTTTCCTCTTTGGTACAGTCTTGACCTGGCATCTCGGCTTCAGTCACTTTCCCATCACCGTAAAGTAGCTTCTCTGTGTCTTTTCTATAAATACTTTCATGGTAATTGTTCTGATGAGCTTTCCTCTTTGGTACAGTCTTGACCTGGCATCTCGGCTTCAGTCACTTTCCCATCACCGTAATGTAGCTTCTCTGTGTCTTTTCTATAAGTACTTTCATGGTAATTGTTCTGATGAGCTTTCCTCTTTGGTACAGTCTTGACCTGGCATCTCGGCTTCAGTCACTTTCCCATCACCGTAATGTAGCTTCTCTGTGTCTTTTCTATAAATAATTTCATGGTAATTGTTCTGATGAACTTTCCTCTTTGGTACAGTCTTGACCTGGCATCTCGGCTTCAGTCACTTTCCCATCACCGTAATGTAGCTTCTCTGTGTCTTTTCTATAAGTACTTTCATGGTAATTGTTCTGATGAGCTTTCCTCTTTGGTACAGTCTTGACCTGGCATCTCGGCTTCAGTCACTTTCCCATCACCGTAAAGTAGCTTCTCTGTGTCTTTTCTATAAATACTTTCATGGTAATTGTTCTGATGAGCTTTCCTCTTTGGTACAGTCTTGACCTGGCATCTCGGCTTCAGTCACTTTCCCATCACCGTAATGTAGCTTCTCTGTGTCTTTTCTATAAGTACTTTCATGGTAATTGTTCTGATGAGCTTTCCTCTTTGGTACAGTCTTGACCTGGCATCTCGGCTTCAGTCACTTTCCCATCACCGTAATGTAGCTTCTCTGTGTCTTTTCTATAAATAATTTCATGGTAATTGTTCTGATGAACTTTCCTCTTTGGTACAGTCTTGACCTGGCATCTCGGCTTCAGTCACTTTCCCATCACCGTAATGTAGCTTCTCTGTGTCTTTTCTATAAATACTTTCATGGTAATTGTTCTGATGAGCTTTCCTCTTTGGTACAGTCTTGACCTGGCATCTCGGCTTCAGTCACTTTCCCATCACCGTAATGTAGCTTCTCTGTGCCTTTTCTATAAATACTTTCATGGTAATTGTTCTGATGAGCTTTCCTCTTTGGTACAGTCTTGACCTGGCATCTTGGCTTCAGTCACTTTCCCATCACCGTAAAGTAGCTTCTCTGTGCCTTTTCTATAAATACTTTCATGGTAATTGTTCTGATGAGCTTTCCTCTTTGGTACAGTCTTGACCTGGCATCTCGGCTTCAGTGACTTTCCCATCACCGTAATGTAGCTTCTCTGTGCCTTTTCTATAAATACTTTCATGGTAATTGTTCTGATGAGCTTTCCTCTTTGGTACAGTCTTGACCTGGCATCTCGGCTTCAGTCACTTTCCCATCACCGTAAAGTAGCTTCTCTGTGCCTTTTCTATAAATACTTTCATGGTAATTGTTCTGATGAGCTTTCCTCTTTGGTACAGTCTTGACCTGGCATCTTGGCTTCAGTCACTTTCCCATCACCGTAAAGTAGCTTCTCTGTGCCTTTTCTATAAATACTTTCATGGTAATTGTTCTGATGAGCTTTCCTCTTTGGTACAGTCTTGACCTGGCATCTCGGCTTCAGTCACTTTCCCATCACCGTAAAGTAGCTTCTCTGTGCCTTTTCTATAAATACTTTCATAGTAATTGTTCTGAT
Source organism: Acanthosepion esculentum (assembly GCA_964036315.1). Classification (NCBI taxonomy): domain Eukaryota; kingdom Metazoa; phylum Mollusca; class Cephalopoda; order Sepiida; family Sepiidae; genus Acanthosepion; species Acanthosepion esculentum. Next base: position 6,367,948 of record OZ038487.1, on the reverse strand, counting down.
GAGCTTTCCTCTTTGGTACAGTCTTGACCTGGCATCTTGGCTTCAGTCACCTTCCCATCACCGTAAAGTAGCTTCTCTGTTCCTTTTCTATAAATACTTTCATGGTAATTGTTCTGATGAGCTTTCCTCTTTGGTACAGTCTTGACCTGGCATCTCGGCTTCAGTCACTTTCCCATCACCGTAATGTAGCTTCTCTGTGCCTTTTCTATAAATACTTTCATGGTAATTGTTCTGATGAGCTTTCCTCTTTGGTACAGTCTTGACCTGGCATCTCGGCTTCAGTCACTTTCCCATCACCGTAAAGTAGCTTCTCTGTGCCTTTTCTATAAATACTTTCATGGTAATTGTTCTGATGAGCTTTCCTCTTTGGTACAGTCTTGACCTGGCATCTCGGCTTCAGTCACTTTCCCATCACCGTAATGTAGCTTCTCTGTGCCTTTTCTATAAATACTTTCATGGTAATTGTTCTGATGAGCTTTCCTCTTTGGTACAGTCTTGACCTGGCATCTTGGCTTCAGTCACTTTCCCATCACCGTAAAGTAGCTTCTCTGTGCCTTTTCTATAAATACTTTCATGGTAATTGTTCTGATGAGCTTTCCTCTTTGGTACAGTCTTGACCTGGCATCTCGGCTTCAGTCACTTTCCCATCACCGTAATGTAGCTTCTCTGTGCCTTTTCTATAAATACTTTCATGGTAATTGTTCTGATGAGCTTTCCTCTTTGGTACAGTCTTGACCTGGCATCTCGGCTTCAGTCACTTTCCCATCACCGTAATGTAGCTTCTCTGTGTCTTTTCTATAAATAATTTCATGGTAATTGTTCTGATGAACTTTCCTCTTTGGTACAGTCTTGACCTGGCATCTCGGCTTCAGTCACTTTCCCATCACCGTAATGTAGCTTCTCTGTGTCTTTTCTATAAATACTTTCATGGTAATTGTTCTGATGAGCTTTCCTCTTTGGTACAGTCTTGACCTGGCATCTCGGCTTCAGTCACTTTCCCATCACCGTAATGTAGCTTCTCTGTGTCTTTTCTATAAGTACTTTCATGGTAATTGTTCTGATGAACTTTCCTCTTTGGTACAGTCTTGACCTGGCATCTTGGCTTCAGTCACTTTCCCATCACCGTAAAGTAGCTTCTCTGTGCCTTTTCTATAAATACTTTCATAGTAATTGTTCTGATAAGCTTTCCTCTTTGGTACATTCTTGACCTGGCATCTCGGCTTCAGTCACTTTCCCATCACCGTAATGTAGCTTCTCTGTGCCTTTTCTATAAATACTTTCATGGTAATTGTTCTGATGAGCTTTCCTCTTTGGTACAGTCTTGACCTGGCATCTTGGCTTCAGTCACTTTCCCATCACCGTAAAGTAGCTTCTCTGTGCCTTTTCTATAAATACTTTCATGGTAATTGTTCTGATGAGCTTTCCTCTTTGGTACAGTCTTGACCTGGCATCTCGGCTTCAGTCACTTTCCCATCACCGTAATGTAGCTTCTCTGTGCCTTTTCTATAAATACTTTCATGGTAATTGTTCTGATGAGCTTTCCTCTTTGGTACAGTCTTGACCTGGCATCTCGGCTTCAGTCACTTTCCCATCACCGTAAAGTAGCTTCTCTGTGCCTTTTCTATAAATACTTTCATGGTAATTGTTCTGATGAGCTTTCCTCTTTGGTACAGTCTTGACCTGGCATCTTGGCTTCAGTCACTTTCCCATCACCGTAAAGTAGCTTCTCTGTGCCTTTTCTATAAATACTTTCATGGTAATTGTTCTGATGAGCTTTCCTCTTTGGTACAGTCTTGACCTGGCATCTCGGCTTCAGTCACTTTCCCATCACCGTAAAGTAGCTTCTCTGTGCCTTTTCTATAAATACTTTCATAGTAATTGTTCTGATGAGCTTTCCTCTTTGGTACAGTCTTGACCTGGCATCTCGGCTTCAGTCACTTTCCCATCACCGTAATGTAGCTTCTCTGTGCCTTTTCTATAAATACTTTCATGGTAATTGTTCTGATGAGCTTTCCTCTTTGGTACAGTCTTGACCTGGCATCTCGGCTTCAGTCACTTTCCCATCACCGTAAAGTAGCTTCTCTGTGCCTTTTCTATAAATACTTTCATGGTAATTGTTCTGATGAGCTTTCCTCTTTGGTACAGTCTTGACCTGGCATCTCGGCTTCAGTCACTTTCCCATCACCGTAATGTAGCTTCTCTGTGCCTTTTCTATAAATACTTTCATGGTAATTGTTCTGATGAGCTTTCCTCTTTGGTACAGTCTTGACCTGGCATCTTGGCTTCAGTCACTTTCCCATCACCGTAAAGTAGCTTCTCTGTGCCTTTTCTATAAATACTTTCATGGTAATTGTTCTGATGAGCTTTCCTCTTTGGTACAGTCTTGACCTGGCATCTCGGCTTCAGTCACTTTCCCATCACCGTAATGTAGCTTCTCTGTGCCTTTTCTATAAATACTTTCATGGTAATTGTTCTGATGAGCTTTCCTCTTTGGTACAGTCTTGACCTGGCATCTCGGCTTCAGTCACTTTCCCATCACCGTAAAGTAGCTTCTCTGTGCCTTTTCTATAAATACTTTCATGGTAATTGTTCTGATAAGCTTTCCTCTTTGGTACAGTCTTGACCTGGCATCTCGGCTTCAGTCACTTTCCCATCACCGTAAAGTAGCTTCTCTGTGCCTTTTCTATAAATACTTTCATGGTAATTGTTCTGATAAGCTTTCCTCTTTGGTACAGTCTTGACCTGGCATCTCGGCTTCAGTCACTTTCCCATCACCGTAATGTAGCTTCTCTGTGCCTTTTCTATAAATACTTTCATGGTAATTGTTCTGATGAGCTTTCCTCTTTGGTACAGTCTTGACCTGGCATCTTGGCTTCAGTCACTTTCCCATCACCGTAAAGTAGCTTCTCTGTTCCTTTTCTATAAATACTTTCATGGTAATTGTTCTGACAAACTTTCCCTTTACTACCTCGGCTTCAGGAATTTAAGCGCAGTACCAGATTTAAATGTTGAAATTGCTAAGTGGAATCGTAACTTCTATGCAAATAGCTTCTTCTTTCGCACTTCTCGCTTGTGGAACTCACTTCCGGCTTCTTACTTTCCTCTTAACTACGTTCTTAAAAAATGTAAAAAGTAATAGAAATTTGAAAAAATTGTCTTTTGCTTCATTCCCATTGTGAAATAATAATAATAATAATAATAATAATAATAATAATAATAATAATAATAATAATAATAATAAAGCTATCAAAATACAAGGACCTTGAAATCGAAATATCAAAAATGTGGCACATGGGAACATCAACAATCCCTCTTGTAGTTGGAGCCCTCGGATTAGTCGGAAAAGATTCCAGTAGACTCATTGAAGGAATTCCTGGAAACCCATGCTTTAAAGAAATACAAAAAATCGTTCTCATGCATACAGCCCATACCTTACGAAGTGCTTTATCTATGTAATATATATATATATATATATATATATATATATTAATTTGTCTGGAAAATGTCATGATGCCATTTCTAACCTTAGGTCTCTGGGCGGGACCCGGAAAGAAATGTATACATACCAGAAATCCGAAGGAAATAATAATAATAATAATAATCAGTACTCTCCCAGTACCAAACAGAATGATGTAGAGAAACCCCGACCCATCAGTGGTTACAGAGTGCAGGGTTAAAAGCTGAAGCCGAAGGTTTTATTCTTGCTGCACAAGATCAATTCTTGCTAATTATAAATTACGACGCACACATCCTGAAAAATTGTGTTAATCCGAAATGTAGATTATGTGATAAATATCCTGAAACAATCGACCATCTTGTATCAGGTTGCATGGTGTTAGAACCCACTGAATATAAAATTTGGCATGATAGAGTGGGCCAATATCTGCACTGGAATATATGTAACCTTAACAGGAAGGAAAGTACAAAAACTGGTATAAGCATCACCAAAACCCGGTTACGGACATAGGATCTGTAACAATTTTATGGGATTTTTCAATACGAAGAGAACAATCAAAGCTAATCGCCCAGACATCGTGATCAAAGAGCACAAAAACAGAATTTGCTTTCTTATTGACATGCCAATCTCTGCAGATTGTAATGTATCTTTGAAGATCTTCAAAAATCTATCAAAATACAAGCATCTTGAAGTGGAAATTTACAGAATGTGGCACATGAGAACATCAATAATTCTAGTTGTAGTTGGAGCCTTCGGATTGATTGGAATAATTCCGATAGACTCATTGAAGGGATTCCTGGTAGCCGGAGCCTTAAAGAAATACAAAATATGTACTCACAAGTACAGTCCACACATTACGAAGAGCTTTATCTATGTAAAATGGGTGTGTCCTTTTTTTTTTTTTTTTTTTTTACAAAAATGATCAGTGGAAGATGTCATGAAGCCATTTCTGACCTTAGGTCTCTGGTTGGGACCCGGAAGGAAATGTGTATACAACAGAAATCAATACTACTACTACTACTACTACTACTACTACTGCTGCTGCTGCTGCTGCTGCTGTCTTTAATGATAGTAACGATAATTATGGGAGTCGTGATACTTTCAATGATAACGCCAATAAGAAATAGTTGGGCTCAGGGATAGATGCTTTTATCTCACTCTTTGCTTGTATCTTCTTATTTTTCCCCTTATCCCTTCCAATCTTAATTGCCAGTCCATGCTTTTATCTAAAAGTTATACAATCATAGATTAGTTTCATATGCGAAAAAAGAGTAAACAGTGCACAGATTTTTCTACTTGTTTTTCCTCTATCCATGGCAGAGGGGTGCATGGGTTGCAATTCTGACGCCTTTACACCCGAAGCTGCCTTTCAATCTTCCGTTCATTGTCTCTTGATATCCAGTGATACTTTCTTTCGTGTCCATCCGCGCTTTTCCCTCTTGCTCTATTTTTATTTTATATTCACAGTTTTTTTTCTTTTCGTTTTTTATACTTTAGTTTTTCTCTAGCTTCCTTCCCTTTTAGTTTTTTTCTCTTTCAAAACCTTTTTCTTTCTTCTTTTCTATCGTTTTTCCTAATTACGTCTAGTTGAATATTACTATATAGGTTTTTCAGTCAGAAAGCACAAGTGATTCCATTTGAGAAGAGCCGGATTTTGAGCAGATACTATTGTCTCATTCTATTTATGAAAGTATAGCTGTTGTGCATACAAAAAAGAAAAAAAAGAAAAAAAGAAAAAAGCACAAAACATAGATGATTCGATTTTTATTTGAAAGATAGAACTGATTGGGTAAATGCAGCCACTGAAATGGTTTGGTGCAGTTAAACTGATTTGAGAAATGACGCCATTGAACTGACGTAGAAAATAGTGCTGTTGAATCTAATTGAACAATGGTAACATTGAATTAATTTGGGAAACAGATCCATTGAGCTAATTTGAAAAATGGTTCAATTAAACTGATCTGGAAACGGGGCCATTGAACTTATTTGGAAAATGGCACAGTTGAACCTATTAAAAAAATAGGAGCATTGAACTGATTTAAGAATTGGGTGCATTGACATCATATGGAATCAACTTGTGAAATGGGATTTTATTTGGCACTGATGTCTGCATTCACTTACAATATGGTTTACCGTCTCATCTTTCTTCCTTCATGAATGCAGAATTTGCTGCTGTTTATTTCAGAATTCGCTTTTTTTGCAATTCATCTTGGCTATTATTATTATTATAATTATTATTATTATTATTATTATTATTATTATTATTATTATTATTATTATTATTATTATTCATAGCATAAACGGGTTTTCCTCATTATATTAGCGGCTGCGATTTTGCCAATATCCGTAGACAAATTCTATAACCCACCGATTGTGTGAAGCAAAAAATAAATGCTTCTCTTTTCATACATATGTAGTTGAAGTAATGCATTGTGGGAATGCAGTTCCTGCTAAGACAGACAATTCATTAGTTTTGGGGTAAAAAGAAATATGCCAAAGTTTTCATTATATAATGTTTAACACTCTGTGATTAAAAGTTATACTTAAGGAAATCATTGGGAAGAATGGAAAGAAAAATAACACTTAATTACAAATCAGCATGACCGAGGCTATTCTAAGAAGATTCTAAGTTATACATATCGCCTTGAGCATGCCCATTCAAAAATTCTATGCATGTCATTATGTTAGTGTATTTGTAAATACAGGGTGCCTCCCCCCACAAAGTGCCATAATTAAAACTATGAATATCTGAGTAGCTACATGTCCTCCCAGGAAAACGAAATTAAATATTCTTCACGCTGAACAATAAAATATTAATTTATCAAAATTCGAACAAAATATTCAAAGGGATGTAGATTTTATAATCGTTTCACAAAGATTCACAAATGTTCAATATACGCAGCACCTGTGACACGACACACGTCAAGTCGGTAGTCCAGCTCCTGCCAAACACGTTGTAGCATGTCTTGCGTAGCATTCTCCAGCGTCTCAGTTATTCTCTGCTTAAGTTTCTCTAGGCTTCTAGGAAGAGGGGGATATAGACGTGTCCTTTCACATAACCCGCAAATGAACGCTGTACTGTTTGACTGTGTTCGAGCATATTCTAACACAAAATGCCTTTTCATTTCAAGCGGACGTTAGTTTTCACCCTGAAAAAAATTAAACATTCGACTTAGTTTTTACACATTGTGTTAAAATTTGAGATGATTTGAACGAGAATTGACTATGTTATTAGACTACAGGATAAAGTCAATTATTTTGGGTGTACCCTGTATTTGCAATATATAACCGTTAGATTTGATAAGAATGTAATATTTTCTTAGATTTACCCAAGTGTACAATCAACAAAAAATATTCTTAAAATATTTAATAAAAGAAACTGAATAGGTTTGGCATTGCAGTTTTCGCTTATTAGATACCAGGAATACAATATTGACTTTTATACATTTCCTAAATTAACAAACAGAAAGAAAATGTATAAATGCTATTTGCCAATTCCATTTGTTAAATTTAATGATTTCGTAGAGGTGTACATGCATGTCATGTTCTTCGTGTCTATTTAATAATAGCTATTCATTTGTTTTGTAAGAGAATGCAGATGAGTTCGATGTTTTAATAATTTGCACACTAATTTTCGCTAACGAAAAACAATGACAGAATTTTTGAGCTTGTGTTAAATAACAAGATAGTATGATGGCACTCAAATGTTTACTATGTGCTACGAGTACAAAAAAATGAAATATCGATCACGGGAACTGATTTTAAGCGAACTTAACATCTGTACACGCGCCTTCACACACACACATACACACATTACGCTGTACCGTAAGTGACGCATGCGCATAAGGCAAAAACTCTCGGACGCTCAGCAGGAGGTCCGGTGTTGTTACTGATGTCAGGATTTACTGACCGAACTCACGTCTCATAATCCTCACCCACAACAAAATCTCTCCGTCTCTCCGACTTTGTAGCCTTTTTAACCACTCAGTTTCTTCAAATCTTTATTTTCTCTTTTCTTTTTCAACCTTGCCATTGCCTGCGGCCTTTTTTAGTCTTACCGACTTGTCGAATTGCTCTCGTGTTTTTGTTCTTTTCTTTTACGTCTGTACTTCTACATAACCGGCGTTCGGTGTGCAAACGCATGCAGTCAATTTGGAAAGTAAACACTACGACAACAACTTATACTACTATAATTGCAATAGCATTAATAATATTGATGATAAAAATAATAACAAGAAAAGAACATGACGTCCCGTCCTATAACTATGGTAATTATTTGAGCCGAAACACATGAACAACGACTGCTGTGAAAGTTATACTTAATTCTTTCCAGTGAATATAATAAACATTTAAATGACGCATTTCTTTTCTTTTTCGTGGTAGTCATCCAGGCTCGTATTATTAACAAATATCAGTACCCTGCTTTCATATTTTTCACTATGGGTTTCCGAGAGTGCAAGACAAAATGACTGCTTTAACGCAGGTAAGTGCTACATTTATTTATAGTTCGTATTTTCAATAATTTGTCATGCTTAAACCGATGTGAAGATTATAGCTACCAGTAAATTTTTATATATTTATTTTTTTCATGGGGAATGGGCCTGATGTAATCGAACGTCATGGATATATGTTGGTTGCTTCAAATTTGGGTAGAAAGTAATTGTGTTATCAGGAAAAGGATGAGGAGGAAGTCTTGTTTGTTCCAACAGAAACTTAGTTGAAGTTTTCTTTTCATCGGATTCTGCGAGTTGTCCCTGTTCAAATGTAGATATCAACATAGTAAGATGGTAAACGCATTCACACTACCAATTGTACTAAAAAGAATTGTCTGTTTAATTTAGTCTGCCACTAGGCCATTAACAGTCGACCATTCACTGAGGATTGAATGTACGACTTCTGCAAATTAGTCTATGAAACAATTTTGCTAACCTTTACGACACCGTCACTGAATAATGCTCTCTTTACTTCGCTTGTTAACAGATAACAACATTGTGTAAGAAAACGTATCGATGTTTGTTATTAGGTTTTGTACAAAAGCAAGATTAATTCTATGAGGTTGTTGATTGATTATTTATCGAATGGAGTAAGCATTGTTATCTGAAAAAAATCTTTGTCTTCAGTCATAATTTGAATTAGGGGAGAAAAGAATTCTTTAATTGCAGCTTTTCTATTTCCTTACACACACAGACACACACACACACATCTATCTATCTATCTATCTATATATCTATCTATCATTGTGTATTTGGGCAGCAATCCCTCTTTTATACAAGTTTCATTAAATACGACTGACAACGTACTGCGGTTAAGTTTTTTATTTAATTTTTCTTGTTTTGTTAAAAATTTCCTTCTTTTCTGGACGTAAATAATGTAGAAATTGTCAAAATGTTTTGTATGTCCGAACGCTTTCGGCTATTCTTTTAGACATTATCAAGAATAATTTTATTTTTTTTACTTTTAAATGAATATATGGATTATTTTAACTGAATGTATAGATTGCTTTATGTATGTATCTAGAGTTATAAGAATGTTTTATTTTTCAAACACGGTCAGCACATTGTGGCCGTTTTCATAGTTGATATTGTTGAGTGCTCTTTTTTCTTTTTTTCTTTTATTAATAATGCTTCCATTATTTTTTAGTTTTTTTTTTTTACATTAAAGTCCATATAAACATAAGTCCGCAAATCCTTCGTTTTTGTGTTTTTAAGTTTAATGTTTTCGGCAGATGCTGTTAAATGTACAATCCACGATACATTCCTAAAATACTTTTACAAACTTTGGGGGCGGGTTCCTGACACCAAAACAAGGTAAAATGTCCATATAAACATATGTCCAAAATGCCATCATTGTACCTCAACATTCCAACTCATAACAAATGTTCAAAATGTCCTCCACTTGCTTCTACACTCACATGCACCCGTCAGATCATTGACTGGCAGGCCCTTTCATATTCTCCCACACGGTGTCGATTGGTTTCGCAGGCACTCAGGGCACGTTGATGAAGCGTTTCTGCATTATTAATGTCTGCTACATAAACCAATTGTTTTAGGTGGCCCCACAGATAAAAATCCAAAGGATTGAGTTTGGAGGAACGTGCAGTCCATGAAAGCGATCCTCCCCTACCTATCCATCCTCCATGATAGATATCAGCCAGTGCATTGCGAACAATGTGATTAAAATGTGCTGGAGCCCCATCATGCATGAACCACATGCGTCTTCGTATTAGCAGGGGTGCATCCTCTAGCAGGTCTGAAAGTGTGTTCGAAATCGTAGACTGCCCCTGTAAGACTTGCTGGGGGGATATATGGACCAACCAGACAGTCACCTACAATTCCTGGCTACACATTAATCGTAAACTGATGCTGGTGTCTAGTCTGTATTGTACCCTGGGGATTCCAATCGTGCCACAAATGTTGGTTGTGTAAATTTGTGCAAGCGGAGGACATTTTGAACATTTGGTATGAGTTGCTGTGTTGATGTACATATGTTTATATGGACATATATTTATATGGACATTTTAACTTGTTTTGGTGTCAGGAACCCGCGGCAAAGTCTGTATATAAATATATATAACTAGCAGCATGGCCCGGCGTTGCCCGTGCTTGATTAAAAAATCGTACGACTCATACAGCTATCACTTGACTTAAAATATTTTTGCCCTTCCTTGCCTTTAAAGGAGTGCTCTTTGCCGCGCTGATGTTGCTACATGCCTTACTTCTTGCCTATCTCACACTGCGAATTTTTTCTAAGCTCTATACTAAACATTAAATCTGTTACGAAAAAAGAACTAAACAAAATGAACACAAAACGATCAGCTTTAAAAAAGGACTCGTAACTGGAAAAACCGAATGAAAAAAGAATGTTAACAACAAATACTTTTTCACACCCAACCCAGTTCTGCGGAATCAGTTGAGTTTAAGCTAGCGAATGAGCCAATTGGAGTAAAGTGCCATGCAGATTTACATTTTTCCCACTTGTGACAGCTATCGATTTTTTTTGCATGCTAGCATGCTAGTTAACATTCGTGTCAGTCAGCTGTTGGCTCTCATGCTGGCCAATAGAATCTTCCTGCCTATTCGTGGCAGCCAGCTATAGGCTCTCACTCTGGCCAGTAGAAAATGGCCGCTAACTACATGAAAACTGCCGTAGAAGCATGAAAAAATCGATTATTTCTACTATCGATGGGAGTTGGGGAATGCAAACTTGGAGCATGTGCATGTAAATTTTAGTGCAAATCCGTCGAAAATTGCGGCCGTGCATTCCTTACACACACACACACACACACACACACACACACACACACACACACACATCCTGCCTTTTATAGATAGAGATAAAGAAACAACTTATACAAAGAATTAAATATCAATGTTAATGCGATTAATGACTTCGCTAATAAAACTTAATGAGGCATTAATTTACTATCAATTCCTTGAATAATGAGATCCTTATATTCGAGTAGATGTCAGGTGGAAGACATATGCCAAGTACTTTCAACAATTTCAAGTTGTCATCTTCAGGGCGCAAAATTTTTCCATACATAGGCAAACACTAAGACCGAATATGCGTAGACCGAAAGATGTTTTTTTTAAATTATGCTATTTATTAACAGTTGAAAATATGTTTTGGAGCGTTTGATGCCGCTACGCTAGAGTATCTTCGATCAAGTGAGAATTTTGTTTTGCTACTTAATTCTTTGTATAAATTGTTTCTTTATGATATAAAATATAAGCTGCACACCCTAATACACACACACACACACACACACACACACACACACACACATATATATATGAAAGTGAACACTGAAGTCAACACTTAGAGGCGACAGGCTGTTTCATGCTGAGATGCAACCATCAGGCCTGACGATTCCGTCTAAAATGAAACAGACTGTCGCCTCGAAGTGTTGACTTTTACTTTTATATTTACACAGGCCATATCTCTGATATTGAGCACTTTATCCCATAAATATAGCACATCTTAAGACTATATTTCTTCCTATATATATATATATATATATATATATATATATATATATATATATATATATATAATACGACGCCAGTATAAACAGGCTTAGCTAGAATTCGAATCCGGTTTGTCCGTTTTCGTTTTTTTATTTTTCGTGTATTATGTAGCACTGTTTAGCTTAGACTGACACAAGGCCTTAAGCGCAATAGCTATTAGCTGTCTTCGAGACGGATTTGTTAACAACCTATTTACCAACCTCCCCACAAGGCAAGATGTGGCACAAGGTTAGTTTTTAACGTGGGACGTTCCCGTAGGCTCGAGCAAAAATTGCCCGTAGACCCCGTATACACGGGGTCGGGTTTGTCTACTTCCCCAAACGAGACTCTGCCCTTCGGCATAGCCTCGTCTGGGTTCCTCTTCGTCCGGAGAGATAGACAGGAGAAGAAGAGAATGCCTATTACTCCACAATAAGGCGTCTCTATATAAATATTTGTTTGTTTGTATGTTGTATACAAGTTTCTTTCTTAACGAAACACTAAATATTAAGAGGTATTTTATCTTTATTGCAATCGGGTTGATCAAAGACAGCGACGTTTGAAAGAAATAGTTTCAACTGATAAGAGATTAAATAATTGATTTGTCCTTGAATTTTTTCCATTGTTGTTAACAAAATGATTAAACGACAAGGTTTTTTAAATCTTTTGCAACAATTTGTCTGTCATATAAAACAACACAAATGACCGGGAAATTCTAATTTAGAATTGCTACACAGCCGATTGCAAACTACGAAAGAGAAATTTTCTTCTTTGAGCTGTCATAAAAAAACATTACATTGTTTGCCGGATGATTTATTGTGATGTTTGTAATATCACACAAGGCAATTAATATTTATGTACCCACAATTCGAAGCGAACTTTTCACAAAGCAAAATAGAAGATATTTGAAATAAAAAAGAAACATGTTCAATATATATATATATATATATATATATATATATATATATATATATATATATATATATATATAATTATTTATTTAAATATTATAACATAAATATGTTATAAAATCACTACAAAAATAGCCATTTTGTTTCAACACCTCCGGTGTCTTATCAAGTGATGATGTTGAATGTAGAATAAATGGTTTTAAAAGTTTCAAATTAATTAACGCTAGGGGTAAACGCTGTTACATAAGCTAGAAGGACCAATCAAAATACAAATATATGAGAATTCAAAAAATTTGACAACGAAGCAAGGTTATCATAGATATTAAAAGCTTTAAAGTTGGGGTTCTAGTAAAATAGAATATGTCCTAACTAATAAGTATTAAATTCCCGTCGGTTTTCCGATGTATGAGGGTCAAGCAATTCAGTTCCTAGAAACCGACAGCCGAATACTTGCACATATGATTTGATTATAGTGGTGAAGGCTTTGTGCAGACCCAACCACGCCTTTTGAAGAGCCATTTACAGAGACCTAGTGCACTACGTGTCACAAGGTCACCAAACGACCCTCTGAAGGTTTTGAATTTAGAGTTGTCCTTCTCCTAGACCAGTTGCTATCCAAGGCTAGGAATCCATTTTATCTTGCAAATAGCAAGATAAACTGGATTCTATAGCCTTGGATAGTTGGGGGGAGAAGAAGAGGATTTATACCTTTTCCAAGGGTATTAGCACGTAAGTAAGGATATATATATATATAACGAAATATATATATATATATATATATATATATATATATATATATATATATATATATATATGTATGTTTAAGAAAAGGCTAAAATACCATCCAACTTCGCAACCCGGATTTCGGCGGTGATATCTCAGGCAAGTGGAAGCATGTACAAGCCAAAGAAAACTACTCCAATATACCAGAACACCGGAAGTGAGTGGGTAAATGTATGAAAATGGTGGAAGGCGAGAGAAGTGAGAAAAATTGCAACTGGTGAAAAAGGGAGAAAAATACTTTATTATCCATATATATATATATATATATATATATATATATATATATATATATATATATATATATACGAGCAGGGTTTTGTAACTCTCACTAACCTATCAACATTTGTTCCACCTATATTTATATATGTATGTTACAAATTAAACTAAGCACATCGGACTATTAAAGGATGCTAAAATTTGCCGGATTTTGATATCATTCTGGTATCATGTTTTTGTTCATATTCGGGAATTTGTTTTTCTCATGCAAAATAGTAAAATTCACTATTGTTTTTATCTATAATGTTGAATGAGTTACATTATTCAATTTTTTAACAAGAAAAATCTCAAGTTGATGTTAAAAATTGCGGGGAAACCTTTATTGATTTTTCAGATGGAATGACATGTCTCTAATCTGTATTTAGATACATTGCATATATATTCAATTTTTCTGGATGAATTCTTCACCTATATTACATAGGATCCATTATTACATATAATTATATTACAATTAAATTTGTATTTTATATAAATACTATATGAAAATTGAGAGGTACTATAATAGGGGTGGGTATATCACAAACTCAGGGTGCACGAGGCCCCTGCACCGGCCCTATATATATATATATATATATATATATATATATATATATATATATATATATGTGTATATGTGTGTGTGTGTGTGTGTGAATGATAAATGTATAGTTTTAAGTTATGCTATATTTATACGTAAAAAATGTTTAATATCTGGAATGGAGCGTATGCAAATATAAAAGTGAACATTTAGGTTATTATTATTATTATGAAACAGACTGTCGGCCTTCAGTGTTGGCCTCAGTGTCCACTTATAAATAGTTGACTGAAAAGATTGCTTGGTTATTAAAATAATAATTTTAGGAAGCGATTCAAATTGAGAAATTTTTAGCACGTCATCATATAATATAAAAGGCTCAAGTACTAATATTCGATGGTTATAATTTATTACATTGGAATCGTAATCACGATCCAATTCATCAGAACTACAAATTCAAAATGTATTGTTTTTGAATTTGTAGGTCCGATGAATTGGATCGTGATTACGATTCCAATGTAATAAATTATAATAAATGGAATATTAGTGCTTGCGCCTGTTATATTATATTCTTGCTCTGTCTTGTACATTGAGTTCTACCTGAATTCTATCCTCTTGTATATATATATATATATATATATATATATATATATATATATATATATATATATATATGAGTCAAATATAGTTTTAAGATATGTTATACTTATGAGTTAAAATGCTCAATATCAGGGATAGAGTGACAGTCCGTTTTATGCTTTACACAATGTGCGTTGTGTTTATACTCAATTATTTATATATGCTGGTGCGTGCTTCATTAGGCGTAGGTCTCTTGTATTATTCTAACGGTTATTTAGGCGGCCGGTAACGGTTATATTTCAAATTATTCTATTTTATAATTCTGTTTGTTATCTTTTTTTACTCACTATTTTTTATCGATTATTTGCTGTTGGATGTTATTATTACGTTTACTGTGTGTTTGTGGTTAGTTAATTTGTTTATTATTTATTTACTTATTGGTTTGAATTAATTTATTTTACTTATTTATTTTATTTTTGTTCGTTTTTACTTTCTTATTTTTAAGTAACATAGTAACAAATTTGTTCTGCATTTTGAGATGAGTTTTGATCATTTATTTAGTAATTTGTTTTGGCTTTGGAAGGAAATTATACCTATCTCCTACTCCTCGCACTTTACAGTTTTTGGATTTATTGTTGTAGGCTGATGCTGTTTTCCTTATTTTCCATTAGATTTTTGGTGTGATTTAATTTTGGTTTTTAATTTCCAAGATATGTATAGAAACTATTGTGCTGTTCGCATATCTATTAAGTTGGAAGATGTGTGTATATAAAGTGGTTTGTCATTAGGTTTTCTGTATGGTTGATATGTACCTTTTTCTTATACTGCATATGAGAGCGACGAAATCTAATTCCTTTAGGTTAATTTTTATATCTATGTTGAATCCAACCCAAATAACCCAAATATACCAACCCATAACGCACCACTGACCAGCATATATATATAGTCGAGCCAAAACAACGCAAACGGCCTGAAGATCGCGTTTATATATATATATATATATATATATATATATATATATATTATAATTTTTTTCTATTTTAAAAATATGGTTCCATCGCTATAGAAGAATTACTATGTTTCAAAACAGAAAATAATCCAACCCAAATAACCGTTAGAATAATACAATATACCAACCCATAACGCACCACTGACCAGCATATATATATATTATAATTTTTTTCTATTTTAAAAATATGGTTCCATCGCTATAGAAGAATTACTATGTTTCAAAACAGAAAATAAAATTTTAAATTTAATTATAAAATTAAATTTAAAATCCATAGCTCCGTTCCATTCTCAAGCAATTTTTGGAATAACCTATTGAGATATTTACTTCGCTTTTAAGCAATAATAATTTAAATTGTTATGGTTACGGAAAAATTTAATCATTTTGATAAGGGATCTTTGGTTTTAAATTTCCCTAGACAACTTATGTATAAAATCTAAGTTACTTTCAAAATCAGGTTATGTTAGGGTGGGGTAGGGGTGCCTGCTCACAAACAATAACATCCGTTTTTTCAGTATCGTATGTGTTTTTCAATGATAATAATTTTTTGCATTTTTATTTGGCCGCTTAATTTATAATTTTCTACACAAAAATTTCTTAAAGAGGTCGTCTGAATATGAGTAAGTCGTATTTTTAATATTAAAAATCTGTTCCTACAATTTTAAAGTACTTTTTTTACTTCTAATAACCAATAGACTATGCGTTATTTTTTGCAAATAAATATATTAGAATTAGATTCGTATTTTAAAAAAATCATTAATCAAAAATCAAGCTTAAATATGTTTCATCTTCCGTCTCTTTTTCAAAATTATACATTTTTTAAGGAAATATTTGACAGTTACAACAAAAAACAGCTATTTCATTTCTTTAAGTAAATCTTTATTTTTTCAGAAACTTAATAGTGTATAATTTTTCATGTATGCACAAAGGACATGGGTCACTTAATGACCTACAAACTCTAGCTTTTCTTATTAATTTCCATTTTACTGTTGGTGTTTTATTGGTTTCTTTTAAGTGCCAGAAATATTTAGATAGGGACGTTTGTTTTCTAAATATAATTACTAAGAACACCGCATTGTACATCTTACTGTTCTTTCTTAAGATTTTAATACGCGCGTGCGCACACACACACACACACACATATATATGTATATATATATATATATATATATGTGTGTGTGTGTGTGTATATATATATATGTATATATATATATATATATATATATATATATATATATATATATGTGTGTGTGTGTATTCAGTTGTATGGATATGAGTTTGTAACCATAGGTTTCACGCTTTGTCTGATGATTGCAAAAGCGTAAAACCCAGGGTTACAAAATCATATCCATACAACTGAATATGTTAACTCTATCACAGATACTGAGCACTTCCCACTAAGTACCGCGCATATATATATATATATATATATATATATATATAATTTTGATGCACCTAAAAATTGTTACCTCCCTTTTTAGTATTAAATAAGTGACTACCGTCTAGTTTTTTTTTATTGAGTTCACCCCATTCAAGACAGTAGAGCGACTAAAACACAAGTGGGGGGGTTACTGGGTGTGGAAGAATTAGAGACAGAAACATTACTAATTAGGGGTAACAAAAAGAATAATCAGGAGGACTGTAGATAGCGATTGACATTGCATTCAAATTTTTGCAGATTAAAGTTGGCTGGAAAGTATAGAGCCGGAAATGAATTCCACAAGAATAAGTGCGAGAAAAGAATTTACGGTTACATCTAGCCATATCAACTGTAAATTAATGGGATCTCGATCCCAGCATGGTACTGTGTTTACATTAGAAAAAGTCTAGGAATCACAATGTTATATCTTCATTCTATTGAATGAAGATAACACAATCATGAAATATAATGTCTCTAGGAGTCGACGTAGTCTTACTGAATTCTGTAGTAAGGATATAAGGCTCGCTTCCGGCTAGCTCACTCTCTCGTAACGATTCCCGGCGTCAGTAAATATGCTGTTTGGACGAGACCAAAACATATTCTGGAGAGGTGTGTTCATCTCCACACCCACCGCATTTTTTAGATATGCATTTTCTTTAGTCGATACTTTTTCCGACATGGGTTCACTTCCAGCGTTTTAGTCGGATTACGTTTTCGCTTGGCGTTGTATTGTAATTTTAGTTTTAGGAATGGGTACTTCAAAGGTATCGCAAAATATGTTCATTGGTAAATTAAATTATACTGGTTGCTTATTCTGTGCATATCTAGACCTCAATTGATTTATATGTCTTCTTTAACAAAATCATCCACCTTCAACAATGTACATCATATTACCAAAATGTCAAGTAATTTTCCCTTCATGCCACATTGTCCTTTCCGGCTTTTAAGATCATTTAAGATCGGCGATAAAACCTTCTTTAAAAAGGAGGCTTTATCGCCGATCTTAAATGATTTGGTAGTTTCAAATTGTTGACATTTCTTTTTATTCCCTGGCAGTAATTTTTCGAAACTGAATCGAACTTTCCGAGAAAATATAAGCTTTGAAGATGACCTTTTCGCGGTGACATTTGCATTTGACATCATTCGATATACGCTCAAAAATTCTTGTAGTGCCGTTTCTTCAGTCTCTAAGCCTTTAGCTTTTCTTAATGCCTTTTCGAAGTTGTCAACAAACCACTCAGCTTGACCATTCAGACTTGGATGATAAATCGGCCTTGTCAAATGTTCAAACTTTAGTTTTTGCATAAATTTTAAAACTTACAAGAAATAAACTGAGTTCCATTATCGGACACCATAATGTCAACTACTTCAAACCTTGTAAAAAGTTCGCTTAAGCATTTAATTGTTATTGTGGTAGTAGGTCGTTTACACTTTAATACCTCGAGCCATTTTGTGAAACTGTCCTACGTGGAATTCTTTCAAAAGCCTTTTTTGTAGTGATAACGAATTACTCCTTTAATTAATTATTTTATTAATTCTTACCGCTTACAAAAGTACTCCATCACAAATAGTATTGTTACCAGGTTTAATTTCAGTTTTATTTCATTCGACTTAACGTTATTCATAGGTTTAAATAAACGTATCCTTTTAGTATTACACACAAAGCTTTTAATTTCGCTTTTGGATTCCAACGAAGCAATCACAGTATCTTCAAATTCTTCTTTACATTTCGCTATCAATTTGGACAAGCCATCTGCATGTCCCAATGTTTTTGACGATAGAAATTCCATCTTGAAATCATAGTTCAATAAAATCGTATCAAATCGCTGTTTGCAGTATGCATAGGAATCCCTTTTTTAGGACCGAATAGAATTAATAATGGACGATGATCAGTTTGCAGTATGAATTTTCTTCCTAATATCATCATGTGAAATTTCTTTATAGCAAAAATTATAGTAAGCGCTTCCTTTTCAATTTGTCTGTAGCATTTTTCCGTATTTGTCAAAATTCTTGAAGCGTGAGCAACTGCTTTCAATGTACCGTCTTCGAATTTATGGCCTATTACGGCTCCTATGCCTTATTCGCTAGCCTCCGATGCTACTGTTATCACTCGCTGCAGGTCGTAATGTGTCAGCGATAACTCTGAAGTTAGTAGTTTTGTAATTACTTCAAACGTTTTTTGACATTCCGCCTACCAGTTCCGTTTCGTGCCCTTCTTAAGTAAATTATTCAGTGGTGTTCATAAATATTATAATAATTTGCTAATCTGAGAAATGATTGTAACGTCACCAAATTTATTGGGAGAGGAATGTCTTTAATGACGATTACTCTAGCAGGATCTTGTTTTCTTCCTTTTTCGTCGATTATCTGCCCTAAATATTTAATCTTATCAATAAAGAACTGACATTTTTGTTCACTGGGTTGGAAACCGTAATCATGCAGTCTCTGAAATACTTGATGAATTAGTTTACATGCTGAATTTTCGTAGCGCTCTTAATAATTATGACATCTAAGTAAGCGGTGGCACTGTCTATTCCAGATAACATCTTATTCATTATTTGTTGAAAAATACCTGGGGCTAACTTTATATTAAAGGGTAATCTTCTAAACTTTTAGAGTCCTTTATGTGTATTGATAGTCAAATACTTTTGGCATTCCTCATCCACTTTGATTTGAAGATATGCCTCAGACAGGTCAATTTTTGAAAAAACAAAAACCCACCATTTAATTTAGCAAATATATCTTCTGGTGTTGGTAGAGGGATATACATTTGGTTGGAGGCAATCATTCAACCCAGTCGGCAAATCTGCACATAAATGAACTTTATTATTTTCTTTCTAATATAAACCGCTGGCGTGACCCATTCTAAATAATCTATTTTTTTTCAATAACTCCGCGGTTTTCTAACCTATCAATGTCGATGTTAATAGATTCCAGAGCAGCACAGGGTATCTTTCTTTTAAAAATTGGTATCACATTTTCTTTTCATTCAAAAATACCTTTGTCTTTCTACATTTTCCCAAATGCACTGAGAGAATATTCGTGAATTTATTTTTTTACTTTACTCAGTGTTTCTTTAGCAGACGAAAAATTATTTTTTCCACAGAATAGAATTGATCAACCAGTTCCATAGTTCAAATAATTCTAGCCAATCGACGCTTAGTAAATTCGAGTTGGAATTCTTTATTCTTTTTTAATTAAGTACATTGTAAAAAAAATCATTTTTTAATAAAGTAAAAATATTCACTAATTAAGGTTTTAATCCTTAGTAAATTTTATTCTGTTATAAAAAACGTTATATTTTTCTGCTATTGGTCCTGTGTTGACCCGACGCTAAATCGGCAATATTTAGTCGACGGTGTTGAGTTGCCCTGCACCCTCGACTGAACCATCTCCTCACATCGTTGTGATATACAACATCTCCATAGCCTGGACATCGAGTAGAAACTGTTTAAACTGGTAGTGGCACAGGACTTTAGAGCGAATAAAAAGTCCCTATCACCGGTTTCATAACATGATCATAATTGATATTGTAACACTATGGGAAACTGGCAAACGGAAAGAAAGGGGTTGAATTAAAAATATAAGCTTGGAACAAGAAAAGGGTTAAAGAACAAAACGATGGGCAGACTGAAAGAAAGCAAATGTTTCTTTTTGTTTCGAAAGTCTATTACTGTTTAGGGCAGAGATAACTCCAAGAAAAGTGATTGTGTTTACAAGATATTATCAAAGAGGCCATACTTAACTGACAGCTGATTGATGACACTGCTTAATGAGTGCCAGTTATCAAAACAAAAATCGAGCGATAGAAATTTGGAAATTTTAAAGACAGGGCAGAATTGGAAATTGTAAACAAGTCAGGAGCGTAGAATTTACTTATGTAAAAATCCAAAGTGCAATGACCCTAACTGTTGTGAGACCGATACTTTCCTACACCATGGACTCTCCCAGTACTATATTATTATGTGAATGGTAGTATCAGGGGAGTAGCACCAGTAATGCGCAGCCGCGTACGATACCAATATCGGACACCACTGGATAGTAAGCTCTGCTTACTCTTACACTATTCTTTGTAACTTTTCTGTTTAATATATCTTTCTTACCTCTAACCCGTGTTCCGTGTTTTCCTTTCGTGACCCCTACTTCGGGTCCACATCACTAACAAAATAGACAGGTAACTGACCGTTGCAAACAGCTGGTAAATTTCTAATTGTATAAACAAAACCAGGCTAGGAAAATGTGCTGACGTGAAATTAAAATGATAATTTTAATTAATGACCATGAACTAAGCTACGCCACACGGTTGAGAACCAGGCTGGTCGAAGGCCAACAAGGTGACAGGTGCAAGTGAAATACCAAGAAGGACAGAGGAATTGCCCACGCCCATTGGGAAGTAATAGTGTGAGGCACAAATAAGAGAAGGAAGGATCGATATCTTGTGACCGATACACATAAAAAGGGATCTCTCTAAATTTGGAGATATAATTAATTATCCAGGGCCAGACATCAAAGAGGCTCTTTTCGTAAGATAAGGGAAACACCGAGACCCCTGACCACGTCGGACCACATGCCAGTTTTGGGTGAAAGTCAATATAAGCAGAACACTGAAGCGACCAAACCAGAAGTCCCATAGAAGAGTTGTTCCAGATGACAAATGAGAGACGACCACCCAGCCGAATCCCACGTGACTTGCTGCCAGAGAGAACTTCCGATTTAGGCATTGTTCAAGACTTAGCTAAACTGAGAAAATTGTCACGATAGAATCCAAAGTGGGAAGGGTTAATACTTCTGTATCAAGAGCGATATAAAACACATAGAAATAGACCCTGAAGAAATTTCTGTTTTTTCTTTATTTCATCTGCAAGAACATTTTTTATTTTTCCTTTGTGGCATAACTTAGCCGGAATCAAACCAACACTACAATTACTGACGACAATTTGATCTTTTCCCGATGTGTGATCAATCAACACAATGTGGGCAGGGCGAGGCGCAGATCGGAGCGACCAACTTTAACGGCCAACGCCAGCATTGACCGAAGTCCGTCTGGCAAGAAGTGTTAAAATATGTTTATCGCATAGAACTTGTTAGTGAATAATACAATGGCGTTTTTATAGCTTTATCGCAGACTTTGTTACAGATTAGAGTTGATAATCCGCTTTGTTCGCCAGCCATAGCAGGTGTGCCATCTGTAATAACCCCAGTGACTTTATTCCACGGTAGTTTCGAGTCATCCACGGCGGAACTAACAAAAGCAAATAAATCCGTTCCTCTTGTTCGATTCTTAAGGCCCTGAAGGTCAAATAGATCGACAGTGACGTTCATTTCATCGTTCACACCTCTCAAAAAATCACCAACTAGGCGGTGTCGGACGCATCATCAGGCGTAGGCGAACGAACGAACGACAAAATCTACTCCTCTGGACGCCAACTGGTTTAAAAATATTTGATGGCATATCTTAAATTCTCAGCGTTACAGTGTTACGAGCCAAGTAAATATTGGTAAACTCTTGCTTCTTCTCGGGACTAATATTATCTACCATTTTCATAAAACAGTATTTGATAAATTCACCTTCAGCAAAATGTTTGCACTATTTAACAATTAGCGTCGCCTTTGTAGTATTTTCATTTGATTCACGGGTTCTTGTGAAAAAGTGCTGTCAGTTTGTTGTATACGGTAGCATGTTTCGACTGTTAGTATAACTTGACATTAAATCCCTTATAAACAGCCACAGTTTCTTGGCAAATTTATTTCAGTAAAAAAAAAGTACTTCAATTTCCATTGTGTCCTGGAAATGGTGACCCTCGCTGTCAATTTTCCTTTTTTTTTTTATTTACAGTCGCCATTTTAGAATCTGTTGGAAAGAGGCTGGGCCCCTTTCCGCCATAAAAATTGTATTGAAAATTTTTTTTAATGAAAAACAAACAAAAAGGTTTTAAAAAATTAGAAATAAAAAGGAAAGACTTTTGGAAAATTCAATAAAAAAAAAGTAAGAAAACAGAAATTTTTATAAAATTAACAAAAGAAGAATGAAAAAATGGAAAAGAAATATAATAGATATGAAAATAAATAAGATGAAAAATAACAATTAATATATAGTATAAAGCCAAGAAGATAACTTCTCCTGAACAGTAAGGGGAGAACTTATCTTTTTAAAAAAAATCATGAAACCAATTTAGATTTGTAAAAAAATAATCTCTCTAATATTTTAAAATATTTATGAATTAAAAATAACGTTTTTTCCTTTCTGTATTATTCAATTTTTAATTTATTTTTATTCTATACTTTTTTTTACTTTTCTATCTATTATTTTTTCTTTTTAGTTGTTTATATTTTCTACGGGGCTTGGTAACTGACCGTTTTTATACCTGATTTTTAAATTATATAAAAAGTATTGTAAAAATTAAATGAAAAAAATATTTTTCAATGAGTAAAATTCATAAGGAAAAAAATAGAATTAAAAAAAAAAATAATTTTTTAACCCTTTTCAAATTTTTCGGCGAAACCGGTCGGAGGATTCCGGGAAGTGCAGTCAACGTTTTTTTTTATTTACAATCAGTATTTTAGAAATTGGCTGGAAAATGTCAAGGTCAGGGTCATAACGCCATTATTGCATTATCAATGTTTTTAGAATCCCAGTGTTTTTTTCCAAATCTAAGACGTGTTATTTCTCATTCCGACCCCCCATTACATTTTGTGAGTGACTATTGCATTATCAATCTTTTTAGAATCCCGATGTTTTTTTCGAAATCCAACTGCTGTTATTCCTCATTCCGAATATCCATCATGTTTTGTGAGTGACCATTGCATTTTCAATCTTTTCAGATTCCCAATGTTTTTTCGAAATCCAAGTCCTGTTCTTTTTCATTCCGACTCTCCATTACATTTTGTGAGTGACTATTGCATTATCAATCTTTTTAGAATCCCAATATTGTTTTTCCAAATACAAGTCCTGTTATTTCTCATTCTTACCATCCATTACACTCCTCGCATACCCACACGTATTCAGAAATTGTTGTGTCGGAAACCTACCACCCCTCTTGAAGATGAACTTGTCTGCGTCTAAAGACTTTAAATAGCGGCATGTCGAGAGACAGGGGGGGGAGCGCGAGAAAGTTCTTGGCTGAGCTAGTTATAGACTACTCAGGCGATTTCTACCTTTTACCAACCGAATAAAACCCTTTTTATTGTTACGTGTTGTTTGTCTCTACAAACCCCAAACCAACATCATAACAGTGGCGACGAAGATTCGTTCATCACGCTGAGTGGAGAACATCATAACAGTGGCGACGGAAGATTCGTTCATCACGCTGAGTGGAGAATTTTTCAACTCTAGGTGGACTATATAAATTTTTTTTCTTACTCTAAAAAAAAAAACAATACGTCGAACTTTGTTCTTCATGAAGAAGTGGGATTTCAACGTGCCAAAAAGTAAGACTTGTGCTTATTTTGGATATATACGTGTTTTTCCCTTTTTGAAAAGTGTTTTGTGTAATCTATTACGCATAATGGAAGATTTGATTGCATTAACGAAAACTCTAGTGCAAAGTCAAATTCAGCAACAAGAGCAACAAAAATTGCAACAAGAGCAACAAAAATTGTTTCGGGAACAACTATTGGATTTACAAGTTCAGCAGCGAAATGACACAAAGGCTTTATATGAAGCGATTTTACTTAAGAATCCAGTAAATTCGTCATTCACGGCCGAAGGTATTGCTAATTCTATTACTGAGTTCAAATTTAACCCAGAGGAGGGCATAACATTTCCTGCGTATTTCAAAAGATTTGAAACAATATTTGAAAAAAAATGTGAAGGTTGGACTGACGAACAAAAAGTGAGTTTACTTTTACAAAAGTTGGGTACAGATAAAAATAATAAGTATACGAATTTTGTCCTTCCAAGAAAAACTGAC
This sequence comes from Acanthosepion esculentum, assembly GCA_964036315.1. NCBI lineage: Eukaryota > Metazoa > Mollusca > Cephalopoda > Sepiida > Sepiidae > Acanthosepion > Acanthosepion esculentum. Next base: position 6,343,083 of record OZ038487.1, on the reverse strand, counting down.
ATTTCTTTCGAAGAAACTGTTAATACTTTATCTAGTATTTTTGGCGAGCTAGTTAGTTTGTTTCATACTCGTTTCTCGTGTTTGAATATGGTAAAGCGTGACGATGAGGATATTGTTACGTATGCTGGAAATATTAACAGAATTTGTGAACGTTTTATGTTACATGATCTTTCAATTGATCGATTTAAATGTTTGATATTTGTTCAAGGCTTGACTTCTAGCAAAGATAAGGACATAAGGTCCCGAATATTGGCAAAACTCGAACAAAATTCCGAGATCACTTTGCAGAAGGTTACGGAAGAGTGTCAAAGAATTGAAAACTTAAAACATGACAATACGCAAATTGAAGAAAAAGACATATCCCGTGTCCATGCTATTCGACCAAAAACGGGAATAGTTAATAAAAACGTTAAAAAACCAACGTGCTTTGGATGCGGTGGTGGTCATTTTAAAAGTGAATGTTTTTTTTCGCGACAAAAATTGCTATTCGTGTGGCAATAAAGGCCATATAAGTACTCATTGTAAAGGCAAAAGAAAAAAATTCAAGTCGAAAAAAGATAATGTGAATATTGTGTTGTCACGTCAGGAGATTGAAGAGGGGCAGAAAAGAAAATTCGTACAGGTAAAAATTAATGGAAAAAATGTTAAACTACAGCTAGATACTGGAAGTGATATTTCCATTATTAATACATCAACATGGATTAAAATAGGCAGACCTCTGCTTAAAAAGACTGAAAAAGTGGCTCGCGGGATTACTGGAAAAAAATTGCATTTTCAAGGTGAATTTTCTTGTAATATTTCATTTGTTGGTAAGACACTAAAGTCTAAAGTTTATGTGCTACAAAATGCTTCAAATTTATTTGGAACAGCTTGGATTGTACTTTTTAATTTATGGGAACTCCCTATAAATTCATTTTGCAATAGAATTAATGTTTCTTCTCCGTGTAAAAATCGGGTTATAGAAAATTTGAAAGATCTGAAAATAAAATTTCCACAAGTATTTTCAGAAGGTCTTGGATGTTGCAAAAAGACGGAGGCAAAATTTGAAGTGAAGGAAAATGTAAAACCTATTTTCAAGCGAAAAAGAAATGTGCCATTTGGTGTCTTGGAACAGATTAACAAAGAATTGGAACGGCTTGAAAATTTAGGAGTTATTTCACGCATTGAATTTTCAGAGTGGGCCTGCCCTCTTGTATTTAAGAAAAAGAATAATAAAATTCGGATGTGTGCTGATTTCTCTACGGGTCTAAATGATTGCTTAAAAGACCACACATATCCTTTGCCTTCACCAGAAGACATTTTTGCAAGTTTAAATGGAGGAAAAATATTCTCTAAATTGGATTTATCGGATGCATATCTCCAAGTGAAAGTGGACAAAGAATGTTCTAAATTGTTGACTATCAATACACACAAGGGTTTATACAAATTAAACCGTCTGCCTTTTGGTTTAAAAGTATCCCCTAGTATTTTTCAGCAGATTATGGACACTATGCTGGCAGGATTGAACTTCGCCATTGCATATCTTGATGATATTTTGATAAAAAGTAAAGATCGAAATGAACATTTGGAACATATTAATCAGGTTTTTAAAAGAATTGAAGAATATGGATTTAAGCTTGGAGCTGAGAAGTGTGAATTTTTTATGAGTGAAATTAAGTTTTTGGGGCAGATAATAGACTCTGATGGAAGAAGACCAGATCCGGCGAGGGCAGAAGCGATCAAAAGCATGCCAACTCCCAAAAATGTAGTAACACTACAAGCGTTCTTAGGACTTGCTAACTATTATGGGATATATATTCCTAATATGTGCAGCCTTACGGCTCCATTAAATAAAATGCTTAAAAAGGGAGCAAAGTGGGAATGGTCAGAAGTGTGTCAGAAGGCGTTTGACAAAATAAATATTTTGACGTCGGAATTATCACTAACACATTATGACCCTAAACAGGAAATTATAGTGGCATCGGACGCAAGCGAGTACGGAATAGGTGCGGTAATTCTGCATAAATTCAAAGACGGCAATACGAAGCCAGTGGCACATGCGTCAAGGACATTATTACCCGCAGAAAGGAAGTATTCTCAAATTGAGAAAGAAAGCTTAGCTATCATCTATGCTTGTAAAAAATTCCATAAGTACATACATGGAAGAAGGTTTATATTGCAGACCGACCATCGCCCGCTGCTTTCAATCTATGGTTCGAAGAAGGGTATACCTACTCATACGGCAAACCGTTTGCAACGATGGGGAACCATTTTGTTGAATTATAATTTCAAAATGGAATTTTTGTCATCTAAAAAATTAAGCCATGCTGACGGTTTATCTAGACTGATCCCAACGTCTTCGGAACCGCTAGAAGATACGGTGATAGCATCGTTACAAGCAGAAAATGAAGTGGTTGAAGTAATGTATAACACAGTAAAAGAATTACCGGTGACATTAGATGAAATAAAATTAAAAGCAGAAAACGACAGTTTTATTAGAAAAATGAAAGAAGTTGTAACTTCAGTAAAGTATAAAACTTCTTCACCAGCATATTCAATATGTGATGAAGTGCTGTTATATGCTGGAAGAGTCGTGATACCGGTTGTGTTACAGAAAAGGATTTTGAAGGAATTTCATCAGGGGCATCCTGGTATTGGACGCATGAAAGCCCTGATGAGGAGTTACATTTATTGGCCAAATATGGACAAAGACATTGAACAGGTAGTTAAAACTTGTAGAGGGTGTCAAATGGCAGCGAAAGCACCGCCAGTAAAATACACATCATGGCCAAAAACAGATGTTCCATGGACCAGACTCCACATAGATTATGCTGGACCCATGAATGGTAATTTCTACTTGATAGTTGTGGATAGCTATTCCAAGTGGCCTGAAATTTTTAAGTGCAAAAGACCAACTGCTTCTGTAACAAAAGATTTTCTTACAGAACTATTTGCACGTTTTGGAGTACCAGAAACACTTGTCACCGACAATGGAACTCAATTCACAGGAAGTGAATTTAAGACGTGTTGTAAAACTCTGGGAATTGACCACATCACGACTTCACCGTACCATCCTAGGTCAAATGGACAGGCTGAACGGTTTGTTGATACGTTCAAGAGAGCCCTTAAAAAAACAAATGGTACTAATACAGATGATGGTAATATACAGCAGTTTTTAAGTATATACAGAATAACACCAAATCCAAACGCAATATCAGGGATGCCTCCAGCCGAACTGATGTTTGCTAGAAAAATTAGATCTGTGTTCGATAGGCTGCTGCCGGAAAGAAAAAAGAGTTACCAGAACAAAACGCATCAGGAAAATATGAAGTATTTCAGGCCGGGAGATAGTTTTTTTTTTTTAAATTACAAAAATGGGAAGGAATTTTGGCAAGATGGAGTTGTAACTCAAAGAATTGGTAAAATGTTATACATGATAAGAAGTAAAAAATGGACGCACAAAAGACATTTGAACCAATTAAGGAAAAGAATTATGGAAGAAATAAGTAAAGAAAAGGAAGAACCAATGGAGGTATTATATGATTTATTCGATATACCAACGCCACCATTGCCTGAAACAGTTGTCCAAAGGACAAGCAAAAGAAAAAGAACTAGGGTGGAACGTTTAAGTCCAGATCCCAAAAGAAAAAGATATTAATTCCTCCGGAATTAATCTCAAGGGGGAGGTGTTGTGTCGGAAACCTACCACCCCTCTTGAAGATGAACTTGTCTGCGTCTAAAGACTTTAAATAGCGGCACGTCGAGAGACAGAAGGGGGGAGCGCGAGAAAGTTCTTGGCTGAGCTAGTTAGAGACTACTCAGGCGATTTCTGTACCTTTTACCAACCAATAAAACCCTTTTTATTGTTACGTGTTATTTGTCGTTTGTCTCTACAAACCCCAAACCAACATCATAACAGAAATGTACTTGACTAATTATAAAATGTGACTTGCCTCTTGTTAAATATTAAGAAAAAAACATTGTCGGTGGTTGGGGTCACACGTGCCACGATATTATCGGGTGTTTAGTAAAAAGATTAAATCGATTGAATGGGTTGAAACGCTGAAATTTCTCGTCACTTGGTCATCAGCAAAACACGACAGAAAATATGATAAATAACAATCATTATCCTTATAAAGACCGTCGTTAATAAAACAACATAAATTTAACAATTTTTGAAGTGTTTGTGGGGTATTTCCAGATGGAAATCGGTAGTTTACTTCCGAGTGTGAGTTGCAAAATATCCTCATTCAATGATTGATTGATTTTTTACGGCTTATCAACCTTTTGTAGGTTATTTAAAATCAAAAAATATTTGTATTTATTTTTTAAGATAATAATGATTTAATGACACATATCCGACTAATTAATCAATAAATCTTTTTGGGGGGTAGGTGAAGTAATCTTTCCCAGGGGTATTTGCGCGTAACTGTGTATAACAAGCTCGACCGGAATTGGAACTCGGCTCTTCGCACATCCAAGCTTACTTTACATGATATTCCCAAGTGGTTATCCATCTAGATATTGACCAGTTTCGACTTTGCTTAACTTCGGTGATCGTACAAAAAGCGCTGTTTCAACGTGATATGACCGTAAGCCTGCTAATTCAAAGAATGATTCCGAGGAAAATACAACGTTAATACTTTTTCTTTATAAACATACAGAACTGAAATAAAACGTGAAAAATTTTCTTAATCTTTTAGCAATATTTACATGCAAAAGACTGAATAAGTCGCTTGATTAAAGCAATGATTTTCAACTAAAGAGCATTACCCTACTACGTCTGGTGTGTATTTCAAGTTTTCAATGGAGAACTGCAAATTCAAACTGTCATGATATTGAACTTTCTACTAGCTACAATTCTCCAATTCATCTTTTGAGTCAGCCAATCTTGAAAGAGGTTAGAATGACATAACATCAAAAGAGGACACGAGCAAACTAATTAAATAACATTTAAAAAGAAAAACATTGCTATAAAAGCAGATAAATAGCCACGTGACACTGAATCATTTTGTCAGAGAGTCTTGCCATGGAACAATATTTAACAAAGCTAATCTCACACTGTGTATCTAGTTCTATACTCTCAGATTGTCCATTTCTGTAGCTTTGCCGCAAACACCTAAAAAGAATTACATGTTTGTGCACAACGTTATGAAGCTGGCCTAATCTGGCAGGCACACGGCATGCGCCACACCTTGTGCTGTACTAACCTCAATAAATAAATTAAATCCTTTTCTGAACTACTCCAGTTCCACCACCGACCTGAGAGCCATAAATCTGTGAGGCGATCCCTTTGGAATTGTACAAAAGGACCAGACCTCCTGTAATAATTCCGAATTCGAAAAAAGATGGGTCCGTTCCATTGATCTTTGTCCAATTTTTGCTTTCCTGATAAACTAACAAATAAGCTCCATTTATATTCTTTTTCTAACTGCAAATAATAAACAAACAAAAAAGAGAGTAAACAAATATTTTTTCTGCAAGCTTTATATTCCAACAGAGATGACGTTAGCAAATGGTAAGATTTGAACGCGTTTCGTAAAGCAATGGTAAGCAAGTTAGTCTTCTTAATGGATTATTTGCTTAGATATTTCTTTTCGTTAATTAAAGAAAAACTCTTATTGCGTTGCTTACGATTAAGCTTGGTATTTTTTTTTTAATTATACTTTTAAATAAAAATCAATACAACTCAAAGAAAAATGAAAATCTTTAAAATATATTAATATTATATGTAGAATATAGCAATTGTGGACCTAGGAATCGAAACTGCATGGTCACGCCTCAATACGATTTTCAAATCAAATCTTGATCTGAAGCTCGCGATGAAGCATGAAATCGATAGTCAACACGCAGCCTTGAATATTAGTTCCATACTATCTACAAACACGATTTCAGTTAATAAATATAGTAAATATTAATATCGCACGCGCGCGCGCGCACACACACACACAAACACACACACACACACACACAATAAATGCGAATGTTAGTGTGTCATCGTTACACTTCTTCAACTTTACTCCTACAGGCCGTAACCCAACATATGATACCATTTTGAAATCAGGCCGATTCCGTGAGGAAATTAAAAACATTCCGGGCCGAATCCAGACCTACAATCCTGAAATTTTGGATTACTGCTATTATTTTCGGGGAGTTTTTGATTTTTTGTGACAATTTTTTTTTTTTGTACGATAACAAATTTTATTTTTAGAAATAAATTTGGGAATAATCGAAATTAGTTGCGAAATCCGGCAAAAGTCACACATTAAATAAAAATAATTGTTTGTACGGAAAGTTAGGACCTCCGTACATCAGATTGTCTTTATATTAAGTGTCAGCAGGAAAATTATCGTTGAACTTTTAAAAGGTAAGCTTAAATATTAATGAAATACTTAAATGCAGTGATCAATTTTGAGTTCTTCTGTAGTTTATTGTTGCTTATTGCATCTACTCATCACTACGTATTGTGATGAAGGCCCAATCAAGAGCCCTCTGCAGGAACTAGTTTAAATCCCCCCTGATAGGGCAGTTTTACATATACATACATACATATATACATCGTTCTGTTACACAGTACAGACATCATATTTTTTTATTTTCCCTTTTGTTTGTCTTTTTTTTTTAGATTAGGTACTTTTTAGGTTAGTTATCATTTGAGACCACCTCCTGTAGCTCTTAGCACGAGGAAATGACAAAATAAAGGCACCGTATCAAGCATGCGGTCGGTAGTTTTATCCGCCTGGTTTGATTCCTAAAGTTAACCATCATCGAATTTTGATTGCTATAAGGAGTTTTCGAGACTGCGCTCATGTACGGCATGGACGCGTACTCTCGGGGGCAGAACAGTAGTAAAACACTGATGGTATCCTGTGGATCAGGAGATCATGCGACTCATTCGTTGATGAAGAGTCCGCCCAGCCACGAGTACTGATGAAAATTGTGAGCAGCAAGACGACAGCTTACAAACAGATTAGAACAGCAGTTCAAACCATCTTCTGACACTAGCATTACTATACGAAACATCAGGAGAATTTATGACAATACAGCAATGTCTTGCTTCTATCAGCATGCCTGAAAAATCATCTTCACGCAGAAGTAGAACACAGGCTTCGTGTTACGCGAAGGCTTCACGCAGGTCAACAATCGTTGCCGTCGCTATGGCACACGCTGAAGCTGAAGTTGCCAAGGCAACGGCTTACGTTCGCTAAAATGGAAACGAGGACGAAAATTGAGAAGGCCGGGTGGGAAGCATTAATGAACGTGCTAACAATAGAGAAGGAAACCGTCACTGCTATTGCCAAAGCAGAGGCCCAGGAACATTGAACTTAAAAGCAAGCAACGGAGTGGCAGTCACATTGTGCTTGAATCCATTTCGACCCATACAATGTGGTATGGAAAATGAAATGGATCAACGTAGCCATAAAAATGTACCAGGGCCAGACTTCAAAACATCCTGTTCTGAAACTACTCAATGACATGCAGAACAGCACTGCCAAGTTCCTAAAGCAGGCAACGACATTCACCCTCTGAATGCTACTAGCTGCACCAGCCACCAATCACAGATTGCCAAAGCATCAGACCCCAAACATCGAGACATTTCTCACATTTCAACAGCGAGACAGCATGAAAGCGACACAAAGAACGCATCCGATGATAACCTTCCACACACAATGGCTTTCATCAGATATCTTGCTCCCCAGCAAATGGTTACATCTGGTCTACTCCAGTTCCACAATCGACCTGAGAGCTATAAAGCTGTGAGGCGCTCCCCTCGGAGTTGTACAAAAGGACCACACCTCAGACACAGGGAAGAAATAGATCCCCTCATAGAGCGGCTCAGCAGGGAGTTTGTGAAACATTCCAAGTCATGGCTATTCATCTAAATCACTTAGACAGAGGACTGGTGACGATGTAGGACAGACCCCAAAAGTGATTGTTCATCTAAATCACTTAGAAATAGGACTGGTGACGATGTAGGACAGACCCCAAAAGTGATTGTTCATCTAAATCACTTAGAAAGAGGACTGGTGACGATGTAGGACAGACCCCAAAAGTGATTGTTCATCTAAATCACTTAGAAATAGGACTGGTGACGATGTAGGACAGACCCCAAAAGTGATTGTTCATCTAAATCACTTAGAAAGAGGACTGGTGACGATGTAGGACAGACCCCAAAAGTGATTATTCATCTAAATCACTTAGAAAGAGGACTGGTGACGATGTAGGACAGACCCCAAAAGTGATTGTTCATCTAAATCACTTAGAAATAGGACTGGTGACGATGTAGGACAGACCCCAAAAGTGATTGTTCATCTAAATCACTTAGAAATAGGACTGGTGACGATGTAGGACAGACCCCAAAAGTGATTGTTCATCTAAATCACTTAGAAAGAGGACTGGTGACGATGTAGGACAGACCCCAAAAGTGATTGTTCATCTAAATCACTTAGAAAGAGGACTGGTGACGATGTAGGACAGGCCCCAAAAGTGATTGTTCATTTAAATCACTTAGAAAGAGGACTGGTGACGATGTAGGACAGACCCCAAAAGTGATTGTTCATCTAAATCACTTAGAAAGAGGACTGGTGACGATGTAGGACAGACCCCAAAAGTGATTGTTCATCTAAATCACTTAGAAATAGGACTGGTGACGATGTAGGACAGACCCCAAAAGTGATTGTTCATCTAAATTACTTAGAAAGAGGACTGGTGACGATGTAGGACAGACCCCAAAAGTGATTGTTCATCTAAATCACTTAGAAATAGGACTGGTGACGATGTAGGACAGACCCCAAAAGTGATTGTTCATCTAAATCACTTAGAAAGAGGACTGGTGACGATGTAGGACAGACCCCAAAAGTGATTGTTCATCTAAATCACTTAGAAAGAGGACTGGTGACGATGTAGGACAGACCCCAAAAGTGATTGTTCATCTAAATCACTTAGAAAGAGGACTGGTGACGATGTAGGACAGACCCCAAAAGTGATTGTTCATCTAAATCACTTAGAAAGAGGACTGGTGACGATGTAGGACAGACCCCAAAAGTGATTGTTCATCTAAATCACTTAGAAAGAGGACTGGTGACGATGTAGGACAGACCCCAAAAGTGATTGTTCATCTAAATCACTTAGAAAGAGGACTGGTGACGATGTAGGACAGACACCAAAAGTGATTGTTCATCTAAATCACTTAGAAAGAGGACTGGTGACGATGTAGGACAGACCCCAAAAGTGATTGTTCATCTAAATCACTTAGAAAGAGGACTGGTGACGATGTAGGACAGACCCCAAAAGTGATTGTTCATCTAAATCACTTAGAAAGAGGACTGGTGACGATGTAGGACAGACCCCAAAAGTGATTGTTCATCTAAATCACTTAGAAAGAGGACTGGTGACGATGTAGGACAGACCCCAAAAGTGATTGTTCATCTAAATCACTTAGAAATAGGACTGGTGACGATGTAGGACAGACCCCAAAAGTGATTGTTCATCTAAATCACTTAGAAAGAGGACTGATGACGATGTAGGACAGACCCCAAAAGTGATTGTTCATCTAAATCACTTAGAAAGAGGACTGGTGACGATGTAGGACAGACCCCAAAAGTGATTGTTCATCTAAATCACTTAGAAATAGGACTGGTGACGATGTAGGACAGACCCCAAAAGTGATTGTTCATCTAAATCACTTAGAAAGAGGACTGGTGACGATGTAGGACAGACCCCAAAAGTGATTGTTCATCTAAATCACTTAGAAAGAGGACTGGTGACGATGTAGGACAGACCCCAAAAGTGATTGTTCATCTAAATCACTTAGAAAGAGGACTGGTGACGATGTAGGACAGACCCCAAAAGTGATTGTTCATCTAAATCACTTAGAAATAGGACTGGTGACGATGTAGGACAGACCCCAAAAGTGATTGTTCATCTAAATCACTTAGAAAGAGGACTGGTGACGATGTAGGACAGACCCCAAAAGTGATTGTTCATCTAAATCACTTAGAAAGAGAACTGGTGACGATGTAGGACAGACCCCAAAAGTGATTGTTCATCTAAATCACTTAGAAATAGGACTGGTGACGATGTAGGACAGACCCCAAAAGTGATTGTTCATCTAAATCACTTAGAAAGAGGACTGGTGACGATGTAGGACAGACCCCAAAAGTGATTGTTCATCTAAATCACTTAGAAAGAGGACTGGTGACGATGTAGGACAGACCCCAAAAGTGATTGTTCATCTAAATCACTTAGAAAGAGGACTGGTGACGATGTAGGACAGACCCCAAAAGTGATTGTTCATCTAAATCACTTAGAAAGAGGACTGGTGACGATGTAGGACAGACCCCAAAAGTGATTGTTCATCTAAATCACTTAGAAAGAGGACTGGTGACGATGTAGGACAGACCCCAAAAGTGATTGTTCATCTAAATCACTTAGAAAGAGGACTGGTGACGATGTAGGACAGACCCCAAAAGTGATTGTTCATCTAAATCACTTAGAAAGAGGACTGGTGACGATGTAGGACAGACCCCAAAAGTGATTGTTCATCTAAATCACTTAGAAAGAGGACTGGTGACGATGTAGGACAGACCCCAAAAGTGATTGTTCATCTAAATCACTTAGAAAGAGGACTGGTGACGATGTAGGACAGACCCCAAAAGTGATTGTTCATCTAAATCACTTAGAAAGAGGACTGGTGACGATGTAGGACAGACCCCAAAAGTGATTGTTCTTCTAAATCACTTAGAAAGAGTACTGGTGACGATGTAGGACAGACCCCAAAAGTGATTGTTCATCTAAATCACTTAGAAATAGGACTGGTGACGATGTAGGACAGACCCCAAAAGTGATTGTTCATCTAAATCACTTAGAAATAGGACTGGTGACGATGTAGGACAGACCCCAAAAGTGATTGTTCATCTAAATCACTTAGAAAGAGGACTGGTGACGATGTAGGACAGACCCCAAAAGTGATTGTTCATCTAAATCACTTAGAAAGAGGACTGGTGACGATGTAGGACAGGCCCCAAAAGTGATTGTTCATCTAAATCACTTAGAAAGAGGACTGGTGACGATGTAGGACAGACCCCAAAAGTGATTGTTCATCTAAATCACTTAGAAAGAGGACTGGTGACGATGTTGGACAGACCCCAAAAGTGATTGTTCATCTAAATCACTTAGAAAGAGGACTGGTGACGATGTAGGACAGACCCCAAAAGTGATTGTTCATCTAAATCACTTAGAAAGAGGACTGGTGACGATGTAGGACAGACCCCAAAAGTGATTGTTCATCTAAATCACTTAGAAATAGGACTGGTGACGATGTAGGACAGACCCCAAAAGTGATTGTTCATCTAAATCACTTAGAAAGAGGACTGGTGACGATGTAGGACAGACCCCAAAAGTGATTGTTCATCTAAATCACTTAGAAATAGGACTGGTGACGATGTAGGACAGACCCCAAAAGTGATTGTTCATCTAAATCACTTAGAAATAGGACTGGTGACGATGTAGGACAGACCCCAAAAGTGATTGTTCATCTAAATCACTTAGAAAGAGGACTGGTGACGATGTAGGACAGACCCCAAAAGTGATTGTTCATCTAAATCACTTAGAAAGAGGACTGGTGACGATGTAGGACAGACCCCAAAAGTGATTGTTCATCTAAATCACTTAGAAAGAGGACTGGTGACGATGTAGGACAGACCCCAAAAGTGATTGTTCATCTAAATCACTTAGAAAGAGGACTGGTGACGATGTAGGACAGACCCAAAAAGTGATTGTTCATCTAAATCACTTAGAAAGAGGACTGGTGACGATGTAGGACAGACCCCAAAAGTGATTGTTCATCTAAATCACTTAGAAAGAGGACTGGTGACGATGTAGGACAGACCCCAAAAGTGATTGTTCATCTAAATCACTTAGAAAGAGGACTGGTGACGATGTAGGACAGACCCCAAAAGTGATTGTTCATCTAAATCACTTAGAAAGAGGACTGGTGACGATGTAGGACAGACCCCAAAAGTGATTGTTCATCTAAATCACTTAGAAAGAGGACTGGTGACGATGTAGGACAGACCCCAAAAGTGATTGTTCATCTAAATCACTTAGAAAGAGGACTGGTGACGATGTAGGACAGACCCCAAAAGTGATTGTTCATCTAAATCACTTAGAAAGAGGACTGGTGACGATGTAGGACAGACCCCAAAAGTGATTGTTCATCTAAATCACTTAGAAAGAGGACTGGTGACGATGTAGGACAGACCCCAAAAGTGATTGTTCATCTAAATCACTTAGAAATAGGACTGGTGACGATGTAGGACAGACCCCAAAAGTGATTGTTCATCTAAATCACTTAGAAAGAGGACTGGTGACGATGTAGGACAGACCCCAAAAGTGATTGTTCATCTAAATCACTTAGAAAGAGGACTGGTGACGATGTAGGACAGACCCCAAAAGTGATTGTTCATCTAAATCACTTAGAAAGAGGACTGGTGACGATGTAGGACAGACCCCAAAAGTGATTGTTCATCTAAATCACTTAGAAAGAGGACTGGTGACGATGTAGGACAGACCCCAAAATTGATTGTTCATCTAAATCACTTAGAAATAGGACTGGTGACGATGTAGGACAGACCCCAAAAGTGATTGTTCATCTAAATCACTTAGAAATAGGACTGGTGACGATGTAGGACAGACCCCAAAAGTGATTGTTCATCTAAATCACTTAGAAAGAGGACTGGTGACGATGTAGGACAGACCCCAAAAGTGATTGTTCATCTAAATCACTTAGAAAGAGGACTGGTGACGATGTAGGACAGACCCAAAAAGTGATTGTTCATCTAAATCACTTAGAAAGAGGACTGGTGACGATGTAGGACAGACCCCAAAAGTGATTGTTCATCTAAATCACTTAGAAAGAGGACTGGTGACGATGTAGGACAGACCCCAAAAGTGATTGTTCATCTAAATCACTTAGAAAGAGGACTGGTGACGATGTAGGACAGACCCCAAAAGTGATTGTTCATCTAAATCACTTAGAAAGAGGACTGGTGACGATGTAGGACAGACCCCAAAAGTGATTGTTCATCTAAATCACTTAGAAAGAGGACTGGTGACGATGTAGGACAGACCCCAAAAGTGATTGTTCATCTAAATCACTTAGAAAGAGGACTGGTGACGATGTAGGACAGACCCCAAAAGTGATTGTTCATCTAAATCACTTAGAAAGAGGACTGGTGACGATGTAGGACAGACCCCAAAAGTGATTGTTCATCTAAATCACTTAGAAAGAGGACTGGTGACGATGTAGGACAGACCCCAAAAGTGATTGTTCATCTAAATCACTTAGAAATAGGACTGGTGACGATGTAGGACAGACCCCAAAAGTGATTGTTCATCTAAATCACTTAGAAAGAGGACTGGTGACGATGTAGGACAGACCCCAAAAGTGATTGTTCATCTAAATCACTTAGAAAGAGGACTGGTGACGATGTAGGACAGACCCCAAAAGTGATTGTTCATCTAAATCACTTAGAAAGAGGACTGGTGACGATGTAGGACAGACCCCAAAAGTGATTGTTCATCTAAATCACTTAGAAAGAGGACTGGTGACGATGTAGGACAGACCCCAAAATTGATTGTTCATCTAAATCACTTAGAAATAGGACTGGTGACGATGTAGGACAGACCCCAAAAGTGATTGTTCATCTAAATCACTTAGAAATAGGACTGGTGACGATGTAGGACAGACCCCAAAAGTGATTGTTCATCTAAATCACTTAGAAATAGGACTGGTGACGATGTAGGACAGACCCCAAAAGTGATTGTTCATCTAAATCACTTAGAAAGAGGACTGGGAATGATTTGAGACAGATCCAAAAGTGCTATTGTTTCCTTTAGATGACTGAATGTTCACTTTCCAAACAAGTACAATACTCGTCAAGGAAATCGAACAAGAATACTCCTTATCTAAGAGAGTCATGCAAGATCCTTACATCACTCTTGTCTGTTAAAAGAGATGAATTGTATTGGGTACAGCCCAATGAATCACCCCTCAAGTACAAGGACTTCATTTCAGTCTCCAAGAAAGGTGGTTGTTCCTGAGTAGCACTGATAATCAAACAACAACTTTCCTTCTCTTTTCAATCCTCATAGACTTTGTCGAACAACAAACTAGGAATAAGAATGACCCCAGCTCCATTCGCTTACATCACACGGGAAAGACGTTTTGGTAGCAGTACAAAGGAAGTATATCCTAAGACCCACACCGACTCAAAGCAGCCCGATAAGTTAACCATCATCATTTAAAATCTTTTGTTAACTTTCTCTTTACATTTGTCTACTTTATTTCTGTGTTATTTGTCATTTGTCTAATGTAGCCCTATTTCATATGTCTATTTTTTACGTTTGTAACTTTGTGTAGAACCCTTTCAACACGTGTCCAGGTACATTGTTGCAAAATGTAACCTTCTTCTAACTTCCTTTTCCGCGAACTCACTGCAACATTGGAATGAATTCTCGTAACAAACTTTATACATATTCATGTTTACGAAGTACTTATTACCTTCTTTTTACTCATTTATTAGACAAATTGTCTTAGTTTTATGTTCAAGCCTGTGGCTGCCTTTGTTATTTATTGTTAACCTTTTGTGTTTGTAAGTTTAGACGAACTAGTTTTATTTATATGTATTTATTTCTCTTCTTGTTTTACTCTTTTGGTTCTTAATAAACCTGACGATTTACGGAACTTCGTCTTCTTCAGAATATTGATTGCCATAAGGTGTTTCTGACTGTCTCCTAGATTAAGCCCACGTACCACGCAGACAGAACACAAGACTGTATAAAGAAGTGACTTTTGCAGAAAAAGCATAACGTCAATTATTGAATCAGACTGTCGTCATGGTAAAATAAAAAGTGTTTTATTAACCGATGGTCAAATGAATAAGACTGAATCTTCAGAGAATCAATATCTAGCAAACATGAGCAACATTCTAGCAAACATGAACAATTATTTTTTTTCTTTTCTATTGTGGTCAATACGTCTGACATGCCATATTGCAGAAAGGACATGTTGGAAATTTGTAAAGCACTGGAATTTGATCTCAGTAATTACTAATCACTAAAAAGCAACAGTTTTTTTTAACTTTCATTCTTCTGGAATAGATTTCAGTAGTTTCTTATTTTACCCTTTTGGTTATTAATAAACCTGACGATTTATGGAACTTCGTCTTCTTCAGAGTTTTGATTGCCTTAAGGCGCTTATTTGTCTTCGAGACTACGTACGACACGGACACATACTCTCGGGGGCAGAACATTATATATATATATATATATATATATATATATATATATATATGGGGGGCAGCAATCCCTCATTTATACATGTTCCATTAAGGACAAGGTACTGCGATTAAGCTTTTTACCTTATTTTTCTTATGTTCGAATAAGTGTTTTCTTTTCTGGATACAGAGTGTGTAGAAACTGTCCAAATGTTCTGTAATTCCGAGCGCTTTCGGTTATACTTTTAGATAGGTACCTCGCTGAAAAACGGCATAGAATGAGGAAGAAAAAGTCCACAAACTTAATAAAAACAGTTTTATCATCAAAATGTTTGTGTTATTATTAAGAGGAAAGACCAAAGTATTTTTTAATTATTTAAAATTTTTTTGAACCTTTCAAAATTTTGGTTAAAAATCATTCTTACAGTGCATATTTATTGCGCTTTTTCCGGTGAAAAACACATTAATTTGTGCAAAAATCAAATAATTGTCGGATTTTACTGAAACTTCCAGGACTTTTTAAAAAATGAATGAAATTATTTTAGCAAATCTTAGTAAAAAATATTTTTTTACATCTGTTACCCACCACTTACTTAATTTCATGAAATTTCGTGAAATTAATTTTTATGCCCAGAATTTTTTTATTAGTTAAAAGTAGGACTCCTTGGAGAATGTAAATCATCCAATTTTCTTTTTCAAACTTTTAATATTTTTACTGAAAATCTGCTCCGAATGGTAAACTAAATAAATGTAATCAAGCTGTGACATTATTTAATTAGGAAAGCTTTTAATTGATTTTATAAATAAGTTATATTAAGCACACTACTGTCATAAGAAAAATCTTTTCGATGAATAATGCGTTTTTACAAGAATTTTTTTCATTTTTTTAAAATTTTAATTATATTAATTTATAATAATTTAAAAATCGTTTAAAATTCTATATTTCTTTCTTTTGTGATATTGTAATTAAAGGGAAACGACATTTACGAATCCAAAATTAAAGAGCTTAATAAACGTCGTTACTATTATATTTTTAAAATAATTTTTAATTTTCTTTACTTTAATCGTTCCCTCTTTTCATCTATGGTAGCCTAAACATTGCATTATTATGAAAAGATCACGTGCTCTAAGAGATTTCTCCCTTTACAGAGAAATTCGCTTGTCTGTAATTCGTTATTCATTAGTACTTACGTTTCAACAGGTTTTCAACATCAGCCCTGCAGCTTTAAAACTTTTTTTTTTATTTCGCCAAATATTTTTATTTTATGTATTTATAACATTGTGGGTCATACTTCTATTGAGTCATTTTTTCTTTAGTTTAACTTTTTTAAGAAGAAACAAAAAATTTTTTGTTAGTAGTTTTTTTTTTACTTTTTCAGTTTATTCTTTTTAATGACAGTTATTTTGATAAAGACATTTTATTTATTTTTAAAACTAATGCTTAAGAAATTTAATTATTTTTATACGCTATTTCATTCATATTTGAAATTAGTTTTCTCATTTTTTAAATTAATTTTGAATAGTTTTCAACAGTGAGTGTTCACAATTTTTGCATTGAAGAAAATAGAAAAATGTTTTTAGATAATGTTAATTAAAGTTTATTAACTCTTAACGATTACAGAATATTTTAATTATTATAAAAATTTTCCATTTTCTTGCTTACTTATCTTTATTTTTATTTTATCTGTTATTAAATTTTAAAATTAATTTAAGAAAATTTTACAGTATTTAAAATTTTATTATATTTCATAAAGCATCTTCAGACGTAACTAAAAGTCAATAAAATATTAGATAATTGCTGAAAATATGCTAATTTGTAAAAATTACTAGGTAGTTAAAAACCAAAAAAATGCGTTCACTTAAATGTAAATTTATGTCAATTCTTGTCAGCCATACTAGCTACCATCACCTCGGAACTTATCGATACATTAATAAAGATAAAAGAAAAACAGTACCCGTCGCTAAGAAAATACTTTTTATGCTATAAGTAATATTTATTTAAAATCAGATTAATTTAACTTTAAATTCGCTAATTTCACTCAAATAACGTATTACAAGTATATTTTATTTATGGAAGATTTTTAAAACCGATAATGTTGTTTTGTTTACAAATTTCTTAATATTATGAAAATGTCCGCTTGTAAGAAGATTTTCTGAAGTCGGTTAAAAAGTTAAGATTCCGATCTATATAATTTCTATTTAAAATACTCCAGAATATTTTACTTTTTTTAAAGACTTTTCACCCCAAGCAAGGCGGGAGTGCCACTAGTACGCAAGGGGTTACAGAGAGTGGGAGCGAGAGTAAAGAGGCGTGAAAGAGGAAAGGGTGAAGAGAATGACAGGGAATAGCTCAAGGCATCTGGAGATGTCGATTAACATTACATTTGAATAGTTGGAGATTATAGCTATCAGGGAAGTAAGTAAGAGGAAGGGAGTCCCACAGACGGTAAGTGCGAGACATGAAGCTATTGGAGTAAAAGAAATGGCTACATTTAATCGTTTCGACAGTGAAAGAGTGGGACTAAGATGCCAACCTAGTAGCACATTTAAATTCATGCAGTTTGAGAACTAGCGAAAATAGCTCGTCGGAGAAGTTACCGTGAACGCATTTGTAGAAAAAGGTAGAGGAAGGTGACGGCACGTTTGTGAGAGAGCGACTGTAAATGAGATGCCAGATCAGGGCCAACAACATTGCATGTCTGTCTCTGGATTTTGTCGAGGACCTTAAGACGAACAGCGGGGGAATCAGACCATATATGACAGCAATATTCCATGCAAGGACGAATGGTTGATTTATAGATTTGAAGGATGGATTCAGATGAGAAAAACTTTCTGACGCGACACAGAGAACCAACTTTCCTTGCATTAGATGAAGCTATTGATTCAATGTATTTGTTCCATCGCAGGTCAGACCAAGCAGCCGCAAAGAGGTACTCTTGTGGATTGAGCATCAGTCATTCTAATGAGAGGCAGGGAGGGTTCACTGTGGTGGGTAATGGAGAGCAGTTTTGTTTTTGTGGCATTAAAGTTAATCAGCCATTTCCTGCCCCAGTCAAAAATCGATTGGAGGTCCTTTTCGAGACCAATGACCAGGTTAGTCTTGTCAGCGATACCAGATTTGCTATTGAGGCAGGAGTAAATAGTAGTGTCGTCTGCATAGATCCTTACTTGGGAACTGATGACATCGGGAAGATCCTTAATAAAGATAAGGAACAGGGGAATCGATGCCACATCGAGTTGCTGCACTTCTCTTAGTTATATATATATATATATATATATATATATATATATATATATATATATATATCAAACGTTATTATATCAGATATATATATCAAACGGATGGGGGAAAAAAACAATGTTTATATACAATGTAAAATATGTATGTACAAGAAACTAAACAAAACAATATTAGTAGTAGGACCCTTCCAATGTTCTTACAATAATCCTCTCTGCTCTCTCTTGAGGCGCAGTATTTATAATGTCCGGAATAGTCCATTATTATTATGGGTAAATACCATAACACTCTTTTTCTGGAGAAATTAGGAAAACACATTATTAACGGAAAGAGAAGCAGATGAGGATAATATTTTCATTGACGAAAACGAAAACAAGGAACGAATCCTTTTTCTTAGGGTTGAGGTTAGGAAGATCAATCATGTCGTACTAAGTTGTTCTGGTTTGTTTGAAAGGAGCCAGAGAACTGGACTTAATGAGGAAAATAAACCATACCTTTTCTCCTACGAATTTAAAAAATTAGATTTGTCACAAAGATAGTTATGTGCCCTGAGAAGTGGGCAGAGTTTACCGAAAAGGAAGGAGTAGGAGGCAGAGTTTATCCCCGCCTGTGAAGAGTAGCAGTGAGATATGTGAAGTGAAGCAGGTTGGAATTAAGGCAAAAGCAATCCCTAAAAGGTGGATAATTTTCCAAATTTGGATAGGGAACAAAGAAAGCCCTAATTAGAATTAATGTAAAAATTAAAGAATCAATGAATCCCAAAAACCCTTCGGCCCCACGCCAGTTTTGGGCCGCAGTGCATATAAGCAGATGGCTTTGGGGACCTCATAGACTTGGGCTGAGAAGCCACATCGAGTGCTTCTGGAATCTACGACTGCTGCTAACTAGAATTCCTGCAAAGACTTTGAACCCAACTTCCAGAAGTTTAGACAAGGCACAGTGTCACCAGAGTGATTGATACGGGAAGGATTAATTTTCGCTATATAAGAGCTATATAAACCAATTAAAGATTAACCCCACGAATCTCTCGTTTTATTTTTTTCGTTGTGAAGATATTTTTTCTTAATATAGCACCCGCTACGGCTTCACCACTGCTCTGAGATCAAGAACACAATGTGGGCAAAGACGATGTGGATCGAAGCGGCCAGGGACCAACAACCGGCTTGGACCAGCGTCAGCATTGACCAGCGCAGAATTAGCCATGGTTAAAGCTTCGTCCTAAGGACCGGACCATTAAATGTGGTTACACCACCGAGTGTAGGCGGTGGCGAAAGGTGTTACATTTATTTTTGTTGTTATTATCACAGCATTTCGGTCGTTATGTTCTCTGGCCTTCTTCAGGTGTCTGTTAATCCAGGTAACTGTTGGTGTATTTCAAATTGATCTTTTTATTTAATCTACGGGGGAAATTGTCGTTCCAACGGTTATGTCTACGGATATCTTGTTCTTAATTAGTATTGCTCAGTTATTGCTCACCCGTTTTCTACTGGGTCTAACTCTGTGCTATCCGGCCCAGAGATTGAACTCCCTATTACTATGTCATCAAATTCACTAACAAACACTTGAATCCACTAAAGGGTTAGGTGTTTGCAGCATTTTGCTCTTGGTTGTTGGAAAACACAAACACTCTGTCAATACGAAAACTATGATTACAACGACAGGGAATGCAATTTAGATCCGCGTCTTTTACTAGAAAAAATCTCATCGATGACTGCGACCAGGATTCGAACTCTGCTCGTTGTTTTCATTTTCCTAATTGCCAGTACGTGTTTCTCTTTAAAATTGACAAATGAGGAATATCCAATAATGTTGATATTTATAAGGGGCGCTGGAATTTGCTCAGTCAGCCCAAGAAGGCCCCACCTCCATCACAGACCCCGAAATTCTCATATTTTTTCATTTGGTCAGATTTCATAATGGATAGTATGACAGCTTTTTATTATCTATAAATAAATCTGAAAATAGTTGAATTCCTGGACGTCATATTCGACTTAAGTAGGCAGTTACTTACACCCAACAAAAATAATGATTTAGTTTCTTTAATTTTAGTGCTAAACAATTTTTTTTTAAGTTAGAAATTTTGCTCAATTTTCTTTGGGACATGATGCTTTCTTATTTTTATTTTTGATATTTCTTTACACTTCGGCCGCTGAACATTCGGTCGTTCTTCAATGCAATGCGTCGTCTAAAAATTGACATTGTGTAAACATGTGTTATTTTTGACCATCGCACTCATCGTAGATTCCTCATGTCTCGAGCAGTTTTTTTAAGCATAACCACGCCTAGATCTGTCAGCCAGCTTTAAAATACCGTGGTCAAAATTAATCCATTAATACTCACCGTCCCATTAACTCGGAAATCATGTCCCATCATAACCTCCTTGGGCGACATCAAAGGCAAATTCGTTTGATTTTTTTATACATGCTTCTCCGTTATTCATCAAAACAGACTTACGGCAATGAAGTATTATCTCCATCTGCTCTGCTGAAATATCCACAAAACCTTAAGAATAATGTAATGCTTCCAACAATCTTTGTTAAAGAATTGCCAGGCGCTAGAAAACTAAATTTACTCTCCCACCTGATGACACCTAACGGTAGAAACGTAGGTAGTGATTAAAGGTATACATTTTTACATTTTATAATTTTAATCTACTCTACATATTCTATTTGCAGAATGGTGTCGGGACATGGAACGCTAGGACATTGAACAACTGTGGCCAGGTAGAAAATGTAAAACAGGAGATGAGTAGGCTAAAAATCAACATCTTAGGTGTATGTGAAACTAGATAGCCAAACAACGGAGACTTTGTCAGTGACAATCACAGAATTATTTATGCAGGTGGAGAGAAAAAAACGATAAAGGAATAGGATTGATACTAGATCAAGAATTCAAGAAATGCATTCTGAGATACTACCGATTATCCGAAAGAATTCTGGTAGTCAAGCTGAAAAGAGTTAAGGAAGAAGAAATCGAATTTTTCTACCCCATGCTAGATAATGCCAAGACTCATTGAAAATCACAAAAAGTCATAGTTATCATGGGAGACCTGAACGCCAAAGTAGGCAGGGAGAGGGCAGAAGAAATAGCTGGCAAATTCGAACTAGGAACCCGCAACGAACTTGGAGAAATATGGATTCAACGGTACACGGCCAATAACCAGGTAATAGATAACATATGGTTCCAAGAACATACGAGACGATTATGGACACGAAGAAGATCAGGAGGAGAAAATTCAAACAAAAGATTCAGAAATGCAATGATTCACTGCAAAACCTATCCAAGTGCTGACTGAGGAAGCGACCATCTCTCTGTTATATGTAAACTAAGAGTGAAACTACGGAAACTGAAGAAGCCTAACGCAGCACCCAAATTGCAATATAACAAACTCCTGAGTGACCCGAACCTGAAGGAAAAATATATGGACAGTGCGAAAAGAAAATACGAGGGACAAAATGGAAATGGAAATTCGAAATGGGACATACGAAGAGAAGATTTAATGATATCAAGACACGATATCATCCCAAAGGAGAATAGACGAAGAAGAAAAAACGAATGGATCACTGATGAGATTCTTGACATGATGCAAAGGAAACAGAAAACTTTGCCAAGATACGGAATGGAATGCAAAAGACTGCACAATGAAATAAGGACCAAATGCAGGCAAATAGGTTTATATTTTTGGTTGTTTATGGTCATGTTGAGTTATATTGGTAAAGAAAAGGCCTAATATAATAGTCGCAGACAGTCATCCTATGTGACATGGACAGAAAGGAACTGGCGCAGACTGTAACATAATGTGGCCTCAGTGTTGCCTACCGGAGGTGTGTGAAGGGACACACTTCCATGACATGGCACTGCAAGAACTCCGATATTATACAACTGTTAATTAGAGCAGCCTCTCAAGATGTTTCGCAAGAGTTCGGGCTCCTAACTACTAGTTGGGAACAGCAACCAGAAAACTGCCAACCGGTACACTCAGTATGAAGAGACGTTGCCACAAACCTCACACATCACGACAGCACTACTACTGAGACCAAAGAAAAGGAAAGGATCCGGGAGCCCCTTCCTAAACAGGAAACAAAGGATGAGCCTCTACTCTTTTTCAAGAGAAGTAGTGGTTTATTGACCGTGCGATAGGAAAGCCTATCTACTATTAAAAAAAGAAAAGAAAAGAAAAAATAAAACCAAACAAAACAAAATGGCATCCAGAGAAGTTTTGTTGAAGAGAATGAGTTTCACTCAGAAAAATTAACTGGAGAGCCAAGTTGGGAGCCACAGACGTCACGGCACAAGCTGTGTATGTATAGATCTGTCGTGGGCTAGAAAGCACATTGGGTGGGGAGTCTAACGGGAAATGCTTGTGCATTTACTATACCAGCCCATATGAACTGGTATGGATGGGTACCCGAGAAGCTTATGAGTGAGAGGGGAGTATGAATAGGGAATCTAAAACTGATATATAAAATTTAAACTTAGTTTAAGTGCCAACATGAAGACGACACCCCAGGTCTGTGTGCCATGGACAAAAAATAACGTCCAATATTTGCACTGGTCAGAAAAAAATCAAAGATTTAATATTCAAACAAAGTTTTCAAAGAGGGGGGGGTAGTAAAGTCATATTGAGAGGGGTCAAGAGGTGCATTATATGTAGGATAGATAACGGTTGATCCTGGATTTGAAGTTAAGATTATAATGATCAGGGAAGCATTCACTTTGAAGTCAATTCCGCAATGCAATAATTCTGAAGGGGGAGCTGTCTCAGTGGAACTTCCCCCTTACTAATGGAATATGAACGGAAATGTTAAAAAATGGTTTTAAGATCACGTTTGGAATCTTTTCGTGTAAAGCGAGAGAATAGAAAAAAGGGTAACGTTGCTGCATCTTTTTACAGTTCCCTTCTCTGAAGAAATGCATTGATGGAGTAAGATATCCGAAAAATAAGGTACAGAAATATTTACTCATTCAAACTGTTTAGTATAAAACATTCTACTCAGACAATTTCTTCCCCAGGAATGCTGTATTGTGGAACGAACTCTTGAAAAGAGTCTTCCTCGATTATTACAATCTTATTCATTTCAAGTGCAGAGTCAGCTGTTATCTATCCTACATATCCTCATAACAGGTACTTCTTGGCCAACCCATTATTTTAAGCCCTTCAAACCACCCCATTTACTAACCCTCTATCTTGAGGGTCTCTTGGGAGTTAAAAAATACTATTCTACTTTTCCAAGTCACTGAGATTGATGCATTTTTCCTGTCGTTGCAAGAGTGCATAAATACTTGGCAACTAGAATCACCCTTCACATCTGCAACAGCATTATCTGTGTTAAAGAAAATGTCGCTTGAGGGGACAAAATAGACGATAATCTAAAGGGATCGACCCGGGATTATGCGTACCCACACCGATAGCATTTTTGCCTTCTAGAATCTCGCAATCTTCTGAACACGAGATAGTTTATAATGATCTTGATTAGTATCCAAGTTTCCTGAAATCCAGGCAGGTGTCACACTGGAATGAAATCAATTTAAGAACAATTAGAAACTAACACGAAACCTCAGT
This sequence comes from Acanthosepion esculentum, assembly GCA_964036315.1. NCBI lineage: Eukaryota > Metazoa > Mollusca > Cephalopoda > Sepiida > Sepiidae > Acanthosepion > Acanthosepion esculentum. The sequence continues at coordinate 6,319,025 of OZ038487.1, read as the reverse complement.
GAATTCGAACTAATTTTCAATTAATATGATTTAGTTTTTCATTTAACGCAGTTCAAAATCACGCGCTAAAATCCTAAATCTCGGCCCAATGTTGTCTCATCTTGAGAGCTACCAGAAGTGAAAGCGGTTATTTTTATTTATTTTTACACGTTGTCGAAATTTTTTTTCTTTTTTACATTTACATGTTCGGTCACTCGATAACTGAGGTTAATCGTATTTTATAATTTGTTATACAGGGTGACCCCAAAAAACGGGAATTTTTGAAGTGCGTATTGCCAGACATGAGCAAGTGGCAACACTGCAAGTCAGTGACCTTGAGCAAGTAAACATTTCGCCATTTTAGTAACGAGAATGAAATTCACAGTATCTCAGCTGAGATGTTGCAGCAGTCAATGAGGAATCTCAACAGCAGATTTCAAGAATGCATTCGTACAGGAGGACGCCATCTACAGGACGTAATTTAAAAAAATGAAAATTCCATCATTGTTTCTTAAATGGCATGTTTTAAGGTTTCAATTACTATGAATTAAATATTTTTCTTCCATCACTCTTGGTTTTATTGGATTGTTAAAAAGTTCCAGTTTTTTGGGGTCACCCTATATAATATGAAAAAACACGAATAAAAGAAGAACTTTCTTGATAATGATAAGAGCATAAATTAGAACGAAAAATTAGTTTTGATTTAAAGATAACAAGAACTTTATTTTAACTGTGATTGTCTCCATGTAAATATTTTGTGAGAGAAAACTGACTTTTTTTTAAAGTAAATGTTCACATTTTTGTTTGATCAAGTGAAGCCTGTCAAACGCGGAGAAGAGGCAGCCATTGATTGAATGAAAAGGTCAAGGACATTCGTAGATAAGCCAGCAAAACTGAAACTTTGGTTGTGTTAATATTTCGATGTTTATTTGAAACCTCCTGAGATTATTGAAAAACTTGTTATTTTAAAAAGTTAATGATAAATGCAGTAGCCTGCAGCACGGTTTGAGGATAAAAAAAATACGAAAAATAAACAAAACCAAACAAAAATAATAAGTGAAACGGGTGAAAAAAAACGATTTTTAATTTGGGTTGTTATTTCAAAACTTCTTTGATGAATGTCAGGACTGCAAATAAGAATTTCTGATGTGACCAACAATGAACTAAGAGATATTCACACTAATAATAAGATATTCAAACTGTAGTAATATTTTAAAATCCTATTCTTTTTCAAAAGAACATCCTGTAGCGGACCGTGGGGGTGAAGATGGGAAGAGATATCAGAAGGTTAAACTTTCCTGCTGGTGGGTCCAGCTACATGAGAATGTCGGACTTTAATTAAGTCCAAAGAAGACAAATAAAACAAACAAGACCGATATACATGGGTAAATAAATATATATTAATAACAAAACAAGTTAAACAAAGATAATGGACTGTTACATAGAGTTTGTATGGAGAAATTATGTGTGTGTGCTGTAAGTGTTCGTACGTACGTGTATTGTTCTTAGCGCGTTCCCGGAATTTCGGAAACGCTGTATCTGTGAGAGGTCACACATTGGCCTAAGTGGAAAAAGAGAGATTTTACCTCGCCTCCGCGCGAGGTAGCGGTCCGAGGCCTAAGTCGAAAAAGAAAGATTTTACCTCATCTCCACGCGAGGTGTCGGCCCAAGGCCTGAGTCGGAAAAGAGAGAGAGAGAGAGAGAAGGGTCAGGCAGTATTTATACTCAGGGGAGAGACCTCTGTTGAAGGATTAAAGAACTGAGGAGGAGCTAACTCCGACAATCCTCAGTATATCATTTAGACACTGTAATCTCTCTAATGCAACTCTATTGCTCTAACGGTTGAAGAAAAACTGTCAATCGATTATTATATCGATTATCTATCTATCTATCTATCTATCTATCTATCTATCTATCTATCTATCTATCTATCTATCTCAGTCTATTCGATGTCTATATATCTCTCTATCTCTTTATCTATCTATCTATCTATCTATCTATCTATCTATCTATCTATCTATCTATCTATCTATCTATCTCAGTCTATTCGATGTCTATATATCTCTCTATCTCTTTATCTATCTATCTCTCTATCTATCTATCTATCTCAGTCTATTCGATGTCTATCTCTCTCTCCCTTTATCTATCTATCTATCTATCTATCTATCTATCTATCTATCTATCTATCTCAGTCTATTCGATGTCTATCGATCTCTCTCTCTATCTATCTATCTATCTATCTATCTATCTATCTCAGTCTATTCGATGTCTATATCTCGCTTTTTATCTATCTATCTATCTATCTATCTATCTATCTATCTATCTATCTATCTAAGTCTATTCGATGTCTATCTCTCTCTCTCTCTTTATCTATCTATCTATCTATATATCTCAGTCTATTCGATGTCTATATCTCGCTTTTTATCTATCTATCTATCTATCTATCTATCTATCTATCTATCTATCTCAGTCTATTCGATGTCTATATCTATCTATCTATCTATCTATCTATCTATCTATCTATCTATCTATCTATCTATCTCAGTCTATTCGATGTCTATATCTCGCTTTTTATCTATCTATCTATCTATCTATCTATCTATCTATCTATCTCAGTCTATTCGATGTCTATCTCTCTCTCTCTCTCTTTATCTATCTATCTATCTATCTATCGTGTCGGAACAAAATTTTGTATCGTTTTTTAAGTGAATTTCAAAGACAATATTTAGATATAGATTGATTCACATATGTACCATTTTGTTCTACAAACTTTCACCATTTTTGAGGCATAATCACAATTCGATCCTTCTAGAACTTAGTATCTTTCTGGAGATGATGATGTAAATGTTTTTGACAGGCTTCCAGAGAATTGATGTGCTTTTTGTTAGAACTTTGAAGACATCGAAATAAGTGGCAATCCAAAATTGCAAGTTCAGGTGAGCGTGGCGGGTTTAATCAGCCAAACAGTGTCAATTTCTTCAGGATCTGCAAAGAGACATGAGGTCTGGCGCTGTCCCGATGGAAGACAGCGCTCTGTTGATTGGTCAGTATCCTACGCTTTTCTTCGATGGCAGTCTTTATTCGGTTCAATTCATTTGATTTTGCAGAAACACAGCTCGTAATACACAATTCGGTTGTAGACCGATTTGGGGATTGTTAACAATGGCTAATTTCGTTTTTTGCATTACATTTTCCACATTGTTGTAAACATTCCATTTTTCATCTCTTGTGTTCGTTTTTTTTTTTCGTTTTGTGTTTGAACAGAGAATCATGTACATTAATTTTTTTCTCATTAAGGCACCCAAAACTCCTAGCAATTCGCGTATCCTAGTGTTTTCAAATGCCTTACAACGCCCCTATGAGAGATGTGGAGTACCCCTGAGATGTGCCCTCATAGGATTATTTTTAATCAGCGTTTCGATCTGGTCATCAGCAACGACTTCATATCTGCCATTAACGTTTTGGTCTTCCAGATCAAAATTTCGACTTCTGAACCTAGCGACCGGCTTACGATTAGTACTCTCAGCTAGGGCACCATTTCAATAAACAGCACCTATATTTTGCTGTTTGTATAGATTTTTTTTCCCTTTTTTTTGATATAAAACGAGAATGAAATGATGAAAATTCATTTCATTTTCCTCTATTTTCACTTTTAACGTAAAAAGTTATAACATTCACATTACACGCACGAATCATATACAGGGGCGCGATGAAATATTTCCCATTTCAGAATATGTATAAGTGTCATAAATTTCAGCCATTTCAATTTTTTTTTGCAACGAAATCACGCTCAAATGTCACTTATTGAAAATTTTCTTTACAATTAGAATTAAGATACCTTTACTTTAAAAGCATCAAAGGTTTCAAACTAAAGGTATCTTAATTCTAATTGTAAAGAAAATTTTGCTCTGTTTAATGAAAATAAACATTGAGCGCTCTTTTGTGAGTCAGTTTTAACATATTTCAAATTCTATGTTGTGTTAATAAAACGCGCCTGGATTATATCAATGGATTACTACCTATATATATATATATATATATATATATATATATATATATATATACTTCAAAAAAGGAAAAACTTGTCTTTCGAAGTATTATCAAATTGCGATAACACTCTATACTGTAGTATTTTCTTGAGAGATGTTATTACACTCATGGCTGTAGCATCAACAATTACTGAAGGATGCTGTGTATCGCGGAAAACCAGCTACATTGGCGGCTGTTAGACAAAAAATCGAAAAAGCATGTGCCACAATCCCACTGGGCACTTTGGCAAATTTTGCTCAAGCAGTAGTTCGCCGTACTAATAAATGTCTGGAAGCTAAAAGCCACCATTTTGAGCATCTCTTGTGATTGTAGAGTTCAAAGGTGACTTGTATTAATCTCGTGATGTCTGAATCAATTTAGTTTTACAATAAATATACGGACTAGAAATTGTAAAAAATTACATTCGACTATGCACAAATACTCTTGGAAATGGTTTCAATCTATCCTCCTTTCTCCCCCCAGAAAGACATATTGGGCCCTATATCCTTGGTTGGCAACCAGTCTAGGAGAAGAAAAACAGAATTAAAAACCTGATGAGGGTCTTTTGGAAAACTTATGGGACAATATGTGCACAAGTTCTCAGCATTCAGTTCTTCCAAGAAGTGTAGCTGTAGCCTTAACAACTAGAATCAAATTATATAAGCAGATAGTCTGGCTGTTCGAGTCCAAGAATTGAGCTACTGGACTATCATGCATCGAAAACGACGGAAGAATCTATTTATATATATATATATATATATATATATATATATATATATATATATATATATATATATATATATATGTGTGTGTGTGTGTGTGTGTGTGTGTGTGTGCTGTGAATGAGGAATGCTGAAAAGTTCTAGACTTCACTTCCGAAAATTTCATCAAACAAACAGATATCACTTTATTTGGAAGGTTTTGTTACTCTGGTCGAGAACCTCTTAGCATCTCCGCAAACACACACGCGTCCAGGATGTGCGTCTGTGTGCATTTCTGAATATCTATAAAGAAACACAAAAAGTATTGCATACAAAATTTTGAAAAGCTTTCTTTAAAGAAAAACCCAATTTCTAATGTCGCTACAAACCTAAAAATTTAGTTGAACTTTGTAAATTTTTCTTTATGTAAGTGGACGATAATGGCTCTCCACAACTTCCTGTTCCTTGTAGCCCTTAATAAATTTTATCTTTTTGTTATTTCTCCTAAATCCTGTTTCGCCATCCATTTACTCAAGCTCACTAAGTATGTCATGGGTTGTTTTCCTCTGTCCTTCTTGCCTTAAGTCTGTTGTATTCGTTCTGGGTATGACGATGAACAACATCTGGCAGCAAGGCCTCTGACCTGGAGTTGGAGATTTTGAGGATCGTCGAACCACCTCTTAATTGCTGTTGTTTCTAGGTCCACACTGACCAGAGGTGTTAGGGTCTCAGCTATGGGCAAATAGTTAACCCCCAAACTGGAGTCAAAACACTATGAAAGTGTAAAAATACATTTTTGTAGTAAAAATACCAGCAATACATTTTCATAGATAAAAGAAATTACTAATGCGACCAATAAAATTAAATTTTGGCATTAAATGACCCATAAGAAGTTGATATGCCGCTAAACAAGCAAATAAATAAATAAATATCTGTCTTGTGAGTATCAGATTTTCCAGGCCCTCTAACTTAAGGTATTATATATGTAAGCAGAAATAAGAAATTTTTGCCTATACACAAATTTACTGGGAAATTTAATAAAATGGTCCAAAGCAAAAGTATTGGGCACATATTAGTAAACTGCATTTCCCATTTAATCGCATTTAATAGCGTGCTTTCTTTTGCTATGACGTCGATCAGACGTTTAAAATAAATAGAAATCGGTTTCTCGCAGAAACTAGATCCAATTTTATTGAGCTACTGTTGGCAAATCACAAGATAGTTTTCAAATCATGGACATTTTTTTGATGAACTTTAATGTTAACTCCGTCATGGGAATTTTATGGGATTTTTATCTTGCATTCAAACATTAAATATTTCAACTGTTAGCCTGTGTTACTAAAGAAAGCACCTGAAAGATCACTTGTTACAGGTACTTGCACCTAAAATTGAAGACTTACTTTTCAAATCCAATACTGTAACCCTTTTATCATTAAATGGTTACCTTTCGTTCAGGTTCTGTAATCTTTTTACCAACGAATGATTACCTTTCGTTCAGGTTATGTAATCCTGTTACCACCAAGTGGTTACCTTTCGTTCAGGTTCTTTAAACCTTTTACAACTGAATGATTACATTCGTTCCGGTTCTGTAATCCTTTTTACCACTAAGTGGTTACTTTTCGTTCAAGTTCTGTAATACTTTTACCATTGAACAGTCACCTTTTGTTCAGGTTCTGTAAACCTTTTACTATCTAATGGTTACCTTTCGTTCAGATTCTGTGATTCTTTTACCACTAAATGGTTACCTCTCGATCAGGTTCTGTAATCCTGTTACCACTGAATGGTTACTTTTCGTTCAGGTTCTGCAATCCTTTTGCCACTGAATGATTACCTTAGTTCCGGTTCTGTAATCCTTTTACCACCGAATGGTTACTGTCTGGAACTATAAGAGAGTAAATTATCAATGTAAAAAAATTATAAACACCTTTCGTTAAATATCCCATACCATCAAAATTTGTGCAAACTGTATGTATATATTGATAATTTAGCATTTCCCTATGTAGACAATTTTACTGAACAGAAAACTATAAATAAATAAAAAATAAAGCAATACATAATTTTGCAAAGAATGAATGTCTCTATTTTCATTCTGTTATCCAGTGACCTCCAAAGGCACTGCTGAATATTTTAAATCCCTTTTTTTTTTATTCCGGCAATTGTAATTCAATGTTTTGATGCGTAGTCCCAATGTATCACTCTGTCCTTCTAGAGTTGAACGTCACCGTTTCATTACTAGGTGGCGCTTTATCAATAGACAAGGTTAATATTCTAATTTATTCATTGTCGGACATTTTCGGTCCATAGTCGCTGTTATATAATAAGCTTCGGTCACAAGTATGCGCTCACCAGTGGGGGGCAAAGTTGTTACTAGTGATCTACAAGCTAAGTTTGTTGACTATTTCTATCATTGATGAGGCCAACTAAAATACTAAACGTAGCTTTGTTTTGGCCCACCGACACAGGTGTGGAATATCGTACTCTTCTCAGTCGTAACGATTTTCTGAAATTGGCTCGCTAACCAATATCCCCTGCTGAACCGATCTTCTCCTCGGTATATATATAATAGTTGCATATAAATAACTGCTTATTCTCTACGCCATCAATGAAAATTGAATCTACTGAAATGTGGTGTGATACCATTAAGTATTTAAATAAAGTTTATTGATTGTGAGGAAGTGAATAACGTCATTATTATATTAATAATAATTAAAGTTTCATTTGAATTATTTATAGGCTGTAGTCTTCATCGTCGTAAAAAGCTTTTATTAACACTTCGACTGCTGTGGACATATTTTTACGTCTGTATGAAATTTACGTTGCTTGCTGTCGACGTATATATACGTTATGAAGACCACATCAAATATCGGTCATTAGTGGCGTTTGTAACGCTTAGTTCTATTTTCAACCAACGTAGACATATAGTAGGATACAATACGACCTGTTTTGTGACATTTTTTTTTTTTATTAATTGTATGCTGGAGATGTCATTTAACTTAGTCTGAGCTGAAGAGTGCCTGATCGAAATTAAAATAACAGCACCTACAAGAAATCATCATCAGTGCATTTATAGTTTAATCATTACCAGTAAATGGGAATTTGCTATTTTCCTCCAAATGGGCCAGTACAGCCAGGTTAGATGCTTGGGGTTTAGAATGAAAACATAAATTGTTCAATATTCTGTATTTTCTAATTTAGGGGCCAATGAAAAATATCCTATATCTACTCTTCATTCCTGCTATGAGCAAAAATAAAAAAAAAGAAGCGTTGGGTTTATAATCTCACTTCGTAAATACCCGGAATGATAAAAAAATACTGTCTAAAAAGTGAAGAACCAATCAGATTTCAAATTTAGGCATTCTTGAAATAGAATTGTTTGTAAGAACAATGGTATATTTACTTAAATTTTCTTTTTCTTTGAAAGAAAATAAATTGAAGACGAAAAAAATATTTCGAAGACGTTCGTCCGCCCTGGGTATGACGATAACCTACATCCGGCAGCAAGGCCTCTGATCGGGAGGTTTTGAGGAGCATGGAATCACCTCTTAATTGCTATTGTTCTCAGTCTATCAAGAGTGTTACCATCCGAGTAGTAACAGCTATTAGGATCCCAGCCATGGCCAAAACAGTTAACCCCCAAAGCTGCGGTCAAAACTCTATTAAAATATAAAAATACATTTTTATAGAAAAACTAGCAGCATGGCCCGGCGTTACTCGTGCTTGATTCAAAAATCGTACGACTCATACAGCAATCGTTATAACTTGACTTAAAATATTTTTGCCCTTCTTTGCCTTTAAAGGAGTGCCCTTTGGCGTGCTGATGTTGCTACATGCCTTACTTCTTGTCTATCTCACACTGCGAATTTTTTCTAAGCTCTATACTAAACATTAAATCTGTTACGAAAAAAGAACTAAACAAAATGAACACAAAACGATCAGCTTTAAAGAAGTACACGTAACTGTAAAAAACGAATGAAAAAAGAATGTTAACAACAAATACTTTTTCACACCCAACCCAGTTCTGCGGAATCAGAATCAACGTTGAGTTTAAGCAAGCGAATGAGCGAATTGGAGTAAAGTGCCATGCAGATTTAAATTTTTCCCACTTGTGACGAATGCAGCTATCGATTTCTTTTGCATGCTAGTTAATATTCGTGTCAGTCAGCTGTTAGCTCTCACGCTGGCCAATAGAATCTTCCTGCCTATTCGTGGCAGCCAGCTAAAGGCTCTCTCTGGCCAGTAGAAAATGGCCGCAAACTACATGAAAACTGCCGTAGAAGCATGAAAAATCGATTATTTCCACTATCGATGGGAGTTGGGAAATGCAATGTCGGTTTTGGCCTTCTTGCTAACTTGGTGCATGCGCATGTAAATTTTGGTGCAAATCCGTCGAAAATTGCGCCCGTGCATTCGTTACACACACACACACACACACACACACACACACACACATACACACCTCCTGCCTTTTATAGATAGATACCAGTAGTAAATTTTACCAGCAATACATTTTCGTAAAAGAAATTACTAATGCTTCAAAGCAAATTAAATTTCAGTATTAAATGACCCATAAGGTGTTGATATGCCGCTAAACAAACAAATAAACAAACAAGATATTCATGTTTAAAGTTCTTTTTTCTACATTGGAAAAGCGTTAATAATAAATAAATTAGCTAAGACACCATGAAAAATAAAATAAAATATTACAATTTGCATAAATTCTAAATCTCATGAAAAATTGTTTTTCTGGATTCATTTTTTTTAAAAATATTTACTAAACTAAGGTTATTAAATGTAATTTAGGGATTGGAAGATTCGGACAACTATCTCCTAAAAAGATGGGGGCCAGCGGTCTTGAAAATCAGCGTTCTTAATTACGGGTTTTACCTGGTCTCGAACCGATCACGGGTGTTCGTGGAAAGTAAGAGGAGTTGCTGAAAAGTTTTCTGCCTGACCCCTTCCCAAAATCTGACCAAATATCAGACTGTCGTCTTTTTGTTTTTAAGCGATTTTTGGTCAGAGTGAGAAATTTTCAGCGTCCACACTCGTAAGTAACTGTCTCTGAAACAAAGCAGCCGGTCAATATGCATTTGACTAATGCTTTGATTTAGTAGCTTTTTTTGACAGTGAGGCACCGATGGGAAATTTTTCCAGAACACAACGACTTCTGACAGCTGTTGTAAACCTTAAACTTGTAATTTTTTTTATTCAACGCCACCTGAGTGACTAATACTTTTTCTTCAAACTGCATCCTTCTAAGGAAGCCCTACTCATATTTCTCTAGCTGTGTTGCCCTTTGTGTCCTTATCATGTAAAAGGACACCACAAAGACCGCAAACAAATAGAAAACAGGCAATTTCGTTGTATTGTGCAAGTATCTGTCATGTTTAGCTTCAAGACATTGTGGCTTCAGTTTCACAACAAGCATGGGCACATTAAAACATTTATTGAAAGCGTAAATATCCCCGGTTGTTACAAACAAACAAAAACCTATTATTTCTATGGCCTTTTTGCAACTTGCCCCTCTTCTCTTTTGCTTTTGTATTTTAATCTTTCTTTCTGAAATTGAGTATCTAACAATTAACTTGAAACAAATGAACAATCATCCATCGGTCATTCTATCTACTCGTAAGAATCCTTCCATATTTTACATTCATTGGGATTGATACAAATAACTGTTATTTTCTTTTAATTGGAAGATTATGTAGCACTAATAATATTAGAATTTGGAAATTAGATTCTGCAGTTGAATACTAGTATCTAACTATATTCTGTTTCCACCAGGTTTGTTTGTGTTTTAAGCGTCTCTCCCTGTTGACAATTTTCGTTAGAAACAAATAAAAGAGTACTGAACTGTGACGTAATATGTGTCCTCCTAGGCAGTGAATGCTGGAAAAATCCTTCACCGATGAAGAAGAGACAGAAGCAACAAAATTGTGGTTCTACAGAAGGATGCTGTGGATACCATGGATCAAACATGTGAGCAACAGCGAAATTTTAGAGAAAATGGAAACAAAAAAGACCCTTATACTTAATATCAGAAGAAGACTGACAAAATTTCTAGGGCATATAACGAGGAAAGAGGGCTTGGAAAATTTGATACTCACAGGGCAGATTGACAACAAGAGGGACAAAGGAAAACGAAGCATAACCTACCTAGTGAACTTGAGTAAATGTATCGCGGAGCATGGTTTAGGAAAGATAACAAAAAATACAAAATTTATCAAAAGCTACAAAGGACAGGAAATTGCGGAGAGCCATGATCACCAACGTCTTGTAGGGACACGAAACATAGAAGAGAGCGGCATATAACGCGAAATCGGTGAATCGAGTTCGAATTCCGATCAAGGTTGCTTATGTTTACCCAGTGGTAATGTCACAGGCGAAGGCATGGGATCACCTCTCCCTGTTTTCTCTAGATGTATTAGGAGGTGAGATGTAGCATAGCAGTATAGATATCAGTAAGCAGATTTCGAATTTCGGCTGAGGATTATAACTGCCTATACGAATCAGTTTATTCCTGCAATTTGTTCCATGGTTAAAATATAGTGACAAAAAACGTCTCGTCGTTGGTATGTCACGAGGGATGACGAGGGTGGGTGACAATGATACCAAACCATTTTCCTATAACTATTTTATTGTCCCCCACAAGAGTGTAATTAAAAAACTGTTGCAATCATTTCCCATCTATGGGAAGATTGTGCTCCGCCAGACTTTCAACTGGTTCGGAATCAGCCTTTCCTTCCTAGTAAAGTATATGAGAGTGTCAGTGACTTGCCACTTGAAATATGAATTTTCACTGATCTATTCTAATTTTTAAACTTGATAGCAACGCTCAATTATCGGTCGTCAGTAATATCGACACGAAATGCTTTTTCATACTAATTTCCATTCAATACAATGCCCGAGAGCCACTCAAGGTAGAGGGCTGCAGTCGAAATGGTAATAGTGAATGAAGTGTGTGATATGAATGAAAAAGAAGATAATAGGAAATGAAGATTATTAGGAAGAGGAAAGATGGTTAATCACCCTGGACTTGAAGAATTTAAAATTTAAGTGTTCATGAAAGCATCCTGCTGGGAGTGTATCCTTCAAAGACTTTATATTTATTTGCCGGTGGGTGAAATAGAAGAAATAATGTTTAGGAAGATTGTTTTTCTTTTCTCAACCTTCCAGATGGAAAAGGGCTGCATTCCTTGAAAACCAGCATTCGAAATTTTAACTTTTACCTGGACACGAAATCCAAACACAGTCACCTAAGAGAAATACGCGTCTAACTTAGCCACCAAGCAGGTATTTTATAATTATTAATTCCTACGAATATTGCCTCGACTGTCATTGTTAAATAATAGTTTAGCAGACCATTATTTTTTAGAGAAGTGTATCGGTGCTCCGAATTCCTGAAGTTGATCTTTGAGATCAGACACAAGACAAAACAAAAGAAGTCGATTTTGATTGGCTGAGCCAGCGTGAGAACGATAGATAGAAAAAAGGTTTTCAGAGAGTCGAGTCTAGACCGTCAAACAATGTTGACATGTTTCCTTCGTGACTGGAACTTGCTCCCCAATGGAGGGAGGGAGGGAGAGAGAGAGAGAGAGAGAGAGAGAGAGAGAGAGAGAGAGAGAGAGAATTTATTTGTTTTATCTGCTTTCCCGCAATCTGCACTGTGATCTCATGGGATGACTGTCGCTACTATTTGATCAGTTTTCCAATAAAAAACAAAAACAAACCAGGTTTGGCCTTTTAACCTTGGTTGGTTGATGTGACTCACTTCCATTGCTTTAAAAATGATAATTTTCGTTCTAGTTTTTTTTTTTTAGAGCCTCGGCGTAAAAATTTTAATGACTACATTTGTTTTATATTTTATGTTGGAATTTTTAAAATGAGAAATTGTCATTATCTGCTTTTACATTCGGAACAGGATTTTCATTTTGGTTGTTGTAGACGCAAAGTTTCGGCCGTTCTACTTTCCAGCCTTCTTTTGATGTCGGTCATCGTACCCGTTAACCTTTACAAAATTCGAAATGGACGGTTTATTCAATCTACTTAGGTAGATTGTTCCCATTAGGATTTCCATAGCTAGGGGGAGATAACTCGTATCAGTTTCTACTCTATGTTTATGCCTTCGTTCTTTCTATGTTTATCAGTATTGTATATGTTTCGGTCAGCGTTAGTTCTCTAGATCATGTTCTTTTTCTTTAATCAATATCACCCCCTGCAAGGCAGTAAAGCCACTAAGACACAAGGGGTTACAGGGTGTGGAAGAATTACGAACTGAAACATTAATAATGAGCGAGAAGAGGAAAGGGTAATCAGGAGGACAGTAGACAGTGATTGACATTGCATTTAAATTTTTGAAGATTAAAGTTAGTTGGAAAGCATGGGGCCAGAAGGAAGTTCCACAAACGGGAAGTGCGAGAACAAGAACTGTTAGCATAGAATTTACGGCTACAACTAACCACCAATTGATGATATCTCGATGCAAGTCTAGTACTGCGCTTAAATTCAAAAAGTTTAGTACCATAGCGAAGATCACATCCGAACAATGTCCATGAAAGTATTTATAGAAAAGGAAAATGGTGACAACTAGTCGGCTTAGTTTTGTTTTATGATAATATTCAATCCAATGGTATTAGGTTTACTAGTTCAGTGTAACCGCAACGCCTCCCAGTCGGTCATTTAGTCCTTAAATGCGAGCAAACTGTCTCGGTGCCTGAGCTCCCATCATAGTCAAAATATCACGACTGTACGTTTATTCCTTCATTAAGGGTGCTGGAAATCACGTTTACTGTGTTGGCGCTATCTGCTTGATAATCAGGGATCTGAGCCGTAGGTAATTTCTGAGGCGACTATCCTATCAGCAGCTGGATAATATTGGGCTATTGTACTGCCATTTTGTGAATGGTATCTGTGTAGTCGTTTCCGATGGGGGTCTCACGATGCCATGATGAAGTGTACAGGTTGTTGATGCACGCATTACCTGTTGGTGCGACTGTTTTCATCTGTACCAGTATCTGATTTCCAACAATGACCAGAAAAAAATCATACAAAATAAACGTTCTTACAGTTCAGTTGAATAAAAACTAGCTGGCCACATTCAAAAAGCAAACTAATAACGTTCTATCATCACCAGGCAGATATTGAATTCTCGCCTGTCGCACTGAATGGGTGTTCACTCGAGAAGGCCCCTTTGCCTTGAACACCTATTGGGACTTAAGTTCACCCCTGACCTCAAGTGATATACGACACATTGCTAAAGATACCAGAAAAATGATTCCTCCTATTAAGTTCTACCTTTACAAGAGCCAAATTAAGCCGGGGTGGAGTAATGGTGTTACATCTGGGCTCGAGCTACTCAGTTTTCACTTTTCAGTTGTGATAGAGGACAAAAGCGTCTACGCGACCTTGTGGGTGATGAATTATTTTCCACTCTACAATTCTTTTCCCGCATACGAAATGTTATAAGCCACTCGCTACTCCATCCTTGCCAAATGTTCTGACCGGCTACATTCCTTAGTTCCCCCAACTCTAACCTTTACAGCTAAGACCCGCCAGGTCGCGTACCCTGAGGCGTACCCTCCTCGTTCCCGTCATGTTCAATTAGTAAGAAAGTAGCTTCTTTCTGCGAACAGCTACTTCGTGGGACCGACCCTGAAAAGAATGCTTTCTGGATCACGACAATCTAAACATGTTCAAATTTAGGGTTAAACATTATCTTTCCCACATTTCCTCATAAATTGAACTTCTTACCGCTAACACCTTCCTTCCGCAACCCTCTACCTTGACTGGCTATTGCTCCTTGTATAGACTGAGCATTAGTTTTAAAAGTTATCCCTTGTCTGACAGCCGTTGTGTCGATTGTTCATTTTTTTCCTACTGAACCGAAGTATATAACTCCTGACTTTGTGGTTTAAAACGTTCGTTAAAATATATCTGGTATCCTGGCCTAGTAAGGAAAAATCATATACTCTGGTTCAGTGTAACAAATGAATAACTGACACAAAGATGAATAAACTGGAGATTATTTACTAATACGAGTTATCTTCTCCTAAGCAAGGAATCTATAATGAGAACACTCTGCCCTTGTGGATTAAATTACGTTCAATTCAAAATTCTGAGGTTACCAAGCACGACAAACATCTGAAGAAGGCTGAAAGCTACAACGGCCGAAAGGTTGTGAGTATAACAACCAAGATGATCAAGATAATATTTCAAATAGAAAGTATTTGCAAAATCAATTATAATCAAATATAATTTAAATTAACTCTTGGATTTGGTTCTGTGGAAGAAATAGACGAGTGAGACAAAGGCAAAATAGATTAGATTGAATTAGTTGATATGAGTTGTCTCCCTTAAACATGCTAAGCTTAAGGCGAGTAAGCTCATCTCATGGATAAAGGATTTTCAAATTGCTGTGAAGGTTACAGAATACAATAGACACCTGAAGATGACTGAAGGATACAACGGTTGAAATGTTGTCGCAGCCAAGATGACCATAATATTCCGAATAGAAAGGATTAGCAACAGATACCTGAAGAAGTCCGGAACGTTGTGAGTATAACAACAAAGAGGAACATACTAGTTTGGAGGTAAAGGCATATAATAATTTCTTTAAATGTTGAATATTTTTTCATTAGAGCTTTAAAACATTTTCCATTACACGGATTATTTACCTTCCTGATAATCTCCCCACATCGTTTAGAATTTATTAACATTGTTTAAAAAATGGCTCATAGCAATACTCAACATCAAAAGATTTACTAAATAAATAAACAAATAAACTTTTCCTGGCAAGACTCGTCGTCAAATTGCTCTGTTCATGCCATACATTTGCACACTTTATTTTATGGAGCAAATAAAAACCAGGTCAAGAGACAAAGAAATCTCATAATATGGCCGCCATAAATACTTTCCTTCTCGAGCAATTTCTATAGTGTCTCATGAGGGCTTGTAAGCGTCTTCTGAAATGTGTTTATGTTTCGTAAAAGTCACTCGATGCGTTCGTTATTGCTACTTTTATACGCGTACGGTCATTGCTCAATCACGAATGTCTTAAAATGTCGACATTTCTCGAGCGCTTATTTCCGAATAATAAATGGTGGTAAACGGGGAGGGGGGACCTAGCCGTCGACTACCACTCTGACCCAGACAAAACACACAACTCGTCTTTGGTGGGAACCATATTTCCTGGCTCTTGAACTGGCCTGACTTTAATATTGGGCTGTTCAAGGCATGCTGGCAAATATATCTCTACTTGGCGGGCTCGCGTGTTCAAACATTTGTGCTGAACTGTCAGCTTGGGAAGAACACTTTCGGACATTTCGTACGGTTAACGAAAGTCTTTCAATAAATAATAAATAATAAACCCTGAAAAGCCTAGCAATATTTTTACTTATCACTTTTCGTCGACATGCGGATAAATTTCTTTGCTGCTGCTGGACGTCGGTTTCAACTTAGTTCTTCGGTATCATTGTCCTTTCAAATATGTATCGGTTATAGACACGGAAAGTGAAACCGGCGAACCAGGTTCAAATTCCGGTCGTGTCTGTTTCATTCACTTCGCGCTAATGCTTTTCGGGAAGGCATGAATCCATTCTCATTCAGCTATAGGTTAAATACCAGAGCAGACTGGGCACTCTTACTTCAAGATGCTATAAAAATTATTAGTTAGTAATAATAAATAATAATTAGTTAAAAAGTGTGAGTAAATAAATCTTAAATAATCTGAATTTGTCTTATACATTTACCTTTGAGAGAAATATATTTAAAAAAAGTTAGACAGTTTATTAAAAAAAATGAATTCTGAGAATCAAGAAACTAGAAGAGTTCCACAAGCGAGAAGTGCGATAGAAGAAACTGTTAGCATAAAACTCACGGTTACATCTAGCCATTTCGACTGCAAGATGATGAGACCTAGCAGCCAATCTAGTACTGCGCTTAAATTCATAGTCTAGGTATCATAGAGAAAAGTTCATCAGAACAATTACCATGGAAATATTTATAGAAAAGACACAGGGAAGCTAAATTACTGCGATGGGAAAATGACTGAAGGCGAGATACCAGGTCAGGACCAATAAACATTGCAGATTTTCGTTTTTGAAAAGTAAAAAATATAAAATATAATACTACTACTACAAACGAGAAATCTATTTTTCTCACCCTGTGGACAGTTTGATATAACATATTAATTATGAATGCTGAGTATGACTGCATATACAACCAAAATTTTAAAAAATATCTGGAATATTGTTTTGAATTACTAAAATTTTCTCCGCAAGCTAATACGTATTTACGTTCAACTGATTCTTTTCGATCAAGGTGGCACCAGCAGATTTCATTATTAGAAGAATTCGTTTATTTCTCTGGAGATGCAAAAAAAAAAAAGAATAAAAATGAAAAGAAAAAAAAAACTGAACTGTTTTCTTTTCTTTTATTATTTCCTGAGCGTCTGTAAGTGTAAATCCATTGGCTGATTGTAAATCGTAAAGAGCTGAAACAGTACTTTGGAAAGAATGGCGGAAGAGCGAGTGTAATGCAGCAGAATTTTCCCTGATTGTAATTTACAAGTTTCGATCCTCGATGAGGATTGACACTTGCTTGGAAATAAAAAAATATTCATATTTGTAATAATCCGGAAGTAATTAAAAAAATTGATTGAATAATTTATATTAAATATGAATGTTTTGTGTGTGTGTGTGTGTGTGTGTGTGTGTGTGTGTGTGTGTGTGTGTGTGTGTGTGTGTGTGTGTGTGTAAAATGACTCTTCGGAGGGAGCTTTTTTAAAAAATCATTCCCTCCCCAAGCAAGGCGGGGATAATGCCACTAAGACACAAGGTGCTACTAGGAGTGAAAAAGAATTAAAAATATTTTAGAAGGAACCAGAAACAAAAGAAGAACCTTTGAAGAGTCATTTAGCACGCACACACACGAACACACACACATACACACACACGAACACACACAAACACACACGAACACACACACTTATAATGCATGCCATCAATTTTTCTTTGAATTCTTTATGGATTGTTGCTAATGTGTTCTTTAGTTTCAAAAGTAAATTCAAGGATAACCGATAAAATGACTTTAAATAATTATTACATTAAAAAGATTGACCATAAACTCGTTATATATAAGACAGTGCTGAAAAGTTCTCATCTTGATCAAGAACGAATTCTAAAAGAAATTCTGAACTTTTGTCATTTTGTCAGGTTTTGGGAAGTGGGTCAGGCTGAGAACCTTACATTACTCTTACCCCCCTCTCTCTCTCACACGCTCTTTCACTCACTCAAAGAGGAGTGCTGAAAAATTCTCGGCCTAAACCATTTCACAAAATCTGGTTAAATAACAAAACCTTATTTACTTTGTATTTTTTATAAAATTATTTGTAATTCTAAAAATTCTTTACATGATTTAATTCACCTCTCTCTCTCTCTCTCTCTTTCTCTCTCTCACACACACACACACAGTCATACACACGAACGCGCGCGCACACACACACACACACACATACACACACACACACACACACACACACACACACACACACACACACACAGAAGGAATGCTGAAAAATTCTCGACCAAACCTATTTCCCCAAAATTTACCAAATTTACTTTGCAATTTTTTTAATGAAATAGTTATTTGTAATGCTTTCCTCTCCTAATAATGAGTGCCTTTACATTATTCATCTTATAAAGTTTCTGCCTGAATTCACGTCCACTGGCAAACCATTTCGTTCTGATTTGCAATGCAGATATAGAATTACAGTGTGGAAACTGCTAAAACAGATTTTAGCTCAAAAATCTTACATTTCGATGTTTCATCATCAAATATTTTGTTATCTTAAGAATTTTATAACTTTTAACATCTCTTCATTATGATAGCGATCCGCCTCTGGTGAGACATCTGCGATAAATGGAACTATTTTAAAATATTTTGGTCTGATGATGTATTGACCACTGATCGTTTTGATAGATCGTTCCGACCATTCTTTTGATGTCTGGTACAGTAATAGAAGCGGGTTTTCCAAATACGTTGACCTGCAAATAATGACTGGAACTATGCACAAGAGAGAGTGTGATTTCTTGAAGGAGTGTCTCTGTCTGTTGATCCCCTGCCATTAAAAGATGTCTGGGTCGCAAATTAGGAAGTTTTGCTCGGTTTTCTAGGTAACGGGATTTTTTTTCTTCAAAGTATGGAGCAATAAAATGTGTATAAATTTTCGGGATATTCATCGCACACAACACAGCATTCTTTTGTATTTGGGCCCACGACGTGAGGTAATGATTATCAAGCTTGTTCCTGCTAAATCAGTTATGACTGAATAGTGAGTGCCATCCTTACTGGAGGTGCCATAATTTGGCCTTGTGCTACATCTAATCTACGCTTAGAAAATCAGGACACTTCTACGTGGTGTAATGGTTAGTAAACGTGTCTAGCTGAAACAATTACGACTGAATAGTGAGTTTCAGCCTCACTGGGTGCTTCATACATTCGGCCTTGTGCAACATCTCAGCTATGCTTAGAAAATAACCATAATATTATTATGTATTGTATTGGTGTGTTTTAAAATTCGTGATAATGTTTCTTTACAAGTTATAACAAAATCAGTAAGGGAGATGAGGAAATTTAGTACAAATGAGGAAATTTAGTATAGGAGATGAGGAAATTTAGTACAGGAGATGAGGAAATTTAGTACAGGAGATGAGGAAATTTAGTGTAGGAGATGAGGAAATTTAGTAAGGGAGATGAGGAAGTTTAGTACAGGAGATGAGGAAGTTTAGTACAGGAGATGAAGAAATTTAGTGCAGGAGATGAGGAAATTTAGTACAGGTGATGAGGAAATTTAGTGTAGGAGATGAGGAAATTTAGTGCAGGAGATGAGGAAGTTTAGTACAGGAGATGAGGAAATTTAGTACAGGAGATGAAGAAATTTAGTGCAGGAGATGAGGAAATTTAGTACAGGAGATGAGGAAATTTAGTGCAGGAGATGAGGAAATTTAGTAAGGGAGATAAGGAAGTTTAGTACAGGAAATGAGGAAATTTAGTACAGGAGATGAAGAAATTTAGTACAGGAGATGAGGAAATGTAGTACAGGAGATGAAGAAATTTAGTACAGGAGATGAGGAAATGTAGTATAGGAGATGAAGAAATTTAGTACAGGAGATGAGGAAATTTAGTACAGGAGATGAAGAAATTTAGTACAGGATATGATGAAATTTAGTAGAGCAGATGAGGAAATTTAGCGCAGGAGATGAGGAAGTTTAGTACAGGAGATGAAGAAATTTAGTATAGGAGATGAAGAAATTTAGTACAGTAGATGAGGAAATTTAGTAGAGCAGATGAGGAAATTTAGTGCAGGAGATGAGGAAATTTAGTGCAGGAGATGAGTAAATTTACTACAGAAGATGAGGAAATTTAGTATAGGAGATGGGGAAATTTAGTATAGGAGATGAGGAAATTTTGTACAGGAGATGAAGAAATTTAGTATAGGAGATGAAGAAATTTAGTGCAGGAGATGAGGAAATTTTGTACAGGAGATGAAGAAATTTAGTACAGTAGACGGAGAATTTTAGTACAGGAGATTAGGAAATTTAGAATAGGAGATGAGGAAATTTAGTATAGGAGATGAGGAAATACAGTACAGAAGATGAGGAAATTTAGTATAAAAGATGAGAAAATTTAGTACAGGAGATTAGGAAATTTAGAATAGGAGACAAGGAAATTTAGTACAGGAGATGAGGAAATTTGTATAGGAGATGAGGAAATTTGGTACAGGAGATGAGGAAATTTGTATAGGAGATGAGGAAATTTGGTACAGGAGATGAGGAAATTTGTATAGGAGATGTGGAAATTTAGTGCAGGAGATGAGGAAATTTAGTACAGGAGATGAGGAAATTTAGTAAGGTAGATGAGGAAGTTTAGTACAGGAGATGAGGAAATTTACTATAGGAGATAAAGAAAATTTGTACAGGAGATGAAGAAATTTAGTACAGGAGATGAGGAAATTTACTACAGGAGATGAGGAGATTTAGTATAGCAGATGAGGAAATTTAGTGCAGGAGATGAGGAAATTTAGTGCAGGAGATGAGGAAAAGTAGTATAGCATATGAGGACATTTAGTATAAAAGATGACGAAATTTAGTACAGGAGATGAGTAAATATAGTACAGGCGATGAGGAAATTTAGTATAGGAGATAGGGAAATTGAACTGCGCGGGACGGTAGTTTCGCCCTACACCAGTTATTGCTACAAACTTGGTTAAAACATTAACCGAAAATCACGTCGTGTTTTTAAATAGTCTTGATCTGACGAGACTTTTATATAAATGCCATGCATAGCGTTAAATTTATTCAAAAATATCTAAAATGTCAGCTGTGTACAGAATCCCTTTCTCGGAACAATGGCTAAAATGGTTTCGAGCGCTTGAAGCATGTAAGTCGTAGCGTGGACCATCCGTCTTCGAACCACGTTGACTGGCGCTACACAATCACCAACAAAGAACTGAACCAGGTGACAGAATCCACTCCACTTGAAGACTTTCAACATTCGTTTCGTATTTGACGAGAAGCTGTCTAAAATCCATGATGTTTCGTTCGAGTAACTGCCACCATTTTGTGTTATCAGTAATGTTAATATTATTAGTGCCATAGAAAAAAGTTTTAGCTTCATCCTGGCATTTTTACGAACACTAAATTTATCATTTCTATATATGTATGTCATATGTATGTTACGTCATCTCTAGGACTGTTTGTAACTTAATATATACAGTTATACATTTTAAGTTAAAATGTATGTCCATATATATATATATATATATATATATATATATATATATATATATATATATAGTTACGAAACCGCTCTACACATGACAGCACTTGTATATGTTGTCTAGTATTTAAATGATAAATGCCCAGGTGAATCTGATGATGACTAGAGATGGTCGAAATTTGAACAGCTACTTCATAAATTTGATCTAGATATGCAACAACTTATATGCAAACTGAAAAATTCCCATAAAAATTTTAAAAGTTTTTATCGGCTGAATAAATTATTGTTGTCGACGTATACGTTATGAGAGAGTGAGAGGGAGAGATAGATAGATAGTGAGAATGAGAAATAGAGAGAGAGATAGACAGATAGATAGATAGATAGAGAAAGAGAGAGAGGGAGGGAGGGAGGTGGAGATTTTGATGGCGCACATAGAACGACCATAGAGGAAAGATTCATCAAACAACAAAGGGATTGTCTCTGCTTACTGTTCAAATACCGGGGCGCCATATTCGAAAATTTCTTTTCGGCCTGACAAAAATCGTTTGAAATCTGATCTGACTTTTGCCTACCCCAACCGATTGGTATTTCGCAGAACAAATTTAGCAATCTGGAAGTTACATAATCGCATTTAACTCTCCAAAGCCGTCAGTATTTTGAGGAGTAGCTCGTGTGACGTTTGATTTTGACTTGGTTATAAACAAAGGAGCAGCCAACAAATATTCTTTATTATTAATTTTTTTACATTGAAACCTCCCCCACCCCACAAAAAAACAAAAAAACAAGTTGTTCAATAGAGAAATAAAACTGAAAAGTTCCGCCAGAATACACGAGAATTTCATTTTATAGTTTTCTTTTTTGGGTGTTAATGAATGATGCATCCAATTGGTTTCAAAAGTTGTTTGGTCCATTTTTCATGGGTGGTAAGGTACAATGTTAATAAAATAAGATCGTAACACTGAACAATATAACTAATATATCGTAACTATATGACTCTATTTGATTGTGGTTATCGCATCAACAAATTAAAAAAGAGTATCTAAAGTAAGAAGGAACTTCTAAAGGTCGACTGCAACACACTCGCGAGGAAGGCCGAAGTATAAATCAACCGAACTGTGCTAAAAAGACCCAAAGAATAAGAGACAATAGCTAAAATAATAAATGTCATATTTGCTTTGATATTGGAGTCTTTTCTTTTCGTGTTTGTGCTACGATCACGCTCAAACGATGAGTTCCATTACTTTAATTTTTGTCCTGAAGACTGATAAAATATCCATTTGTGGCATTGATTATGTGAAGCTGATCTCAAAAGTTATTCGAGACCTTCAGCGGTTATCAAAATGCACACTAAGACTTTTCTTGACAAACAAAGCAATTTCAAAGGATATAACCGTGTGGTAGCATTGATTTGACCTTTTACAGCTTGAAACATAACAGGGTGGAGTTTACGACCATATCACATCGAAACACCGGTTCTCGTACGATCACTGAAGTGAAGCAAAGTCGAGCCAGGTCAGTACCTAGCTGGGTGACCGCTTGGGAATATCAGTTGCTGTAAGTTTGGATGCATGTCGGGTGTAATAGATAACAGTTGCAAATCAGAGAATCGAGTTCCAATTCCAATCGGGTTCGTTATATTTACTTAACGCGCAAATAGCCTTGAGAAAATATTAATCCACATTTTCTCCCCAAACTATGGGTGAATTAGTAGGATTCGTACCAGTAAATCATGTTTACCTCCCTCACCACAATGAATTTTACAATGCAAAAATATCTTCCGGCCTTAAATAAACGGCGAAAGGTTGATAAGCCGTAAAAAAAAATCAATCATTGAATTAGGATATTTTGCAACTCACACTCGGAAGTAAACTATCGATTTCCCTCTGGAAATACCTCCCACACACTTTTTAAATTATTAATTTATGTTGTTTTATTAATGACGATCTTTATAAGGACAATGATTGTTGTTTGCCATGATATTTTCTGTTGTGTTTTGCTGGTGACCAAGTGACGAGAAATTTCAGCGTTTCAACCCATTTCTTTATCGATTTCATCTTTTTATTAACTTTCGATAATATCGTGGCACGTGGGACCCACCACCCTGACAAAGTGCGTCCTTAATATTTAACAAAAGGCAAGTCACATTTTTATGATTAGTCAAGTAGATTTCTGAATACGTGTGGGTATGCGTAATGGATGGTAGGAATGAGAAATAACAGGACTTGCATTTGGAAAAAACAATATTGGGATTCTAAAAAAAATGATAATGCAATAGTCACTCACAAAATGTGATGATTGGTCGGCATGAGAAATAACTGGACATGGATTTGGAAGAAAACATTGCGATCCTAAGAAGATTGATAATGCAATGGTCACTAAGGAAATATAATGGATCCTCAGAATGGGAAATAACAGGAGATGGAGTTGGAAAAAACATTGGGATTCTAAAAAGTTTGTTAATGCAATGATTACTCGCAAAATGTGGTAGCAATGAGAAATAACAGGAAGTGGATTTTGAAAAAAGCTTTGCGATTCTGAAAAGATTTATAATGCAATAGTCACTCACAAAATTTAATTGATGGTCTGAAAGGGAAATAACAGGACTTAGATTTGGATAAAAAAAAAACATTGGGCTTCGAAAAATATTGATACTGCAATAGTCACTCATAAAATATAATAGATGGTCGGAATGATAAATAAGAAGTCATGGATTTGGAAAAAAACTTGTGGATTCTATAAAGATTGAAAATGCAATAGTCACTCACAAAATTTTATGGATTGTAGGAATGAGAATAACAGTACTGGGATTTGAAAAACAACATTGGGATTCTAAAAAGATTGGTAATTCAATAGTCACTCACATCATGTGACGGATGGTCGGACTGAGAAATAACAGATCTTGGAGTTGGAAAAAAACATTGGAATTCTAAATAGAGTGATAATGCAATAGTCACTCACAAAATGTAATGGATGGTCAGAATGAGAAATAACAGTACTTGGATTTGGAAAAAACACATTGGGATTCTAAAAATCTGATAATGCAATAGACACTAAAAAAATGATTATTCTCATATAAACAAATTAATCAATCTGTTACATTTTTGATGAAAGTGGTTTGACGTTTTATTGCTTGAGGATATAACGAGGTACATCCAAAGATTCGGTAAAATACGAGCAGACCACGATGAAATAATATCTTAAACTTAATAAATACACCGTTTTGACGTCAAAATGTGTTATTATTAAGAGGAAAGATCAACGGATTTTTTGATTATTAAATGATATTCTTTACCCTTTTTGGAACCTCAAAATTTTGGTTAAAAATTTTGTTTCCCTTGCGCCAGAATAATAAATCAGAAACATTTTAGCGGCTTTTTACGTGGTACACCCTTTTGGAAATTTCTTGTAAAAAATAGATAATAGTCAGATATTAATTAAACTTTCAGCACTCATTCACACATTAATTAAATTATTATTCATACATTAATTTTCTAGAAAATGTTTGAAATATATGTTATTTACATCTGTTAACCTCTCTTTATTTAATTTTAATTTATCCATCTTGGTAGCGGTTAAAATTTATATTAATTATAAGAACAATCTTCGGAGAATATAAATCATGAATTTTTTCCGTCTATCAGGGCCCCTAGGCATAGAAAATCTGCTCTGTATTATAAAATAAAATAATGATGCAAGTAAAGTAAGACATTATTTAATTAGAATAGCTTATCATTGCTTTTCTGTATAAAATATATCATAGACACTATTGTCTTAAGAAAGTTCTTTTTCGATGAATAATGAATTTTTACAAGAATTGCTTGCACTTTTAAAAAGTTTTTGTCCGCTCCGACCTTCTTCAAGTGATATACGTTAGAATTTTTAACTGAAGCCTTTATTTCGTCCAGTGACTTGACCTAAAGAGTTGTGAGTTCAATACCTGGGCACAACAGAGGTGAACAACAACTTGGAGATTTGAGTTACTAAAAAAAGATAATAACTGAAACTGGGATATCCAGAAAAGGCACGGCACGTGGAACTAGAACAATCTACCCCCGGAGACGAAATAAAGGGTTTGGTTCGAATACGATGTAAATAGTGTAAATAACAAATCATTTTATGGAAAACGTGATTTTATTTCTTCTGATAGAATAAAAACATTTCTGGAAGATTATGTGGATTTAATTCTCTGAACGCAGAGAAGAAGAAGAAGAAGAAGAAGAAGAAGAAGAAGAAGAAGAAGAAGAAGAAGAAGAAGAAGAAGAAGAAGAAGAAGAAGAACAACAACAACGCAGAGGAGGAAGAAGAAGAAGAAGAACGCAGAGGAGGAAGAAGAAGAAGAACGCAGAGGAGGAAGAAGAAGAAGAAGAAGTTTGGTGATTGCGATCGCTGCAATGCGGTTCTCGGAGTGATACATACAGAATTAATTTCGAATTTCGTTTTATCGTGCAACCGTTGAGTTAAGTCATTGATGGATATCGATAAACTGACGTGCTGTTGCCTTGATACATTTAATTTCCGCCCGTGCGTCGACGATGATGTCTTTTAGATACGCGGATTCGCACGAATTGGCTGTTCCACTGGTGATTTTGATCCAATAGACCGTAACAATAGCATCGGCATATATGCATCGGTGCAGCATGAAATTCCATCACTACCACGCAATCCTCCAAGGACGTTGTATCCAATAATAAAACATATTTGAATTCTTTCTTTCAATCCTTATATCTATTTACACATAGATTGATATACGCGCGCCTGACTGCTATATATATATGTGTGTGAATGTGTGTGTGTGTATCTATGTAACTCAGAGGGGCGTTATCTTAAAAAGCAAGCTACGCTATTTATTTAAGTTTAACGCATTACTTATTCAAATTGTATTTAAATTAAATACAGTGATATTGTAATGAACACCTGAAGCTTGGAATCAGGCATTTACCATTGAAAATCTGTACTATTGATATGAAACGTTAAATTTGTTGTAATCTCCTTTCCACAATAAAATGATGACATTTCCAGATGAAATATAAAGTAAATTTTTGGAAAGACTAAAGTCAGGCAGTACGCATCTTGTCAGTAGTCAGTAGCAGCTACTGCTGATTTTTACATGAAAGTGATCAATCCTTTTGCATGTAAACCAAGAACAATTCAGTTACGTTGAAATGGTCAATTAAAATAATATTTTATGTTAACCTTTGTTATTTATATATTAACTTAATAAAATTATGAATTTTCGGTTAAGACCATCATCTTTTTACCCGAGTATATTTTTCAGGCCATGCCGCTGACACATTTATATATGTATGTATGAAGTATGTATGTTTAAAATAATCTCTTGCAGCCTACCATATAGATGATCTTGAGTGCGAAACTGTTGTTTGTGATCAATATAAGTCGAGGCGTACTATTCATGAAGGAATCTTCCAGGAACGTGTAATGAGTTGGGCAAATTTCTAGCATGCAGTTAGGAAAGGGGAAATCGTTGATCCAGCAATTTAATAATTTTAGTGATAAACGTGACAGTATATGTATCTCCAATGTAGGCCTCGTTAGCCACAATAGGAGTCATATTGGTAGACCATTACCAAATTATGCTCGGTACTAACTTAAAATACAGGGTGTGTCAGAAAACCTGCATAAACCGCTCCGTTCTCACCCGTCTCATGAAAAACACCCACGAGCAAGCTAAACAGACATTACAAATCAGGCCATGGCCTGTACAAAACAACTTTGCCACATTTTCAATAAACATTGCCAGTCTCTTACAGGCTTTAAGAGCCATTGTCGCTCACGCAAGAACCAAAAATATAGCTAAAAAAACTTGACAGCGATGGTCATACTCAGCTTGTCATAAGCCTTAACTTTCCTTGATTTGAACTCTTCCGGAATTATTGATGCACGATATATATATATATATATATATATATATATATATATATATATATATATATATATATATATATATATATATATCCAAATGTAAAAGAACAAAGAGTAAGATTTCAGCGTTCTAAATATTAATTTAAAACATGGCTCAATACAAAAGTAGAGCAATAAATATTTATTTATTATGCAGTGTTACGTTAGAACATGCACATACCCACTACAGAACTGTACATCTTGTTTCAACGTTTAAAATGTTTTAACGTTTCATCAGGTGGGAAATTACGGTGCTACTAAAATATTTTCTCTTTTACTTTGTATTCTTATTTGCTCTTAGCCTTGTCGTGGGCCACTCTGTTTATTAAAGCCTTCGTCAAGGTACTTCTTCAGTTCTGTTCCTGATTACACATCCATCATGTTTTAAGTCCTCTAGAAATCTCTGTTGAGTAAGGGCTACAGCCTCAACACGCCAGGCGTAAAGGGCTCCAGTCTTACCACGCTTCTACTGAGTTTTCTGTAGCAAGTAATTTATTTTCGGATTGGAATTGCTAGCCCTACATTCAACCGGTTTAGAATTCAAAGTTGTTCTTCTTGACTGGATGCCAACCAAGGTTAGAAAACGCAATTAACCCCTAGCTGGGAGGATGTGAATGCTTACGCAAGAACCACGCCTGTAGTTTGAACTCGGCACGCCAATCCAATTTCTGAATTCTTCGATAACCAAAATCAACGTTCAAAGAAAGTGTAGTCCTGGCTATGTCGATGAACTACATCCGGCAGCAAGGCCTCTGATCGTGAGATTGGTGGTTTTGAGGAGCATGGGACCACCTCTTAATTGCCGTTGTTTCCATATCTACTCTGACTCGGGGTGGTAGCACCTGTTAGGGTCCCAGCTATAGGCAAATAGTGGAAGTATAAAAATACATTTTTATAGTAAAAATAGCAGCAATACATTTTTATATAAAAAAATAAGCAAATATATATGCTTATAGTAAAAGTACCAACTTTTTAAAGGCAGAATTACCAACAATAAATTTATAGCAAAATGACCAACAATACATTTTATCTGTAGTTAAAGCCATGAAACTCTGTTCAAGATATTTAGATTTGGGCATTAAATAGAGGTGTTGATATACCAAACCAATCAAACGAAGTATCACATTTTGCTAAATCTAGAAACTTAAAAATAGATTTTATTTCTAGAGTTACTGATATATGTTGAAAATATTTATTTGTCTTAGCCGGAATCTCATTACTATTAAAATGATGTATAAAAAGCTCATACCTAAGGGAAGTCGTTAAGCTTGAGTGATAACTCTCCTATGGGAGAGTTATCACTCAATAGGTTGCGGTTAATCTGTGGAAGAATGAAATTAAACTAATAAATAAAATAATAATAGAATAATAAAGAATTTTACTTTCCCATAATGCAAAAGGAAACTAAAAATGGTTTCCGGTCACGTGACCCCCCACTTCCGGAAAGGATATGATTGTGCTCTTCTCACTTCCCAACCATTGAGTTCAGACATGTTTGGTAGCCGTCCCAACGAAGGGGAGATTTGGCCACCCTCATTCAATATCAGGCTGACTTGAGGTCGACCCTTCTCCACACCTCCGCATCTTTGTACCCACGTGGGTCAATAAACACTGGCCAGTCATTTTCTACTCAAGTCTTCGTTTTGTTTATTGCGATTCACCGACATTCAACTTCTGTTAGCGACACGAAGTCAAATACAACGCTCCACACATCGCTAGCGCTTGAGGCGTTCCCATAGAAATGCCGAGGGGACTTGAGCAACTTTTGCTCCTAGTCTCATGTACACCTGAGGCACCCGCTTTAAACTCGGGCCATAATCTTCTTCGTTCGGATGAATATCAACACGCTGAATATAGCCTTTGTGTTTTTCTTCTTGTTGACTTTGTAAAAGCATTCGCGTAGTTAAAATAATTTTAGCACCATTGAAGTTAGAATAACTAAATGCAATTGTTATTTATAGATTTTCTTTAGAAATTGAAACCGCATCGAAAAAAGAAAAATATAGCAGTAAGAATATATACATGTATATATATATTTATATACGCAGGCTAATAGGTGTAAAAGACACTATTTAAAATAAAAACGGGCGTCTATTTCAAATACGGGTATCTATTAAAAACGACCTTTGAAGTCATAAAAATGTGGGATAACTATTAAAAGCATTTAAAAATTGTTTTATTTAAGTTTCGAATATGAAACTTAGCAGATCTGGGCAAAAGATGAACGATTGACATTGCATTAAAATTTTTGAAGAACAAACATGACTGGTAAGCAAGAAGCCGGAAGAGAGTTCAACAAACGAAACGTACGAGAAAAGAAACTTTTAGCATAAAACTTACGGTTACATCTAGCCATTTCGACTGTAAAATGATGACATCTTGGCATAGAGGACAGTATATATATATATATATATATATATATATATATATATATATATATATATATATATATATATGTATGTATGTATGTATATGTATGTGTGTGTGTGTGTGTGTGCGTATGTGCCCGTTCGTAACAAACAAGCAAAAATTAATCATTTGAAAAAGTCAATAATACCAGTACAGCTTTCTTAACATGAAGAACATAGTTGATATTCTTCGTTTGTAGATTAAGAAAAAAAATATTCGTCTCAAATAAGAATACACGTTGATCACGTTATCTCTGCGCGCCAACTCTCGTTGTTTTGTTGGTGAAAGTTTTCCACCAAATACTCGTAAGGACAACTGGGTTGTCGGCCTTGCTTTTTAAATGCAGCCACTTCACATTTTTTTGCAACGTTAAAAATGAGGGAAATCTGCATAGCATTTCTTTCTCGACAGGAAAAATGTCGGATATATTCGAAAAAATGCGTACAAGCTTGGTTCTACTGGATTTGGTAAATATAATAAATGTATTTTTAATCTCCTGACCAGAATTCTTGAAACCATACATAATCTGTGCGAATCATGTTTTAGCCGATGGATGCTTCAATGGTTATCGACATTTTAAAGAAACTTTAATATAACAATTGTTACGCAAAAAGAATTGCTAAAATAAATTTTGATGATTTTTATTCATTTTCCATTTGTATTTAATTATTACTTTTGTGTTGAGAGATTCTTTTTCTCACTTTCATTAATAGTTAACGGTAGGTCAATCGTCTCATCCTCGTTTTTTTGACGAGCAAAATGTGTTTTGTACATTTAAAAATAACAACAGATTTAATTCGTTAAGACATTCAAATATTTGTAGCTCTGTTTTAGTCGATGTTTTTTTATAAGTTGAAACCGAAGCAAGAATATACAGTTTATCCTGAATTATCAGCTCTCAATCGATTTTTATAAGATTTCTGTTCATTAAAGGAAATCAATGCGTACTGCAAAAATATCATTAAATAAGAGAGAAAAAAGTATAATTAAATAAGGTCATTGATGGAGGAGTTATGCCGTGATCGATGTTAGAGCTTAGGAAAAAGACCAACATTTCGAATGCAGATTTTCTGGGAAGACAAGACGACTTGAAATGTGTCACCAAACAACCTTTCTTCTTAGATGGCTCGATAGCAGATGAAGCCGAGCTTAGCAAATGTCTATATTAAAATGAAATAAAATAAAAATATCGATGACACTAAAATTTGTCTTAGATTATTAAAACTGTAAAAAAGAATTATGTATGTGTGTAAAAAAGACATAATTAGGAAACCTGGAAAGGAAGTTAAGGATGATTTCAATTCCTAACCTAACAAAATATTTTCGATTTCGCAAGCTTAACACGTTAATAGTTGCGTCTGTTTTCATTTAATGACGTATTTTGAATTAACCAATCATTTCCCACGTTTGTTACACCTAGAATTACGTCATACAAGCAAGCGACCTTAACGACTTGTACACCTGAAAAGAAAGTTGCGGAAAAATGACTTCTGGCGAATTGTATTGCCTTCCAGCTTTTATAACAAATTGCAATGATTTTTCCATTTCTCCATTTTTGGTAAGTAACGACATTAAACTCATTTTCTGTTTTGTTTTCACTTTTTCATTAAATATTTAGCTGCAAAGAATTCTTTGATTGAAAGAAAAATGATTTCAATTGAAACTCTTTCATGAATTATTGACTGCCTTTTCGCATTTTTTTCTGAAATAAATCCACAAATTGAAAGAGTTTCAGGAAAGTACGTTCACCATTTATTTGTCATCAGTTTTTAAGTTTAGTCAAGTTCAAAACTCAATAGGGGTAAAAAATATTGTCTTGAACCATTTTTCTAATTAAAGTCGTTATAGAAACCTTGAAAATAAGCATTCGAAATCCTTACTTTTACCTGTCGGTCACTTTTACCTGATTAATTTCAACAAGATCTAATGGCGGCTTTCCTAGCAAAAAGGGCAGAAAAGCAACTTGCCAGAATTGATCATCGGTAAGTAAAGGGTTTAAACATAAGCTTTGATTTTCATGGCAACTGCTCTGACGAGCTTTTTACCTGGTGCCCCGACTACATGAATTTAAGCGTGCTACTAGATTGGCATTTAGGTCCCACCCCTTTACTGTTGAAATAGTTAAATGTAACTACCACTTTTACTCCAGCAGTTTCTTTTCTCCCACTTCTCGCCTGTAGAACTCCCTTCCCTTTATTTACTTCCCTGATAAAAATACAATAACAATTACAATAACAAATTCAGATGCAACGTCCATTGACATCTTCTGTTGTCGTGAACCCAGTTCGTCTTTTATCCTTTCCTTAGCCCCCCCCCCCTATACACATTCTATCCTCTCACTTTTTCTCTCTGTAACCCTCTGTGTACTAGTGGCACTCCAGCCCTGGTTGGGGTGAATCGCTTTAAACAAAAACTTCAAATAATCTTAACTTGACAAATACTTCGTCAAAGTTAGACCAGTTCTGCAATTCTGGGAGTGTTTACTTTCAGACGAGATTTAGCCGATATCGCTTGGGGAAATGTGTCAAAATTCCAAATTCCCGTTTAAAAACATAAATAGAATAATTTAAACAAAAAAAATCGAAATTTAGAAAACTTTTAAAAAAATTTATTTTATTCATTGATAACATAAAAATATAACGAATTTTAAAACCAATATAAAGGAAAAAAATGAAAGCGAATTCTTGCATGGAGTATTGCTGCCATATATGGTCTGGTGCCCCTTCTTTTTGTCTCAAGGTCCTTGATAAAATCCAGAGACGGATATGCAATGTAATTGGCCCTGATCTGGCATCTCGTCTGCAGTCACTCTCTCACAGATGTCATCTCCGTCGCCTCCCTCTGCCTTTTTTACAAATACTTTCACGGTAACTGCTCCGATGAGCTGCTTTCGCTGGTTCCCAGACCATATGAATTTAAGCGTTCTACTAGGCTGGTTTCTCGCTTTCACTATCGAAACTGTTAAATGTAGCCGTCTCTTCTACTCCAATAGATTTATGTCTCGTACTTCTTGCCTGTGGAACTCCCTCCCCTTTTCCTGTTTCCTTGATATGTATAATCTCTAAGTATTCAAATGTAATGTCAATCGACATCTCCAGATGCCTTGATCTATCCCCTATCCTTCTCTTCATCCTTTCCTCTATCACTCCTATTTGCTCTCGCTCCAACTCTCTGTAACCCCTTGCGTGCTAGTGGCTTCCCACCTTGCTTGGAGTGAAACGCTTAAAAAAAATCATATTATATAACACGCACCTATAATTTGGCAGGGGATATTTGTGAAAAATAATAATATTCAGTTGATGATTCAACAATACTTACAAGTGATTGCTGGAAATATCATGGCCCGACCAAGAGGGCCCTCCTCAAAGAATCCTAATGTTTGCTTATTTGTTCTGATTTTGGGAATTGGGTCGAGCCGAGAACTTTTCAGTGGCCTCTTTTATGTGCCGGTGTTTTTGATATTTTCACGTTATTTTGATTTGTGATCATAATTTAACCATTTATAATCATAAAAAAATACTGCATTTTGGATTCATCAAGGGACAAATATGTAAAACAATTTAAAACAAAAATAAGTTAACATTATTTTAATCTGTATTCATAATTTAATCATTTTAATCGTATATCTAATTCTAGGATCATCAGAGGTGAGTGTATCAGGAAAAAATGTTTGTCTCGTACTGGTAACGCAACCATTGAGATATGAGATTTACGATGATTTTCATGCACCATTATATGAAAGTCATGTATATTGTACTTAATTTGATGCCATGTTTCCAAATAAATTGGTGATCAAGGTCAAAGCACTGATTTGAGAGAGTCGCGAGGTTTGGTAAAAAGGTCTCAAGATTAATTATTTTTTAGGCTGTATTATCATTTGCTTTAATGGAAATAATTCCTATGCCTTTGTTTTTATCGTAATGGGGAACATCTGCACAAAGAGAAATGAACCAAAATTGGTTCATTTAACCAAAAAGTTCGTCAACTCCTTTGAGTCTACATGCTGGCTGAGTTAGTCGATGGTCGGTTTCATGTTGAATGCTACGATTTCGATCACTAATTTTCAAATCTGGGTGCTTCAGTTGGAAACTTTACACAATGTAATCTTCCTACGTTTTGTTCCGGCCAACCCTTTCACGAAATGACAATTTTATTTCTTTTTTTTTTCTACGGTGTCATAACAGATTCCAAATGAAATACACTTTTATCTTGTCCAACAGTAGGAATACATTCAGAAGTATCGTTCTTTTGATTAACCAAACTACATTCATGTTGTTTGTTTGTATAATTAGTATTTCCTAATAGCGTATTTAAACAACTCATAGAAAAAAGTTATTCTTAAATTGTTAAATATGACGTATTATTATTATTATTATTTATTGGTTGCCTAATGTAGCAAATTTGTTTCTCGGTTCAGATCTTGTAATGTTCCACTCTTCTGCTGCACTAAGTTTAATGAATACACCGGCTGTAAAAGCAAAATTGTCCAAATCGTGTAACAGCATAATTATTCATCCCACATCTAATAATTTAATATCTAAAAAACCACTAAACTAATTGAGTTTCTTTTTATCAGGTTTTCAGTTAGGACGTTTAACCATCTTGACACCATTTGTCGTAAGAATCACTGAAAAACACTTTTTGATTTAATCAGCTAAAAAAAGCAGGTTAAAATCGTTCTGTGTCAGACCCATTGTCTTCTCAACTGAGTAATGGTGAGAGGACAAAGATCATACAAGCTTTCAGTAATGGTACCAACATTCATACTCTGGCTTCCATCTTCAAAACTCATTCAAGAACCACCAAGAGAACGATGAATAAGTTTTAAAAAAGAGGGGACAGTAGAGAAAAAAAAAAACTGGACCAGGATGTCACAACAGGAAGAGGGATCATCATTTCAACTTATAGCTAAGGAGATCAATTAGAAAAGATCCAACTCAATTCATAAGACGTTTGGCACGTGAGAGATGAGTTTCACCTATGATAGTCTAAACAGCAGTGAAAAAAGACTTGGAAATGGAGTCGTATGTGAAACGTTTTAGGCACCTTCTAGGTCAGGAATTTAGATGGTTACAGAGAGCGAAGATAATCTTGGATAAATTGGAAAATCATCCTGGAATAATATATATATATATATATATATATATTAATACATGTCTCATTAAATAATATAGATAAGCGTTGTCTATATATTTTATGCAAGTTTTTTTTTTTAATGAAAAAATGCTGCCTAAATACACACAATATATATATATATATATATATATATATATATATATATATATATATGTAAACTTTATTTCAATATTTCATGAGCTTCCAATCCTTAGTTATAATTAATTAATGATGATCATGTCATTTTCATTTATGATCAATTTCATCACCAGTCTTCCTTTAAACTTGGAGAGTAATTATACATTCTTATTGCTCAAAGTAGAGTCCAATAGAGTTAGAAATTCCTCGGAGAATTACAGTAATATATTTTTTTATTATTTCTAAGAGACAACAGTTGAGAGCTTAATATAACAATTGGACAATTTTACTATTACACCTGGTATATCAATGTCTCGCTGCGAAGCAAAAGTTGTCCAACTTTTCCAGCAGTTTTGCGAATTCCCCCCTCATAGGATATTTCTACATTTCTGGCTTTTGTAAACAGTCGCAACTGTAATGATTTTGATTTTCATTAGGTGCTCGAAATTTGTGTCGTTGTACCAAACTAAGCTTTCTGAATATCTTTTATTTCGCATGTGAAATTTAAATGTCTTCAGATTTTGGAGTTCGTGGAGTAATAACGAAATCTTGAGATGCAAATTGTCGCTTTTTTTTTCAATTTCATTTTAAGAACCAATCTGGTGGCATACGTTTATCGTTGACAGGTAAATATCACAAAGGGTATTGATGATTAATGAAAGATATTTACTCGTTCTTGTGTCTAAACCTTTAACAGGTGTTCAGGTCTGGTTATTGGCGCACCTGATAATATTCACTCTGTGAATTGTACACTTACTAAACCGTCTTTTACAAGAGTCTGCAGCACAACGAGAGTGTCGGGTTGGTGCATCTGGGGTCAATATAAGGGACTGCTCATGAAATAATTTATTTGGTACAAGAATTGTAGTAGTAGTAGTAGTAGTATGTGTTTAGCAGAAAGGGAAAAGATAGGAAAAAGATGAACAGAGACTAAAAAAAGGGAAAGTGTAAGAGAGAGAGAGAGAGAGGGTTATAATTTCATTCAAAAGAACGCAATATTTCCAATTTTTCAAACATAGAAAACATTAAGATAATCCCAAACCGGTAGAATTTCTTTCTTACACTTAGAAATGTTTTATTGCGTTTTAAAAAATTACAGTAGCTAAAATTTCCGTCATTCGCAGTTGAGTCATACAACTGTAATGAATGAAATTTCAGTCATTCGCACTTAATGTGTTAACGGTTTGGTTATGAAGAGGAAGTGACTTAACGGTTACTAGTACAGGATATTGAATCGATGAACCGGGTTCATATTTCGGGTGACACTGCTTGCATCCACTTGAAACTAATCCACATTTTTTTAAGCTCTGTCCCATAATTAGATATATTAACAAAAAGTGTCGCCATTAGCATGTCAGAATAGCAGATGAAGAAGAGAATGAGATCGTAAGGATGTGGACAAACCATTCACCCATAATTACCTTATCCACCTCGGAAATA
Organism: Acanthosepion esculentum; assembly: GCA_964036315.1. Classification (NCBI taxonomy): domain Eukaryota; kingdom Metazoa; phylum Mollusca; class Cephalopoda; order Sepiida; family Sepiidae; genus Acanthosepion; species Acanthosepion esculentum. Next base: position 6,282,522 of record OZ038487.1, on the reverse strand, counting down.
CTCTGCTTTTATTGTCAGTCTTGATAAGATAAGTATTATGCAGTTAACCAAACTTAATAAATTTCTGTGAACCTGCCAAAGTCGTGTAAGTTTACTGGGTTTTATATAAAACTTGAATCAAGAAATAAAGTGAAAGAAAACTCATAAAGGTTTTTTTTTCACGTGGAAATATTTGTTTTATGTTTTCTGCTAGCTTTCGTTGTGCGAATCTACTCGAGGGTAAAATGTCGATTGTATTACACCCCCAGCAGAGAGTGAAGTAATAATATCAATATTTCCCGAGATTCGTCCTGGCTTATGTTGCTACACTGACATGGCTTCCCCACTGGCGCTGATCAACTGAAGATAAATGAATGATAATCAATTAAAATGATTAATGCAGTTTGATATCAATAGTGTTACTTGTCTCATAAGATTTTGCTGCGTTGGAGTAAGATTTTTCTTTTATTTGTTATCAGGGTTTCACAGCGCTCGCGAAGACTGGACATTTGACTCTGTGTTTCTGACTCTAGCCCCGCTTTCTCTTATCGCTTCGGTTTTCTGTTATATCTATATTTTGTTATTTACCTGTATGATTTACCTGTATATTTTAAAAACAATACTTTCATCTCTGTTTTGAATCTCTGGAACATAACGTTATCACAACGTTTCGGTTGTTGTGAAGGCTTCGTCAGATGTCTGTCGATCCAGACAAACTTCAAGAATTTCGAACTGAACCCCTTCATTCATTCGGCCAGGAAGTACAGAATTAGTATATACAGGGCGAACAGTAGGACATCGAAACAAGATGAGATATCCCATGACATGGACAGCGGAATGAGAACACTCTAACCCCGTCGATTAAATAAAGAGCTCAGTTGAAAGTTCCCAGGTTATCTGGATCGAAAAGCGAGGAAAATGTTCAGATAAGAAGAATTAATTTATTATCATAACCATAAGAAGAAGGATAAGAAAAACAGTCTTATATAAAATTTATTTTTGTCGTCTATATAGAAACGGAAATTTTTATTTTCGAAAAGTTGTTTAAACTCTATAAAGCGGCGTGACAATAATTTGCAGTTTAGGCGAGAGACATAAAATTCGGCAATATAAGATTGAAAAGGAGTTGACTCGTCTGAGTCAGGATTTCTGCTGCAACATTCCGATGGTAGGGCAAGATTTTGGTGTACACAACATTAATGAATGGGATTCAGCTTGCCTTGTATCAACGGTTCACTATGGCAGGGGTAATCGTTTAAATGCCGCAGCCTAACTAGGTATGTTGGCTGAACACAACGTGCTTCAATTCACGTACGGTGCAGCCATCTTCTGGGGGTGAGGGGCATTTCCAGCCGAGCAACGCACCGTGTCAAAAAGAGTGGGAGATCACTTTATGAAACACAACAAGGTTTTTGTGTTAAATTGGCATCCATGGTCACTGGATCTTAGTTCCATAGAGCACATTTGTGATGTGGTGGAAAGTGAGATTCGAATCCTGGATGGGCAGCCAACCAATCTAGAAGAATTTCTGGATGTCATAATAACAGCATAGACACAAATTTGGAAAGATGGCTTCCAGAACATCATTGAATCCATGCCGAGAAGAATTAGGATGGTCTCAAAGGCAAAGCGGGGACCGTCGCGGTTCTAGAAGGATATAACAAATAAAGTGACCAGTGTGTGCGGATTATCTATCACTTTCTCTCTCTCTTACTCTGTCTCTGTCTGTCTGTCTGTCTGTCTGTCTGTCTGTCTGTCTGTCTGTCTCTGTCTCTGTCTGTCTGTCTGTCTGTCTGTCTCTCTCTCTCTCTCTCTCTCTCTCTCTCTCTCTCTATATATATATATATACACTAAAACGAATGCTATTCTATGTGTGCTTCTAATAATATGTAGATTTAAAATGCCGGGTAATAAAATTTATAAGCTTAATTCTGGCTTTAAAATCTTTTTCTTCGTCTTTCAAATTAGTCAAAAGCCTAATATATAATAAATATCATCAATCTTATTGCCAAAATTGTTATCATTTTGTTGGCTTTTTATTCCTCAAATTTGATTAACCAGGATATCATATATATATATATATATATATATATATATATATATATATATGTTTCATTAAATAATATAGACAAGTTTTGTCTATTTATTTTATCTAAATTGCTTTCATATTGTCTGATAAGCTTAATAACATTATCATTGAAAGACGAAAGAAAATCACCATATTGATACATGTTTTTAATCCTATCTTAGCTCTCGGCTTACATAAGCCATCATCAAAGATCACAATTATATTATAATATATTAAACAATACACGGACATAACAATAATTATAGTCTTTTTTTTGTTTGCATGGAAGATTTCCAAGCAGCGACAAACTAGTGCATACGAGACGCTGGAAGCGAAAATCGCACCACGGCTCATGACATCACACATGACCACGCGAGAGTGAAAACAAGAAGTTTTAAGTATGGGAAGTCGTTGGTATAAATCAATGGCTTCGGCTATCAATTATAGGCATTTAAGTATATTTGTGGAGATTTCATAGTTTATTTTGTTCAGGTTAGGTTTCAACTGTTTTAAGTATATAGCTTCAAGAATTTGAATGATAATATTATTAAGCTTATCAGACAATACGAAAGGAATTTACATAAAATAAATAGACAAAACTTGTCTATATTAAATGAAACATGTATCAATGAAAAAATGCTGCCTAATATATATATATATATATATATATATATATATATATATATATATATATATATATATATATATATGCACACACACAAGTTGCGATGGGTAAATTGTTGCCATGTCATATATTTAATTGCGCTCATACGTGTAGTTTGTTTTTGATTTTGTCGACTGCACAGTATTGTAGGGTCAGTTGGGCACCATCTGTGAGAAAAAGAGCACCATGACGCAATTCAAATTGCCAGAAATTTGGAAACGGCATGCATTCGCGCCGAAAGCTCGAATACAAACATTTCAGTGTGTTTGGGTGACAGTGCAGAGGATTCAGAAAGAGTTGGATGAGTCTAATGGTGACTACGAAGGTACGGCAGCTCGGAAAACTCACTCTGATCATTCTGATAAGAAAAGAACTTCCGAATTTGTCGGTGAGGGCATCAACCTCAGACACAGAGGCCTACATCAAGTGCTTTGAGGAGGTAGTGCTGTCCTGGGTTAAGAGGGTAGCTGCTGGGAGACCCTGTGTCTGGCAACAGGACTCTGCACCATGCCACACAAGCAGGAGAACCCAGTCATGGCTGTCAGACAATTTTTGCAATCACATCACACCTTACACCTGGCTGCCTAACTCTCCAGACTGCGACCCCCTTGATTATTATGTGTAGGGTGCAGTTGAGCCAGAAACCAACAAAACTCCTTGTAATACCAAAGATGAACTGAAGGCAAGGCGTATGGTAGCATTTACCAATTTAAATAAGGAAACCGTCCAGAGGAGTTCAGGAAATTCTGAAGTTGTCTGGAAGAAGTGGTTGAAGCCAATAGCAATTTTATTGAATAAATTTACTCTTTAGTATTTCAAGATATTTTTGTTAAATATATCTGTTAAAATGAGATGTCAGTGTTATTTTCATTTTTGCATAATTTAGGCCATAATTTATTCGTCACACCTTGTGTGTAGTGATGATAAAAAGATTCTTTGTATAGTTTTATGTTTTTTATTTAGTTGACATGTGGGACCAAAATAAAGTTTCTTGGAAATCATACATTTTTCGGTAGTTCCTGCACCCTTCGTCACTGTTAGATATTGAATATTGTTTTTGAACTAGGCTAAATTTAAAACCCCACCGGACTTTTCAGTGCGAGAATCAACAATCCTTTGATCGTAACACAGGGTAAAGATTTTTATTGTCTCTTCCTTATTCTTTACCCTTCCACCACAAGCCTGTTTTTGAAAGCAGCCAGATGACGCCAACAACAAGGCAGGTATATTTGCTTAACACAAATCTAACGATGACGATATCCACATCTAACAGAATTTGAACAATGTTTTAAACCATCTTCGTACAGACACAAAATCTTTTTGATTTATTCGCAGAAATACGTAATTAAAATATGCAGCCATTAAATTTACCTTATTCCTCAGTGTACGGACCACTGAATAAAGTTTCAGTCTATTGTACAGACTCTAAAACTGAGCTATATGTTCTTACCGTTATACTAGCGGCACAGGGATTAGACGCCAGAAGGTTGTACTGGTAAACCGGTATGACGGGTATGACGGGTTAATCTCAAAATACGAAAGACCGAAGCTTTAAAAATGTAAGCCGAAAGAGTACAATAGATTAAACAAATGTATACGTCTGTCAATCTGTTGTAATTCCATCAAGAAAAGTTCTTCTGTATTATTTACCGGTGTATCTACGGTACGTTTGGTACTAGCTTGTGTTTTTCTATTGCAAGCGTCTTGCCTCACTGGTGTTAGCTTGACTCTCATTTGCTTTGAGTTGGATAGCAATATCTTCCGTTCAGTAACAGAATATATATATATATATATATATATATATATATATATATATATATATATATATATATATATATATATATATATTCATACATGTTTCATTAAATAATATAGATAAGAAAAGAACTTACATAAAATATATAGACAACACTTATCTATATTATTTAATGAAACATGTATGAATGAAAAAATGCTGCCTAAATACACACACACACAATATATATATATATATATATATATATATATATATATATATATATATATATATATATATATATATAAAATGAAATGAAGAGGTTATAATGGTTTCAACGAGAGAAAAGTGTGTATATTAAAAAGAAGAGAGGTACCGCAAACTTTTTTGGTTTTAATGTGGGTTTTTAAAAAATTATTATTCTTTATTTTTCATAGTTTTACATAGTTTTACAACACGTGTTTCTGGTCTTACGACCGTCTTCAGGTAAAGGGTGGAGATTTCCACATATTATTAAAAATAATTATTAAAAATAATTATTAAAAATAATTAATTTTTTTCCTTTATGTTTTTCAATGTTAAATCTTTTCTATATGAGACATTCTCTGTTTTTGTGTTGGTCATTCCAATGTCTTTCTTTAAAAAAACTGATCTCATGGTCAGGAAGCGAACGTTTTAGCCCCGCGCCCATATATACGCACACATACATAAATAGATACATAAACAGATACATAAATAGATACATACATATGTGTATGGGTGTGTGTATTCATGTATATATTCTGGTTCTCAAATGTTGGTTTAACAGGACTCCCACTCGTTCCGAATGCGACACAAGGACGTCTTAATGTGGGCGTCCTACATGTTCGTGGGACCAGAGTTAAAAAATAATTCATATAATTCATTCGCTTCACGAATTGACGTGTCATCTTCATGGAGTGTACATTCTTAAGATACGTGTAAATAGCGCTTATATATAGACGGGTAAATAGCGCTTATATATAGACGTGTAAATAGCGCTTATATATAGACGTGTAAATAGCGCTTATATATAGACGGGTAAATAGCGCTTATATACAGACGTGTAAATAGCGCATATATATAGACGTGTAAATAGCGCTTATATATAGACGTGTAAACATATTCATTCGCTTCACGAATTGACGTGACATCTTTATGGCGTGTACATTCTTAAGATACGTGTAAATAGCGCTTATGTATAGACGTGTAAATAGCACTTACATATAGACGGGTAAATAGCGCTTATATATAGACGTTCACATAGAGATGTGAGAAAGGGAGGTAGAGAGTCGGAAGGCGGGACGAAAGTTACATATTCTCTGGAAATATCTTTTTTTTTTTTAAACCGATTGATTAGAGAATTCTAATCAATAGCCAATATCTACTTGCTGCCAGTATTTATTGTTTATTCCTTTGACAATATGAATTATAGATTCTTCTTTCTTTCTAGTTTTATTTGAACTTTCTGCCTCTCGTAATCCGGGCGTGATTTCAGCAGGAGCATTTCGCTCCTGATTCACTTTCTTTGCTAATTACAATCAAATCAATTACACAAAAAGCAGGTAAATACAGACAGAAACGAAAGCTGGTTTTTGAAGAGAGCAAAGTACACGCGAAATGTAATTTTTCTCTGGTCATCTTAATTGCAGAGACTCGTGTATTTAAGTGCTGGATTTACATATAGACTAGTGTGGGTTGCAGACCATGGACCCCAAGTCTAGAGAAGATCCCCAGGGCCCACTAGGCTCGGGTTCCTGATAAAACTAAATCATTAAAGATATAAGAACAGAGAAGATTTTTTTTAAGCATTTCACCCCAAGCAAGGCGGGAAGCCACTAGCATGCAAGAGATTTGTTTATTTTCAGATTTAATGGGACAACTTATAATACTTTTGTAGTCAGACCAGGTAAATGTTGTTATTCGATATGATTGATTTGGTTTATTTTGTTTTACGGCATATTAACCTCAATGGGTTATTTAATGCCGACAAAATTTTTAGGATAGATTCGTATGAATAGAATATGTATCCTTTGGTTTAGATTGATTTGGTTTATTTTGTTTTATGGCATATCAACCTCAATGGGTTATTTAATTCAGACAACATTTTTTATTGCTGGTAATATTTTGTTTTGTCAAAAATATGTTTCTAGTAATATTTTTCCTTCAAAATTGTATTGCTGGTAATAATTTTTTTCAAAAAAGTATTGCTGGTAATAGTTAACTGTTTGCTTATAGCCGGGACCCCAACAGGTGCTGCCACCTCGGGACAGGGTGGACCTGTGAACACTAGCAATTTTGATGTGGTTCCACGCTCCTCAAAACCTCCTGATCAGAGGCCTTGCTGGATGTAGTTTAACGTCTTACCCAGGACGCGTTATTCGATATGAGCTTTCTTTCGTGTAACACAATTCTTGATGCCTTCTTGGTAGTCATAATCATCATTCTTTAAACTTTGTGGACAAATTTTGCCATCAGAGTTCGCCATTTCAGTAATACGAACTGTTAGAGTTAAAATAGTCACCAACATTGGCGGGGAAAAAGTGACAAAAAGAAGTTAAAATTAACAATAAAGAATAAAGAAATGGGTTTATTGCTGTTATTTGAACCATATGTTTTTAGTTGAATTGATGGATTTAGGTTCATACACAGTTCGGCTCAGCACGGACGAGTTAGAGAAAGTTCACTCGTAGGTCAGGTCAAGGTGGACGTTGTTAGTGAGAGTTCTCTTAGAGGTAGGAGGGGCGCTTATAAAAGTTGTAGAGGCGATGGAAGGAATTGCAGTGAAGTTGAACGTTATCCAATCGTCACCGTGTCGGTTGGCGGACGTTTGTTTTGTGATTAGAAATTTCAGTTTGGATTTATCTGCTTATAAGACTAAAGTAAATTATTGAAGAGTTGAAGTGAAAACTTACGAGTTAGAATTTAATATTTTTGTGGGGCCGAGTACTAACTGGCCAGAGCAATGATACATTATAACCCAGTTAAAAGTATTAAAATATTTGGTATGTTACTTAGTTTCGACCCTGCGGACAGTTCCCAGCCGTAAACTCAAACTACTGAGCCGAACTTACACGTATAGACTTATAAAAACTTTCACAGCAGAATTGTTTTAAGGTATTCTTTGTATGTTGTAGTGGTAGCGACAATGAGAAGACTTTTGGAGATTTTTCTTGTTCTACTCTTACTATATAAAAAACAACTGATTTACTCAAGAAAAAAAAAGATTCTTTTAAAAATAGAGATGTAAGTTATCCAATTACAGTAATTTAAAAGCCTATTCCTCTCTTGTTCTTTTGCAGCAAAGCGTAAGTCGCAGTAATGCATGTAATTTATTTAGCAGATTTACCTGCTCACTGTCCGGAGAAACGTCAAGCGTTTTGTATTTCTAGGGAGACAGTAAAGACCATTTCGAGGTTCATTCCTTGATTTCCATACCACACTACAAAGAAAAAAGGATGTTGACCCGATAATCTAGTTTTCAGTCGCTTACATTCGTGTTGTTTCTCACCTTTTTTCTTAAAGGTTAACTGGAGTTAATTGGGCCATTCATTATTTGCCATCGTTCAAGAAGGAAATAAGCGAGATGGAAATTAATGTCTAATAAATAAATGTTTCCTTGTTTTGATTATGTATAAACATTCATCTTAATTCAAAATCTCAGTCCTTCTAACCCCCCTTCTCTCTAGCACGTTCGCACACACACACACACGCATGCACACATATATGTAAAACATCATTAAAGCCTAACAAAACACACAGTCCAATAAATTACTGGAGATTAACGTGTTTAAAGGTGGGGAGATTTTTGCAAAATGCCTAATTATTAAAGAATAGATCTACTATATTGATTATACAAACAAAATCTTTTAAGCTTTTCTTTAGTGCATATATAGAAATGTGTGTGCAATAGAAATATACATTAGCATCTCAATATATGAGGATATATTGTCATACACTATCAAAAATACTGTATATATCTATTTATGTATATGTGCATATATATGGGCGTTGTGTCTTAAAGAGCTGGAGCAGGTGTTAATGGAAGAATGGATGAAAATTCCTCTGGATAAAATCAGGAAGCTGTATGATTCCATTCCTAGACATATTAAAGCTGTATGTGAGGCTAAAGGAGGAGCAACTCCATATTAAATAAATTTTCTTTGAATTTAACAAATGTTTCAATTATTTTGTCCAACCACTGTATATATATATATATATATATATATGAATGATAAAATGGCTTAAACACTAATATTCCATGGTTATAATTTATTACATTGGAATCGTAATTACGATCCAATTCATTAGACCTACAAATTCAAAAAGAAATCAGAAAAAATAACCCCGGGAAAGAAAAACAAGCAACATTGGCATTGGATGCGGATGATTGGCTACTAAATAAATGATCAAAGCTGGTTGTCAGGTGTAAACATCTAAATAAACAGTGTGCTATCAACCATCCCGTTCAGATTTCTAAACCCCGTCCGTTAGCAATCAAAGATTCGGTTGAAGTTTTACGATCACGTCTCCTAAAGAGTCGATGTAATTCTGCGATTTCCAGTCTCAAGATAAGTGAACATTTAATTTTATTATTATTATTATTATTATTATTATTATTATTATTATTATTATTATCATCATCATCTTCCTCCTCCTCAATCTCTTGATATCGAACACTCTAATTAATTATAAAGATCGCTTATCATAAAAACGCTACCTTATAGAAATATCCTGATTCGACCGTTTTTGGTCCGAATTAGAATTTTTGTTGTGTATATATATATATATATATATATATATATATATATATATATATATATATATATAGATATATAGATATATATATGTGTGTGTATTGTGTGTGTGTGTGTGTTTGTGTGTATGTGTTTAACATTAGCCATATTTATGGTTGAGAGTCAGTTCAGAATCGGGGATACAATATTTGTAGAGCCAGATGTGAGCAATAAGCACTACAAAGTGACTGTCAGATTCTGTCTATCAATTATCATATATACGCGATATGGCCCAAAATTTGATCATGAATAATTACCTTACAACTAGATTTCTATTGTGTCATTCGAAAGACTCTTTTGCCTGCTTTTTTATACACGGCTTTACAAAACGTAGCGGTAATATTCCGTAACACATTCAGTTTTTGCACTTAGACACGCAAGCCGACACACAAACATACCTAAATATTCGTCTATTGGAGTGTAGAACTATTTATATATTGGCATAATCGCCACACGTTTTATTTTCTTTGATACAGCCATCCCGTTTGGCTGAATTTGATTCCACTGGGAAAATATTATTCCTATTCAAAACAACATATCATCTGCCCAATCAAAACATTTTTTTTTACTCTTCGCTTCATCCAGCAAATTAATTAAGCGGAAAATAATTCCCAGAAATGTTTTTTTTTTATAAATCTCGACCATTCCGTCTCACCCCCGCCCCCGCAATTGCCCAGTAGGGAAACTAATGCAAACGACTAATTTTAGCTCTTAATTTTAATATGATTGGAAAACAGTTAAGCTTAATTTACTCTTTCAAAGCAGAGCTGTCAAAGGAGTTCTTCATACGCATCGGCGACCCTTTCTGAGTATTTTTAAATAACACTTTTTGAGCTTGTTTCTGGTGAACGGGTCTTCATAGAAATGAGATATTTACGAGCTCTCGAGTGACAATAAGTTGAAATACTTCAGCTCTCCTTAGAAATCGGTTTTCTATTGGCAAGAAATAACGAATATTTGTGTCACGCGTTCTTGCGGGTCCTCTTTTGCCCTTGAGATGTCACGAATTCAGTATGTTCCTCCAATGACAGGGATCCAACCAAGAAATCTTTCCTGGAACATATACTCTCTTAAACGAAGAATACATTTTACAAAGACCTGTTTACTTTTGTGAATGTGTGATTATGCGGGGAAGGTGGTGTATGTATATGTGCTTGACAGAGAGAGAAAGATAGAGAGAGATAAAGAAAGAAAGAGAGATAAAGAGAGAGGGAGAAAGAGAGATAGCTAGATAGATAGATAGATAGAAAGAGAAAGAAAGAGAGAGAGAGATAAAGATAGAGAGAGAAAGTGAGAGAAAGAGAGAGAGAGAAAGAGAGAGATAGAGAGAGAAAAAGAGAGATAGAGAGAGAAAGAAAGAGAGATAGAGAAAGAGATAGAGATAGAGAAAGAGAGAGAAAGAGAGAGAGAAAGAGAGAGAGAAAGAGAGAGAAAGAGAGAGATAGAGATAGAGAGAGAGTGAGAGAGAGAAAGAGTTATAGAGAGAGAGAGAGAGAAAGAGAGAGATAGAGAGAGAGAAAAAGAGAGAGAGAGAGAGAAAGAAAGAAAGAAAGAAAGAAAGAAAGAAAGAAAGAGAAGAATTTATTGTTTAATGTTTTATAAGGAACATTTGTAGAACATCAAAAGTGAAATTAACTCTCATTCGTAATATTGCCAGAGGGACATGCATAGTAAACATAGTATGAAGAATAAGTAAAAACCTAGATTCTAAAATGTCGATTTTAAAAAAGTAGTCAGGTAAGCTCCCTACACTTTAAAAAATTGGCGCAACTCAGTCTTCCTACTTCTATATTTCTCTATCTTTGTGCTTGTTTCAGCTAAGATTAGTAAATATGTTATTCATATCCTTTTACTTCAATGTGTTTTGTGGCTGAGTGAGTTGTGTGTTTCTCGTCAGTTTAAATATATTTGGCATTGCATCAAGACAGACTTTTAGCCCTCCGTATTTACAAGACTGGCGTAGCGTCATTTTTCGACCTGCATTTACCCCAAGTGACACTGAAAGTGACGCTGAAATTAACAAATTACACAGATTCAAATTATAGCGGACACATGAAAACATTCTATTAACAAATCAATTTTAGACAAATAAAAACGACATTTTAATGAAAAATATTAATAAGATACGATATCCCTACAGAGATGATATCAACTTAAAATAAAATTTAATTTACTTATCATTTACAGAGAAAAATGAAAGTTACACAATATTTAAAACATATTTATCTGAAAAGTTTCAGCTTTTACACATGTATAATTAATAAGTTATTAGATGTTTTATACTCTTCAAGTAATATAGTTTAAAATGGAGACTAGAATTTTTGTACTGAATATTCGCACGCGTTTTGTGTCTACAATTGCATCCCTCCGTCAGGTATAAATAAAAGGACAAAGTAGCAAGTAGACAATCTGCGTGATAATCTCTGTAGCAGGGTGTAAGAGTCCACAGTCGGAGTAACAGTCCCTGTCAAAGTATTAAGAAATATTCCCGTGGTTTGTCTTTTGCTTATCGTACAAAAAATGTCATTATACAAATGAACTGAACTAAAAAAAAGAAAAGAAAACAGTTTTTATAAAAGACTTCAGCAATTTTTGGAATATAAAATTTGGATTTCCGCTTCGTCTGCATCTTCATTTCTTTTCTTTTTTTGTGTGTGGACAATTTGTATATTTTTAAAAGACCAAATTTTCAACTTACCTCAACCTTCGATGAGACTGCTTGTCTTAGATGTGTAAATATCAAGATGCTTCCGACCGATGACTTTCTTGTGAAAATACTCAGTAAAAATACTAAGTAGTTATGAATTTGAATGTAACATATGGAGATAGATTAAAATGTCCGTAGCCTGACACGCGGTTATTTGTCGAAGTTTCATCTGCTATGTGATTCATATTCACCACTGAATTAAGTGCATTGGCAAAGAAGAAATGACGTTGACAAATAAATTAAAATACTTATTGTGTATAATATGCTTTTTTAGCCATGAAGCTACTGATATTCTTCCACATTAAGCATACATTATATATATATATATATATATATATATATATATATATATATATATATATATATATATATATATATATATATATATATATATATATATATATGTATGGTATAAAATGAAAATTGGAAAAAATCTTAGATTTTGCCGACGCGTTTCGTCTTCCGACTTTTTCAAGGCAAAATTGAATCGAAATGTCTCTGTTATAGTTACATTAAAAAATCCAAATTTAAAAGATAGACGCTTCTGTCCAAGCCTTTTTTTCTGGTTAATGTAAAAAACACTTAAACAGAAGCGTCTATCTTTTTAAATTTGGATTTTTTAATGTAACTATAACAACAGAGGTATTTCGATTTCATTTTTGCAATTGTCATTTTATACCAATCTGTCTTGTCCACAGAATTGATCTGGGAATTTAACTATATATATATATATATATATATATATATATATATATATATATATATATATATATATATATATATATATATATGTTTCATTAAAGACGACAGACAAGGTACTGCGATTAAGCTTTTTATTTAATTTTTCTTGTGTTCGAACAAGTGTTTTTCTTTTCTGGACATAGAGTGCGTAGAAACTTTTCAAATGTTCTGTAATTCCGAGCGCTTTCGGCTATACTTTCGGCCATTATCAAGGATGTGTTTATTGTTGCTTTTTAATTGGGTGCATGGGTTGTGTGTATGTTTCTAGATTTATAGGGATGTTTTATTTTCCAAACACTGTCAGCACATTATGACCGTGTACGCAGTGAATATTATTGAGTGTTGGCATTTTCTTTTTTTATTATTAAGGCTTTCATTATTTTTAATCGTTTTTTTTACATTTGGATGAGGTTTGAAAATGTTTATGAAAATATATATAAATGAAGGATTGCTGCATATCTATCTATCTATCTATATATGTATATATATATATATATATATATATATATATATATATATATATATATATATATATATATATATATAGGGAGATAGAGAGAAAGAGAGAGAACAAGAGAGAGAGAGAGAGATGTATGTGTGTTACTTAAAGGATGAAAGTAATTCCGAAATGCATATACAGTGACGAATAATCGCTTTTTATAAGTCAAAACTAATCCTAGTTTTTTTTTGGGGGGGGTCAATCTGATGGTCGTCTAGTATGCCTAGTTTCATTTTCACGTGGCTTCTTTTCTCTCCAATTTGGTAGGCGTAAATTTGTCCAGTCTGCTTGGTCTCGTTACTACGTCTTTACTGTAACCGGTGAAGAAAGAGAGTTTTTGAAAATGGCGCGAATCCCGAACAGTCGCAAGCTTCTTTAGAGCGGCAGTGATTAGCCTATGCTAGCCAATAAATATTTCTGTTCCATATAAGTCTTAGCTGACACATGAAACGTATTTCTTGTATGTTTATATTTTGGGGGTTTACCTTCCTTCCATCAGAATTTACTTTTTTAAATTATTTTTTATGTTGCTATACATTCATTAAAGCCAATAATAAATGAAAATTACGGGAATAAAGCTTAATAAGCTTCAATTAAGTTTTGATTTTTGATCAACTACTGATTGCCGATATATAATAGTTTTCATTAATATGTTCAGGCCTGCTATTTTAAAGTCGTTTGATCGAAAAGTTCCGGGTAATAAAAATCTTACCAAATACAATCTTTTGTCAAACTACTAATGAAAGATTCAAAATTCATTTGTCTGGTCGTGCAGATAATTTTTCTTGGTACAGTGGATAAAGGCGTTGGTTAGATCCAGAAACAGGACCCAAAGAGTTGTGAATTCAATAGCTGGTTAAGACAGTGGAGAACTTGGAGAGGTGAATTAACAGGAGATAACTGACATCCATTAGACATGGCACGTGGAACTAGAACAGTCTATCCCAGAGAGCGAAATAACGGGTTCAGTTCGACATTCCAACCACCTGAAGAAGGCCGAAACGTTGTGATAAATATGGCAACAAAGTAGTATAGTAGAATAGTATAAATAATCTAATAAAGGTCCTCGGGAGATTAACGCAAAACAATCTTTCTGTCATATCATTAAGATTTGTCACCGGTTCCTGTACGATCACCGAAGTTAAGCAACGTCGAGAATGTTCAGTACCTAGATGGGTGACCTGTAAGCTTGGATGTTCAGATGGTGCAATGGATAATGGCTCGGAATTGTTAATCGGAGAATCGAGTTCCAATTCTCGTTGGGTTCGTTATAGTCACTTAAACGGAAATATTCTTAGGAATGGCATTAATTCACCTCTTCTGCACCAGCTATGGGTTAACTAAACCATTATGTAAAACTAAACTATTATTATGTCTCCCCAAAATACTTACGATCTAAGAATATTTTCTGGCTTTAAATAACCTGCAAAGGGTCGATAAACCGTAGAAAATGAATTAACCAATAAAAATGAATTAAGATTTGTGGTATATTAAGTGAAGTTTATTGAGTATTACAATGAAATAGAGAATGTGTTCAAAAGGTTTCGGGCTTGCTTGCACTATGAGAAGAATAATTATGTGAATCCTACAACAGTTCCACGATACGGAAAAGCAATAAAAATGAAATGTACGCCCTGTAAGCCCACCACACCCCTCAAAAGCAAAAAAAAACAAACAAAAAAACAAAACAAAAAAGACGTCTGACAATTTTACTTTCTCAGAGATTTAAAAAATGTTGTTAACTTAGTTGGGAAGACATTTTTTCCGAAGAAAGAAGGTTTTCTGTTCCATTCCGTAGCCACTGACGTGAGAACAAAGTTTCCAGATTGGGCGACCTTTCAAAGCGCAGTGTCTCCGAGTAATACAAGAAATCTTCTAATTGTGAATAAAAAAAAAACAAAGAAAACCTTTCTAATAGCAATACTTTCCGAGGTGATCAATTATTCACTCGTATTCTGTCAGGATAACACAGCTGCTTTCTCGCATTCCCATGTTTTTTTTCGTTTGACTCTGTCAGCCAAACGTCGGGTGCATGAAGATAGTGGTTTTAGTTCTTTTTTGCTGGGATCTGCTCATTTCTGTCTTTGATTAAAATGTCATGTAGACGTTGGTGGCTAGTTATTTGGTATAGCTTAGTTTGGCACAAGGCCGAATGGAAGTCACTTGGAGTAGAGAAACTGCGTTGCGTCAGTTTTTCATTTGACTAAGTCTTGCTAGCACTGCGAACCTGAATTCATTCAAACTTCTGCTTTTAATTTGATTCGAAGACCGATCACTGGCGCCGATAGAACATAAGTTACTATTTAAATAGATAAATCATTCATGTTGATGAAGGTCTGTGCCCATAAGCGAGCGTTTTTGCAAAGAGAAAACGACAATTCATAATGAAGTAAAGTGACTAGGATATTTTATATATATATATATATATATATATATATATATATATATATATATATATATATATATTACTATATAATTTATATATAGATATTATTATATATATAATGTATAATATATTACTATATATATATATATATATATATATATATATATATATATAATATCCTAGTCACTTTGCTTTATTACTATATATATATATATATATATATATATATACATATACCTCATATATATATATATACATATATATATATTCATTTCTCTCTCTCTCTCTCTATATATATATAGTAATGAATATATATATATATATATATATATATATATAGTAATGTATATATATATATATATATATATATATTGAATATATATATATAAGATATAGTAATAAGTGGTCCATTTGACAACGAACTCTTGACTCCTTCGTGCAGTGTGAAATGCGTGCCGCGGGTCATGGAAATACCTGGGTTGCTGTCCAGGTACGGGGTTATACCTCTTATGGTCCAGGTTCCTTGTACCACGGTGCTTCTCTATCTATAGCTGAGATAAAAGGGTAAAAAAAAACAACTGACAAACGGGAAGTCCTCTGGTAACGATGGCATACCAGCAGAGATATACAAATGTGGCAGTAATCTTCTGGTTCATAAAATTTGTTATCTCCTTTCTTTAATCTGGGATTCAGGATCAGTTGCTCAGGAGTTTAAAGACGTTTCTATTGTCCATATCTATAAAAACAAAGGCAATAAATGCGAATGTGACAACCATAGCGGTATCTCTCTCCTGTGTGTTGCTGGGAAAATTCTTGGCAGGATCATCTTGGACAGACTCAACTATTATCTGGCCGATTCAGTTTTGTCTGAATCCCAGTGCGGCTTTCGGTCTGACAGAAGCACTGTAGACATGGTTTTCATTTTAAAGCAACTACAGGAGAAAGCACTAGAGCATGACAAGGATTTATTTGTTAGTTTTGTTGATGTCACTGAAGCCTTTGATACCGTTTCAAGGGATGCGCTTTGGGTCAACCTTAGGAAGCTGGGTTTTCCTGAAAGGATGCTCAGTGTCATCATGTCTTACCATCAGGGGATGGCGGCTTCAGTTAGATCCAGTAGGGAGGTGTCCGACCCATTCATTCTCTAATGGAGCAAAACAAGGTCGTATTTTTGCACCTCTCTTATTTGCTTTGTAGTATTTTCTGTTATGCTCGAAATAGCATTTGAGAAGGTTAAAGAAGGTGGAAGATTTGAGTTTAGGGCAAGTGGCGCGTTGTTCAACCGACAATGCTTCAAAGCAAGAACTAAGACGATCGTTTCCGACCTGATTTAAAAAAAAGCATAAAAAACTGAATTTGTCCATCAGCCTATCTGTAACCACCCCCCAGGTGTTGATCCCAGTGTTTATGTTGAGGGAAAAGTCTTGAAAACCGTTTCCACCTTCACCTGTCTTAGCTCAATTTTATCCAACGATACTAAAAAGGACAGTTGAGTGCAGGATTGGAATGGCTAATCTTTGGAAAAACTTGCGATGTTTCGGTAAAGGTGAAAATTGATATGTACAGGTCAGTAGTACTGTCATCTCTACTCTGTGATGCTGAATCAACTTGATGCCTTCCCAACGCTTTGTCTACGTACCATCTGCAACAGAAGACTGAGTGATCATATTAGAAACAGTGAAGTTCAGACTAAATGCAACATGGTGGGTATTGAAATCATCCTAATGAAAATCCAAGTCATGTGGGCGGGCCATCTTTCTTACATGAGCAATAGCAAGCATCCAAAACAACTCTTCTTTTTGGCCATCTTTGTGTTTCAAAGATAATTTTTAAGCGATGAAGCATCCACCCTTTTCTTCCTGGGAAAACAAAACGTTAGAGCAAAGTAGCTGGGCGCCTGTCTTGCTTCTCATCTATAAAAAGGTTTGAGCGTGGCCGACTGGAACATCAAGATCAATTGCGTGCAAATATAAAAACAAGATGGCAGCAAGCAGCTCCTCTCAATGATAGCCTTTTACCTGCAACCGTGGCTTTGTCGAGCGCGGTAAAGCAGGCCTTGCACTCGCGGAAACATGCGGTAATTGATCCTCAGACACTCGAACGAAATGGCTCAACCACATGTTCCATCTATCTAAAAGTTTGTAAAACATCTGCAGGCCTTGGGAGACACATGCATGTCCACAAAAGTTGAGCACATTATTATCTTACTGATGTCGTCGGTGACGAGAGAGTCAACTAATATATATATATATATATATATATATATATATATATATATATATATATATATGCGCATGTGTAAAACTATGTAATATAACACATATCAAGGTGGATAGAATTTTGTCAATAAAATATAGAATAGATATCTACAGCAATAATTAATGTTTTCAAAATATCAAATAAATATGGCACTGGGGCCCAAGGGAGTTAATCAGAAAAAGGAAAAAGGAAGAGGAAAGAGACTATTAAATAGATGATAATTGTTGAAATTCTCTTTGGTATGTGGATTGAAAAATTGAGAAGAAAATTAAATGCGTTAAATGCGTTAAAAATTATGTTTTAAAATAATAAAATGAAATTAAGAACAATTCCAAGGAGAGCCGAACCTAGATTTAACTAGACGGAATCCAATAAGATTGAGCAAAACCAAGACTCCCAATATTCCCTCCGATAAAAAAAAGAAAATATATCGCCGGAGATGTCGGTCCTTGGAAAAAAAAAAGTTTTGTTTCCAATCGGAAAAGAAAACAAGTGGTTACCGAACTAACATCTAAATTGTTCTGGACAAAGAGCCAGGAAAAACATCTGGTTTGTGTTGAGGGGTCGTATCAGCCACCCAGAAAAAATATCCCAACAAAAATAAAGATTAGCGCCTCAGATTGGGAACGGATTCGTTTATTTTAATTTCTGTGACATTCATCAAAATTTTTTATACGCTACCGAGAAACACATAAACAGAGAAAGATATATTTTTTTATTATTACTAAAGAAATTTGTAATATTTTTTCTTTCCTTTTCTTTCCCAAACATTGACGCCTGTGGATGAACAAAACAACTCTTGAGATTGGCTGATTGGGGCCATCGAGATTGGCTCCGATTATCTCAGAATAAAATTATTGTTAAAACGTCAAAGATCAATCCCCACTACTAAACCTGTTAAAGAAAAAATGATAAAAAAGAAAGCATTAGACAAAAAAAAAAAAGAAACAAAACAAACAAAAAAAGAGAAAAGAAAGAAAGAATGTGGACATTTCCTCTTACAATTAGTCTAAAGCGAGAACTGTAACAGCTACAAATACCTAAAGGCGCACTGGGCTATTTGTCATATATGAGATAAAGATATATATTTTTATATATCAAGTGCAGTATTGGTAAATTGTATGACAAAGTGGAAAAAGTTTCCCTGTGACGTGTTTCGTCCTTCAGGACTTCAACAGATTAAATTTGTTATGTTAGTAGAACTACACACGCGCATAAAAGAGGGGTGCTGGGGATTTTAGAATTTTTATTTTATTTTATTTTATTTTATCTAGGCAAATTCATTTAGAGTCTTAAAAAAATTCAAAAATTCCTAGCACCCTCCTGTTGTACGCATGTGTTGTCCTACCAACATAACAAATTTAATCCGATAAAGTATGAAACGCGTCACAAGTAAAGTTTTTCCACTTTTCATATAATATATATATATATATATATATATATATATATATATATATATATATATATATATATATGAAGAAATATAGTCAAAGTGTGCTATTTTTATAGGATAAAGTGCTCAATATCAGAGATAGAGCGTGTGTAAATATAAAAGTGAACATAGAAGTCAACACTTAGAGGCGACAGTCTGTTTCATGCTAGATGCAATCGTCAGGCCACCTGACGAGTGCATCTAGCGTCCTGGGTATGTCGATAAACTACATCCGCGTCCTAGGTAAGACGATAAACTATGTCCAGCAGCTAGGCCTTTGATCAAGAGGTTTTGAGAAGCGTGGAACCACCTCTTAATTGTTGGTGTTCCTAGGTCCACCCTGACCTGGGGTGGTAACACCTGTTAGGGTCCCAGCTATAGGCAATTAGTTAACCCCAAAATTTTAATGCCAGGAATGCCAGGAAATCTTTGTTAAAAAAAAATTATCAGCAATAAATTTTTGAAGAAAAAAACTGTTACCAGCAATGCAATTTTGAAAAAAAAAATATCAACAATACGTTTTTGAAAAAATATTACCTGTAATACTTTTTTCAAGGAAAAATTATTACCGAAAATAGATTTTTGACAAAACAAAATATTACCAGCAATAAAAACTTTGTCGGCATTAAATAACACATTGAGGCTGAGATGCCGTAAAACACAACAAACCTAACCAAACCAAACCGTATATATATATATATATATATATATATATATATATATATATATATATATGTAGACGATTGCGTCTAGCATGAAACACTGTCGCCTCTAAGTGTTGACTTCAATGTTCACTTTTATGTTTACACACGCTCTATCTCTGATATCGAGCACTTTATCCCATAAG
Organism: Acanthosepion esculentum; assembly: GCA_964036315.1. NCBI lineage: Eukaryota > Metazoa > Mollusca > Cephalopoda > Sepiida > Sepiidae > Acanthosepion > Acanthosepion esculentum. The sequence goes on along the minus strand of OZ038487.1, from coordinate 6,262,391 downwards.
TATAGCACAACTTAAAACTATATTTCTTCATATATATATATATATATAGAGAGAGAGAGAGAGAGAGGGAGCACCAAGTGTGTAAATCATTAAAAGCACAACGATAATCTTCTCCCTTCCTATGTTGAAGTCCTGGTAGTAATAATGCAAAACCTCCAGTTGAAAACGAAAAGCCGTACAAAGGAAGAAAGAATACAAATAACAATCACAACAATAATAGCAGCAACTATTATTATTATTATTATTATTATTATTATTATTATTATTATTATTATTATTATTTCTGTTTTTGCATAATCCATGGAAAAGTTTAACATGGTTATTAGTGGATATAGTATAACAGCAAATCTCAAGTCGCCACCTCGTTCCTCATTATTCTTGCCAATGTCAACAATGCTATGATTTCCAAATCTTTATGTCTATCTCCTAATTCCTTTAGTCTTATCGTTAATATTTTGGAGACTATTCCAACTGGACCAGTTATTATACGAACGACACAGAACTTAGTTTCACAACCTTTCCAGGCGATATCCTGTAATGAAATGTGACGAACGCGCGTCGGTACAGATGCCAATGAGGTCCCGTGTCGCGTGCGGACATGTATGTCAACGCTCGCTACATACGGGTTTTTACCCGTTAGCAGTGGAACAGCTTGGCAGGTCTACATACGTGACTCTCGGCAACTGGTGAAGATCCGGGTCTTTCTAAGCTGCCTCATGCCAATGAAAACGACGGGAAATAACAACAGCCGGCAGTGGGCAGTTGGCATGATTTGGTGACTTGTGGAATTTGCGCTTCTCACTTAATACTGAATCGTTATATTTCTCAGCTTAATTTAAAATCTTGCGTCTTTATTGATTTTTAATTTAATGCAACATTGCAGATAACTATTCAGCTTGCGTGAAATCACGACGTGTTCACGTGAAATGAAAATCTCCAATCTTTCAATGATTTATGCTTTTCATTTTCATTAAGTGTATTTGTTGCTGTTTTGCGTTGTAAATTTCGGATTGAACTTGGGTGAGTGAGATTTTACCGACAAGGGTTTGTCGATCCTTTTGGCCAGGATGAAGTCAGTTTTTTCTCGCATCTCACTTTTTTGTTTCTATTGGTAGTCAACGATTTAAAATTCTAATTTACTCACACAATAAATCTTCGGAAAAATATTGAATTCTAAAATAAAAATGTTAATAAGCAACGATGAACTTTTTAACCATTTATCAAATAAAACCAAATAATAACCTTTCACCTAATCGGAATCATGTCATGTCGACGTTATGTTTTCATTGGACTTCCTCAAAATATAGCGAAAACGAAGAAGAGATATGCACAGTCATGCGACAAAAATGTCGGAGTATTAAAGATTACGAAAACAAAATGTTTTTCAAATTTTAAATATTTGATGAAAATATTAAATTATGCGTATAAAAGACTTGAAATGTTGTATTGTATGTAGAAAGAGCTGCTAAAAAGTTCTTGGCTCGACCCATTTTTCAGAATGATTTAAAAAGTATTTCAAAGACAAAACGTTAGAATTATATTTTTAGGGTAGGGTTAAAACATCGGAGGAACGATCTAACAAGAGTACGGAATGAATCTAAAGAGAGTGTGTATTTTATGGGTTTAACCCACTTTTCCTTGGTCTGGCAGAGAACTTTTCAACTTCTGCTCATAATTATTATATACCTTTCCATTCCGATTAGCATGCTCATCTTACTTCTTTCGGTTGATGTTGTCTGCGACCTTCTTCAGGTATCTTTCATCGTATTCTTTAAAATTTTCTGAATTTTGAGCCGAACCCTAAGATGGCCGAGGGCATTAAAGCGATGAATAAATCAAATTGGTTTCGTAGCATTTGTGGGTTCAATACCTGAGTCTTGCAGCGCCAAGAAATCACTTTGGTTCAATGGAAAAAATAAACAAACGTCACAAAGGCGATTATGATTGGCGAGTATTAACTGATGTGAGTTATCTCCCCTAAGTATGGCAAGCAGAATGAAAACAATCTTGGAATGAGTAAAGGGTTCGAATCGGGTTTCCAAGCAAGAAGACAGACATTGAATGTCGAAGGGTACACCGACCGAAACATTATGAGTATAACAAAAATGAAAATGCTAGTCCGAATGGAAAGAAATAATAATAATAATAACAATAATAATGATAATAATAATAACAATAATAATGATAATAGTAATAATGATAATAATAATAATAATAATATTTCCGGATATTAAGAATCCTTCCCTTTTTATAAGTTTAATTATCGTAGGTTATAAAGTATTTGTTAATAGAACTGAACAAAAATGCCATTATTTAATAGAGCTCAAATAGAAGACTTTCCAAAAGTATGGAAAGGAGAGATGATGACGGATAACTCATCAGCATCGAAGATTCTATATAAACGGTCAAATCTGGATTGTAAAAAATACGTAAAATAGTGCCGAGAAAATATGATGAAAAGCGCAAGAACAAATACAGCAAACTAGGGAAACAGTGAAAAGCACTAATCGTTGAAGCTCACGACAAACAACATTAAGATGAAGACTGGCAGAACCTAGAAAATAGATGCCCGCCTCTGCTGGAAAAACGATTAAACAGCAGAGCACATAAACAGTGAACGCTGTAAACTGGCTCAGAAAGAGTACAAAAATATAGACACGTCAGGGTGGCAACAGTCTTACACTTGTGACTATGCAAACGATTTGGGTTTAATCACGGGGCCAAATGATACTTACGATACAAGAGAATGGCTTCTGATCTTAATTGATTAGAGTTATTACCATGTACATACAGAGTGCGATAGGTAAAATAGCACCAAAACGCAATTCACCTCGGCAGAAATTTGGCATGCTGTACTGCTTGGCATTCGCACCGGAAGCACCAATACGAACATTTTAGAGTTTTTGTGTCTCAATCTGAGGACAGTACAGAGTATTCGGAAAGAGTTGGATGAGTCTAAAGGTGATTACGAAGGTGTTTGGAATGGTCACTAGTGATGGCGACGTTATGTCTCAATGTATCTTCGCATCTTTGTACTCAAATGATATAACGAAGGGTACACTCTGATCATTTGTGAATATATCAATGCTGATGATACAACGGTATATGAGTGCCCCTCCCAAATTTTAGATGATACCAGTGCTTGACAGATGACCTCTTCTTTGACCTAGCTCTAACAGTTTAGGGGCCTTGTGGTGGTGGGGGGAATGGCTAGTCACATTAAAACCATGTTAGTGGCGTTCTATCAACACCGAGCGGACCCAGGACTTTCACCGATCACGATGAATGGGTGTTCCCTCAGGGAGACCGCGTGTCTTGAGCGCCTATTTGGACAAACTCAACCTAGACCTCAAGTGGAACTCACTAAAGATGCTGGAAGAAATGGTTGGTTCCTTGTAGCGCTCCAATAAATATCTGACTCCTCCAGATACTGCGGGCATATATGGGAAGGAGCTACCCAGTTTTTACCTTTCAATCTCGATAGAGTCCAAAAGCGTCTCCGTGTCCTTGTGGGCGATGAATTATTTTCCATTCCTATCTCATAGATGGAACGTCGCAAGCCTCTCGCTGCTCGATAGCTATTTCCATGGAAAGAGTCCCGACGAACTACATTCATTAGCTCCACCAATTCTGACCTTCACGGCTAAGACCCGCCATGCCCACGTACTTGTAGCGAACCTCCCTCATTCCCTCCGTATTCCATGAGATGTAAGTTCCACTCGACCAGCTTCTTCCCACGAACCACTGCTTTGTGGAACCGACTCCCAAGAGTATGCTTCCCCGATCACTACTATCTGTTCAAGTCTAGGGTCATGCGTTACTTTCCTCACATATCCCCATAAACTGTGCCTCTCATTCTATAACCCTCTACCTGGAGTGGCTCTTGGGCTTTGAACAGAATCAACATGATTGTAAAAAAAAGAAACTCCAGCGTCACTTTTTGGAACAATAATAAACATTTTTGCATATAATAATAATAATAATAATAATAATAATAATAATAATAATAATGATATGGCAGTCCCTGCAGACTGCAATGTGTCTTTGAAGATATTCGAAAAACTGTCAAAATACAAGGACCTTGAAATAGAAATCCCCAAAATGTGGCACATGGGAACAGCAACAATTCCTGTTGTAGTTGGAGCCCTTGGACTGGTTGGAAAAGATTCCAGTAGGCTGATTGAAGGGATCCCTGGAAGTCCATGCCTCAAAGAGATACAAAAAATTGTTCTGACAAGTACAGCCAACACTTTACGAAGGGCTTTATCTATGTAATTATTTTTTATTTTTTTTGCAGTGGAAAGTGTCATGACGCCATTTCTAACCTTAGGTCCCTGGGCGGGACCTGGAAAGAAATGTGTAAGCGCCAGATATCAAAGGAAATAAAAATAAAAATAATAATAATATTAATATTAATAACTTTAGAAATCCATTTGTAAGATGACGACGGCCACCTCATCAGTAATGCTGATTCTTCGTAGTTTTGAGTTTATTCAGCATCAGAATCCTTCATTCAGGTTACCCTGATGGGTGGGTGGGGGTGATCAAATACCAACATATGACTGCGCAACTAACCGTGCGAAAATATCAATCGCAGAATGCGAATGGCTTTTAAAGAGATTTTGGAACCTTGAAAAAACGCAAATCAACTCTCCTGCAATCAAATTCGTCCACGTGAACGCTCGCCCCACACACAGTGGACTCCATCAGTATGGGGGAATCCAAAATCCAGGCCCAATCCACAAATAGAG
>OZ038487.1:6227640-6252640 GCA_964036315.1 Acanthosepion esculentum | reverse complement strand
GAAAACAAATTATCGTACTGATAAGGATCTCATTCGGGCTCCCTTGTGGTGTGGGTTCATTGTTTGACTCGTAGCTTTGCCGTCTTTCCGAGCTGCTATCTGTCTCTCCGGTCATCACCAGAACTATTTCCTGGTTGTCATCTGGTCTGTTCCCAAATGTCACTGACAAATTCAGAATGATAAGTTTAGAAATCCATCTGTAAGATGACAGCGGCCACATCATCAATGCTGTTGCCCTGGGATCCATAGGAGTTTTCCGGTTTATCCAATATCAGACTCCTTCACTCAGATCACCCTGCTGGAGAGTGTTCAAATACCAACATGCGACCGCGCCACAAGCCGTGTGAAGTTATTAATCGCGGAATTCAAATACCCCCACCCCAAAGATTCTGGAACCCTGAAAAAACGCAAATCAACCTTCATCCAATCAAATTCGTCCCCGGGCCCGCTAGCCCCATCCACGGATCGGGGAAGACCGAACACCGCTCTCCCCCATTCTGATGAGTGTGCACCCCCTCAGAATTGAAAAATCCAAAATAATAATAATAATAATAATAATAAATATTTTGACTTCTTATAATAATAATAATAAATATTTAGCCATATAATAATAATATTAATAATAATAAATATTTTGGCATATGATAATAATAATAATAATAATAATAATAATAATAATAATAATAATAATAATAATAATAATAAATGCTTGAGATAAAACTCAGAAGAACGTCACACCTCAAGAACATTACCTGTTGTTATTGGGACTTTGTGAATGATATCAAAAGAAGCAAACAAATATGTTGGGTCAAAGCCGTGGCAGCCCTAAAATATGTGAATCGTAAAAAGAAAAAAAAATCCTATTCAGGAATACTTCTCAGATTTTGCGTCGATTTCTCTCCATGAAGTGAGCAGAAAATTACTTTTTAGTCTGATTGCATGGCACCTCATCGGTTTGCATGTTCAACAAGATATTCTAGAAAAGTATCTCGTTGACACTCGTACTACAAAAGGCAAATGATGATAATAATAATGATGTAGATATTTCATTGTTTTTTTACTTTAGACGTCATTTGTATCATGAATCGGCTTACAGCCACATCACGTCGAGACACCGGTTCCCGTATGATCATCACCAAAGTCAAGCAACGTTGAGCCTGGGCAGTACTTAGATGGGTGACCACTTGGGAATGCCAGGAGCTGTAAGCTTGGATGTGCAGATGGTGTAATGAATAATGGTTTGGAATTGTTAATCAGAGAACCGTGTTCTAATTCACGTTGGGTTCGTTATATTCAATTACACGCAAATAACTTTGGGAAATGTATAAATCCACCACTTTACCCTTAGCTATGGGTTATTTAGTAACACTTGTATCACTAAACCGTTATTATCGCCAATAAAATTTTTACAATCTAAAAGTATTTCCTGGCTTTAACTAACCTGAAAAGGGTTGATAAGCCATAAAAAATGAATCAATCATAACATAAATCGAACAATCTTAGGAAGCTATACTTAAGGTCTCTTATTCAACCGAATTTACGTTCTAATGACTGACCTAAACTTTTACGGAACTAAATGTCTAAATGTAGAAAGGATACCTTAATTTTGCGATCCTAATTTTGTCGATGTCCTCGATGAAGCTATAGAGGTCAAAGCCAGCCATTAATAGCTTAACTAATGAGGTATAGCCCATGCTCGCAATGTATAAAAAAAAATGTGAAAATGAACCATCTAATTATGCAGTTAAACTTTGTACGTTCGTCCAAGGTCAAACTTATATTTAATTTATAAGTCCTCATTCAAGCAATGGCGGTTGTTATGTGACACGCGCAGGAAGCAAGAAGAGAAAAAGTATTATATCGATTCAAGGCATGATTTCGAATCAATAATTCAAAAGCGGTTGTTTTTAAGAATCGTTCAGGCTACAAAAATACACATTATCCAAGAAATGACCCATCATATCGCCCTCCTTCCCAGCCACGTACACCGTCTTGCTGACAAGTGTGAATGTGTCATAGATATTTAAAACCAACTTTCTTACTTCCGAGTCGCCATTACTTCACTCCGTTGGTCTCGCAGTGTGGCGTATTTCTGTTGGTACATCCACAAAACTGAAATTACTCCCAGCACTGAACACACCAAACTGTTTTCAAATTCATTTAAACGCCCGGATTTTATCATGAATGTAACCCCCATCCAACAAGATGGACGCAAAAGAATCTTCCGAAATAATGATAAATTAGCATGCATAAACCGATGAAAAAAAAAGTATAATGCAGAAGAACGCATAGAAATGAAAGATTCTCCGATTTAAATGACGTTACTTGTTACGATGCCAATCAGTTAAGAAGAGAAGATAAATTTATAATATTTTGTTAAAACACTCGCGAATAGAACTGATAAATAGAAGACTGTTCTATAGACAGTTAGGTTCATTGTGGACAACTGTTTTCCCAAAATATTTTTGTTACGCTGCCGTTCAGACCAGACACCAGATTCGTTCTCAGGGTAGCAGCATCTTCCAGTGGCTTAAAAATAACCCTACAACTAGATCGTTTCACCACGATTTAAAGCCATGAGGCGACTGTCGTAGAAAGCGGATTTTTATTTGTGGGATTTTAACTTACTGCCGTAGACTAGCGAAGTTGCAATGTGGCGTAGTTGAGGAGGGAGATGAACAGTCTAACGAGCGTTTTCCCTGTTATGTCGTTCTCCGTTGGCCCGCTTCGTATCTTTGACATTTCACGGGTATTGATCAATTTTATACATAACATTGTTCTTTGTCTTGTCTAAAAAGTAATATATATTCATTCAGCGACTTCTCTTTGTTTGTCTGCTTGCCTTGTATTTGTGAAGTGCACTTCACGATACTGATAACCATCATGGGGAAAATAAATGCTCCGAATGCATTTTTGTGATAGGTCCAGGTGTTTTCCATTTAATAAGATCTCAGCTGACTGATATCGCGACATTTTTTTCTTTGTAGATTTATACATGATCCTCTCCATAAAATATACTTATTCCTATCTACTTTCGCTACTACCTAAAGATCTACAAGGTAACCAAAAAAGTTCTGTCCGTTTTTTGATTAGTCATTGAATGAAGTTGAAATATATACGAAATGCGTGTAGCAATTGTTTTCAAATTTGGACAGCCGAAAGTAGGAACATCAGACGTTATAAAAAACACGCACCGTGCCCGGCCATCAGTTTTAAGCCGGACAGCTGTGAGAAGGATGGAAGTGTCTAGAGATCTCGTTCAGGGCTGTTTGCTTTACGACTTCAAAGTGGGCTTATCAGCAGCTGCATCAAGTCGCCGCATATGCCAAGCATTTGGGGATTGTGCTGTGGATTAACGTACTGCAAGGCGTTGGTTTCAAAAATTCAAGTCGGGAGATTTATCTCTCCATGATGAGCCTCGCAGTGGACGACCACAGGTCTTGAATGACAGTCCTGAAGGCAGCCATTGAAGAGGACAGTAGTCTAACGTGTGGTGAACTTGCAAGACAGTTCAACGTTTCTGATGAAACAGACTTCACCTGCACCGCCAAGGTAAGACGTACAAACTGAGCAAGTGGGTTCCGCAAACGCTGTTGGAGGTCCACAAGGGACAACGAGTGGCAGCCTGCGTATGGCTGCTTTCTCGCCACCGTACCGCATCCTTATTCAATCGAGTGCTTACCAGTGATGAAAAGTAGGTTCTGTATGAAACTCCAAAGTGTTCCAGACATTGGATGTCTCCTCAAGATGCTGTCCCTCACACCGCAAGACCACCTATGCACCCACGCAAGATTATGCTTTGTGTCTGGTGGACAGGTCATCAAGTGGTTCATTATGAACTGCTACCAACGGGCCAAACGGTCACTGGAGACCTATACTCGCAGCAATTGAAACGTGTGCAACAGGCATTGCGCCAGAAGGAGCCAGCACTGGTGAATCGCAAAGGCCGCATGTCGCGCGAGTGGTCAGGGATACCATACAGCAACTTGGATGGGAGACTTTGTGCCATCTATCTTATTTACCTGACCTTGCGCCATCCGATTACCACCTCTTCTACTCCCTGGATAATCATCTTCGTGGGAAATCCTTCCCCAATGAAGCAGACTTGCGCAAAGCCCTCACGGACATCTTTGCGTCAAAACACCCCGAGTTCTACCGCAAGGGCATTGAACAGCTGGAGACACGTCGGCAGAAGGTGCCGAATGCCGATGGCGATTACTTCGAAGACTAAATATAAGTTACACATACTGTGAAGCGTTTTCTTTTTTCCCTTTAAAAACAGACAGAACCTTTTTGGTTACCTTGTATTAACAAACGTATTGAGTTAATAAATCATTCTCTATGCTTTTTAACCCTAGAACACTAACCATCAATTAAAGTTACACCACTACTCACCATGGGTATATCATACCCAATTTTGAAAATATAAAAAAAAAAAAAATATAAATCTTTATTTGAAATATTTTACATGCAGGCACTTCAAACTTTGTACTTTGAGTTAACATTAATAGGAACTGAAAAACATATTATTTAGGTAAGAAAATCAGGTACTGAAAATTGTAATTAAAAATAGGAAAATTTGCGCTGGGTATTATATACCCATGGTTAGTGTTCTAGGGTTAATGAGAGTAAACAAAAAAGTACTGAACTGTGAAATCAGTCTTACTATACGGCAGTGAATGCTGGACAATATTCTCACAGATGAAGCAGAGACTTGAGACAACAAAAATATGGTTTTGACTGAACATGCGAGCAACGATTAAGTTTTTAGAGAAAATGGAAATTATAGGACATTATACTTATCAGAAAGAGACAGTTGAAATTTCTAGGGCACATAACGAAGAATGAAATTGATACCCACAGGACAGATTGAAGGCAAGGGGGACAGGGGAAAACAACGCATAGCCTGCCTAGCGAGCTTGAGTAAATGGATGGCAGAAAAAAGGTTTAGAAAAGATAATAAAAAGATAAAATGAATTAAGTTACAAAACATAGAAAATTGTGGAAAACCATTAATAACTACAAGATGGGAATTAAGCTTAACGCTGAAAAACTAATGCTTAATGGTGAAAGCAAAGGTCAATGTAAAAGGAGCTGCTGAATTTTCATGGTTAATTTTGAAGCTCGTTGTCAGTTACATTTTTATTTGGAGTTGTTACTCTTTGTTCAATGAACCAAAGAATTTTCAAACAAATTGGCATCCGAGGAAAACAATTGGAAAAAAAAAGAAAGAACCAGAAACCTCCGAACAAAGCCAAAGAAATCGTTCAGTACCTTAAATCTCTGGCACAAAGAAAAAACCCCAGCAAGTAATAAATTAAAACGAAGAGTGCTCAATACGCTAAGTAGAGCAATATATATATATATATATTGCTCAATACGCTAAGTAGAGCAATATATATATATATATATATATATATATATATATATATATATATATATATATATATATATATATATATATATATACACAACGCAGTTAACAGACTTTAGACAAGGCTAATACATTAAACTAAACAAATTAAAAAAACAACCCCATGAAGAAAAAAAAAAAATAATTAAAATAAAATAAACAAAAAATCCAGTTTACGCTATTTACATTGTCGGACTGTTGTCCTCATTTACGACGTTTCGGCCGTTGTACGCTCCGGCCTTCTTCTGTGATATTTGTTGCAATTTCGAATCGAACCCTTCATTTTGTCCATGGGGGGGGGTTGATTGTTTTAATTGTACGCACCATGCATGTCTTTCTTTCAGTTAATTCGCCTTGATAAGTTCTTGTTTTCTCCGCTTGGTCAAGTCACTTTTAGGATCAATCAACCAACAGTTTTATCCACTGATAAATAGTGAGTGAATATTTGGAACTTATGAACTTAATGTCTCAGTAACCATTTTAACCAGAGCTCATATTAAAATTTCGTTTTTCCCTTCACCTCATTTGCTATTGTTGTTTTTATCTAGCTCTCTGTATTGCTAGTTCCTATATTGTATTCATTTCTATGCTTGGCCAACTTAGGAGATTTTTGTAGCGTAGTATATGCGCTGATTCTTTGAGTTTTCGTATTTTCCAGTCATGTTCTCCGTCTATAATACAGAGGGCCAGAGAAAAAGAACAATGACAAATGAGGTGAAGAGGAAAAAATTGTAATATGAGATGTGGTAAGAAATGGTTAGTGAGACATTAGGTTTATAGGTCCCAAAATTTCACTCACAGGTGTCCCCAAGAACAGCAGAAAAAAGCGTTGGTTGATTGACCCTAAAAGTAACTTGACCCAAAGTGTTGTGCGTTCAATTCTTGGAGAGAACAAAAACTTATCAAGGCGAATTAACTGAAAGTCAGACACCCATAGGCACGATAAGTGGAATTAAAACAATCTACCCCCCTACTAAATAAAGGGTTCGGTTCGAAATTCTGAAGAAGACCGGGGCGTACAACGGCCAGAACGTCGTGAATGTGACAACAAAGCTGGGGACAACAGTCCGATCAATGTAAATAGTTACAATACCTCATCTCAGAGATATAGATATATGTTGAAAAAAATCTAAATCAATAAGTAAACAAACTAATAATAAACAAATTAAGAAAGCACGAATGAACACACAAACATAAGTAAATGTAAAAATAAGAATCAACAATAAATAATTAATTAATCAACAATAAATAATGAATTAATCAACAATAAATAATGAATTAATCAATAATAAATAATGAGTAAAAAAAGTCAATGAAACAAGTTAACAAAAAACTACAAATAACTGCATTGGAATCCACAATTATTTCTACTCAATAACCTCTAGAATAATTTGAAATATAACCATGACTGTCTATCCAACAACCGTTTGGATAATTCAATAGACCTTCTACCCATAATGCGTCATTAATCAGCATATATACATAGTCGAGGCAGAACACAACATATATAGACTGCGTTTAAGCATGAAACAAACTGCTTCCGCAGGGTGTTGGCCTCAGTGTCCACTTTATTGCGAATAAAAAGTTTTCTGAATTTCTTTCTTAAATTCTACACAGACTGCAGATGAGCAATTTGTTATTAATAACCAAAATAATGAATACTCGTTCACTTGTTAAAAACCTGAACAGAACTGGATGTAAAAAAGCGCTTCGTGCATCGACGATGTTTATAATAGATAAAAAAACAAGCGATAAAATGGCAATCAAGTTGACAGTTAATCGAAGTTAAACGAATCAGCGTGTTTATTCTGTTGCACCCAAACAATAAAAGCAAGATTTCTTTTCTTTATGAATCAATCTTATGATTGATTCGTAAACAAAAGAAATCTTGGTTTTATTGTTTGGGTGCAACAGAATAAACACGCTGATAGGAAATTAAAAAGGCCTTTCTGAGAAGGCTAATTGCTCTTTTATTTAATAACTCGTCTTCATTCAGGATGTAGGCGAACATCGTTCTCCATAGATTATTTTATTTAAAAAAAAAAACAAAAACATATCTGTGAATCACCACGATTCTTGGAAAATACAGTGGACTGGTTTCCCGTTGTCTTTTCCACAGTTTGAAATTGGAATTGTCTTAGACGGACTACTACTAGAGAGCTCAGCCTACTATGCTTTTTAACTAGATACCTCCGCTAATTCGGCATATACAAGGTTTAAAATGACTTTTTAAAAATGAAAAAAGTTCCCTTGAAGCTTTCATTTTTAGCTTTAATTGAAAGCTAAAGGATTTAAAATTTACTATTTCTAGTAAGCAAAATACTCCGTGGTGTATTTCAAACAGAAATTATATTATTATATCGGAATCGATTTTTTTCAATAAAAACGATCAAAATGGCCATTTTTGACACATTTATAAACAAAAGTTAATCTCGCTTCTAAAAAGCTTGCAAACATAAAATATATATTTCTGAAACATTATTTCAGCAAAATTAGCAAATTTAAAGTTAAATTAATCTGATTTGAAACAAATATTACTTACTTATAGCATAAAATGTTGTATCCAAACATTTCTTAACTACGAGGTTTTGTTTTTCTGATGCTAATTTACATTCGATTGACAGTCGAACGTGTTCATAATTAAGTATGGTGGAGCAGACGATAAAGTTTTTTTGCCGTAAGGTTTGGGAGTGGGGGCTCAACTCTTAAAACATGGGACCTTTAAATGCTAGATTTATCGGTTTGTACATCCATGCTTCAGAAATTCTGCACGTAATCACACTTACAAAAACAAATCGAAATGCTTTAAAAAATAAACGGGGTCGTCAGATTGTAATAAGCTATCCAATATATGATTATTAAATATAGTTTTACTTAATAGCAATATTTCCTAAGAATTATCTCGCTGAAAATGAATTTTAAAAGATTTGCAGATTTTTATAAATTATTCAATTTAAAATTGTGAAAAATAAAAACAAATCTTGTAAAAGTTCATTTTTCATCGAAAAACATTTTTTCTTCCGACAATATTGTCTTTAATATATATTATTCATAAAAGCAATTAAAAGATTCTCTAATTAAATAATGTCATTATTTTATTGCGTTTTTTATTTTTCGATTCTGAATAGATTTTTGGTAAGATCGGGCCCGATTTTGCAAAAACAAAAATAAAAAAAATTCGGTAATTTAAATACTTTAAAGAATTTTGCTTTTAACTAATATGTTCACTAAAAATTATCTTGCCGAATTTCTCAAGTTTTTATAAAATTAAGTAAAGGGCTGAATATTTTTTTACCAAGATTTTCTAATAAAAAATCTCAAAAATAATTTTATTCACTTGTGAATAAGTTCTGAAAATTTCATTAAAATCCGGCAATTATTTGATTTCTGCAAGAATTTCCAAATTAATGTGTCCGTCATCGCACAAAAAGGATATGCTAAAAGTTTTGCTATGCTAAAAGTTTTGCTATGCTAAAAGCTAGTACAATCGCTGAGTCAAGAAAAAAAAAAAAACTTTTAATAAAAATTTCGAATGTTCTAAAAAAACAAAAACATTTAATTAAATATTCAAAAAAGTCAAAAGAAACATGAAGTAACCTACCTAATGAGCTTGTGTGGCAGAACAGAGACTGAGAGGGATAGTAAGAGAAGAAACATAAAGGATAGGAAGTTGTGGAGAGCCATAATCATCTACGTTCTGAAGGCACATAAAAAGAAGTGTGTATATGTGGATGTAATCGTGATTTCACCAGTGAATGTGGATATAGATCTAAATTCTTAGGATTACTTGATAGGTTAGATCTGGGTTTCCAGCCGGCACCAGTCATCGTTGTTTAAACCGAGGTAAAAAAAAAAAAATTCAAATAATTTTTCAAGACACGAAATTCTACCCACTTGACGCAACACGATCTTCCCACTGTAGCCTTTCCATTTGACTTTGTGCCTTACTAAGATAGACTTACTAAAAAAGTCTTTAAGTTTTAAACTGTATTACGTTTACCAACCTGTGCACTTGAGAAAACTTAATAAAGGAAATGTGCTCTACGGTAGGGTTCGAACTTGCATTTCCTTTTGTAGGAGAAACCACCGTTTGATCCAGTATGCGTTAAATTCTTTAGAAATTACTTTATCTATCTAAATATTTATCTATCTAAGTTCTTTAGAAATCACTTTATCTATCTAAATATTTATCTATCTAAATTCTTTGTTTATCTATTTAAATATTACAAAAAAATGATAAAATGTTTACAAAACACAAAAACAAAAAGTGAATAATTCTAATACTATTAGTTTTAACTTTAATAAGTTCTTTTTGATTATGCGAAGAATGTGTAGCGCCAACGTTTATGAAGAATTCGTCATGTTATCTGAAGTGTTGATATGATGTATTTTCATTATTCGATGAATCATTCAGATTAGTACATTTATTGTTTCGATGATTATGTTTCGGTGTGTAATCTCTTCGGCCTTCCACGGATTAAACATTCTTAGTGAACTTGTGGTGTGAAGTCTTTATTGGTCGATTAATTGAACTTGGCTTCTCATTATTCGTCCAGGCTCCGTTACTATTTACTAAGGTCTACGATTAGGTAGAACAAAGCGAGGTAACGACGGAGGATCGAACTCGTAACGCTAGCAAATTGGTATCTGTAATTCGACTGTTCAGCAATTTGCCATGACAAGTTATGTATTTAAGTCGGCGATATTTGTTCCCTTTATTTTATTGTTCGGGTTGCTTGTGTCAACAATTCTTGTTTTTCTCATTAACTTTTCTGCCGTCTCTCCTTTCCATTTTGATTTGTTTTTACTTCCTCCCCCAACGTTTTTTATTTTTATTTTTAAAAAAATATTTTTACTTTTTTTGCTGCATCTTTTAAGTCAGACCTTATACACAATACAAGTCTTCTGAGTCAGACCTTATACACAATTGTATTCACATAAATAAACGCCAGACATGTTTTACAGTCTTTTTTGTTTCATTTTTATTCACTTTTTTTTAACCCTCTCATACCTTGGCAAATAAATCAAGAAGACAGACAATTAAAATATAGAAAGGTTTGCTTCAAAATTAAGAAAACGGAATGGAACCCCCCCCCCCAAAAAAAAAAACGCAAAATCATAAACAAAATCACACAAATATGAAAGCTCCGAAGAGATTATAAATGATTCACTTGAGAAAATTAATTTAAAAAAAATACAAAATTAAAAGTACACTCAAGCTGTTGAACCTAATGACCCAGACATTAGATCGACGTATGTATGTATGTACAGATCTTTCCTAACCATAGCTTAATCTAGTACAAGCCATAGGTTGCTCAGTGGGAACTGAACTACTCGGACGTATAAAGTATACATGTATTAATGTATGTATGTTTATATATGTCAGCATTTCTGGTGCCTACTGTAGAGTAACTAGCTTGCAATCGATCACAACAAATCATTCGCGAATATACTAAATTCGAGAGTTAAATATCTACTTAAAACTTCAAAGGTGTGTGTTTTGTAGCGATGGATGGCAAATTTAGCCACGCAAGTGATCGGCATTTTTACCATTTTTCGAAGTGAAGCGGGTTTTCGCAGCCGATGTCTTTAAGCGCAGTACTAGATTGGCGGCAAAGTATCATCATTTTACATTTAAAATGGCTACATGTAACCGTAAGTTCTACGCTGACAGTTTCTTCTCTCGCACTTCTCGCCTGTGGAACTCTCTTCTTGCTTTTCAGCCAACTTTGATCTTCAAAAATTTCAATCCAATGTTAACGTTATCTCCTATCTTCTTAATTCCTGTTCCTCTATTGTTCTCTCTCCTTAACATTTTTTGTTCATATTCTCTCATATTTAGTAACCCCTTTCGTCTTAGTGGTTTTATTGCCTTGCTTAGAGTGAAATGATTAAAAGAGAATTCAGTTCTCACTCGATATCCGGTTATCAGGAGCCAATCTTAAACTGAGTTTATTTCTATATCTATATTTTGCTTACAGTGCTGATGATATCAAACGTTGAAAGTTATTGTCGCAATGAAGAACCACAATTCAGATATATTGAGACATAAGTAAGTTTTGGGAAAGCCATTGTAATGATGAATGTATCAACGGTTTATTAAAGATATCATAATAGGTGATGAAAAATAGGTTACATAGGATAATATTCAACGCAAAAGTTAGTGAAATGACAAGCATAAATCTCGACAACTACCCCAAAAGTAACCTATTTTTCACCATGTCACCCATGAAAGAAAGGTAATATGCGTATAGTGTGATCGCCGAGGTATTATTTATTTAGTGTTCTTAAAACATAATTAAACAATAAATTCATATTTAGATGACTAGATTTAGATTTAGGCTGCAACGTGCTCATAAAGATTTTGTCGAAAAGCGCCCTGCGCGCGTCAATACAAAAAAAAAAGAAGTTTTTCTCCACCATGACAAAGCTAAGATCGCACAGATCAAGGATAAAACAGGAAAACGTTCTGGAACTCGGTTGGTCTGTTCGATCCCAATCCGCCATATTTGCCTGATCTTGCAACAGCCGGTTATTACGTCTTTCGATCACTGTAAAATGCTTTGATTGGCGGAGGCGGTGGGGGGGGGGGGGTTGTAATTTCTCGCCGAATAAAAAACAGATTTAAGAGCTCTTCGGAAACTTTTTCGCATGAAAAGACAGCGAAGAGCTGCCAGAGAATTGGCATCAAGTCACAGCAAATAACGGTGAATACAGAATTGAATAAAACGTAATTGTGGTCTAATTTTTGAAGAATAAATTTAATAAGCAAAAACGGAAATTATTTATGAATCAGTCTAATACTTTGATGTCCATTGGTCTGGGTTTACTACAAGGGTATCGTGGATTCTACAAGTAAATCGTCTTAAGAAAGATTAGTATATAGTTATATATATATATTACAATGAATCATTCATACAAAAATAGATTAGTAAAGATAATGATATAAAATGGCGAAATCCCTTCGCTAACAAAAATTTAAAGATGCATTAACCTACTAACCACTCGAGGAATCTTATAATCCTTGTTTTTTTTTTTAATTATACGCTGTATAAGGTCTTTCTTAATTACGCAAGTACTTTCGACATGGGATTTATTTTGTTTTTGTTAAAATTCAGGTAGTATCCGAGACCAAAAATATAATGCAAATCGAAATAATTTTTTTTTCTAAATGTTTTATGGATAATGGATAGAAACTTTTGGAGCGTGCAGTCGCAACGCTAAGGTTGAAATTTTTGAAAATTTAAGTGAGTGCGTTTTTTATTAATATGACAATTTGAGAATTATATATATATATATATATATATATATATATATATATATATATATATATATATTTCTGTTTACCGGTCTGAATTAAAGAAAAATGTGCGCTCTTTTCCTGGAAATTTTTCAGTAGTAAGATTTCTCGAATATTCAGGCCGGTAAACGAAAATAAATAAATATACTTTTTAATATATAAACAGAGCATCTGCTCAAATACGAGCATCCACTAAGAATAACATTTAAAATGAAAAAAATCTGTCACATTAATAAGCATCAATTATATATATATATATATATATATATATATATATATATATATATATATATATGTCGCTTACATATTTTCCGCAATTGTCAATGATGGTCTGTCTATGGTGCGGTTTATCATGCCATGAAGAAATAACTTACCCACGCCATCCTCTGAGCCTACTTTTCTATTTAGCGCAGACCTGACATTTAACTGGTTAATCAAGACGTACCCACAAGTCTAATTTTAATTCTGACCTTATGCGCCGCCTCCCCCGCTTTAATTTTCGGAAAATAGGTAACACTTTGTTTTTAATTAAAAAAAAATCATTTAATCACCACTTACTTACCATCACCTGAAGAAGTACAATCAAAGTATTGAAACATGAAATCTTGTGTGTAGCGATTTCAAAATTTATTATTATAATCTCTTATAATAAAAATAATAATATATTGCTCTACTTTGTATTGAGCACTTTTTAAAAGTAAATGTAAATTTTACGAGCAGTGAAATTTTACTCCATCTCATATATATATATATATATATATATATATATATATATATATATATATAGAGAGAGAGAGAGAGAGAGAGAGGACTCTAAATGAAATAATAATAAAAACGAAAGAATATTGATATACAACCCAGTATGTCTGAAGATTTTAATTTTTTATTGTTCAAAATATATATATATATTATGAAATGGACAAAGTCCGACAATTATTTTAAGACATTTTTTTTATGTTTATACGTTCTTTTATAGATATAAATATTTAAGTAAATGCTCTGCTTATAATAAACAGTATTAACAACATTTACCAGCCTGAATGTCCGAGAAATTTTCATAGAAAATATGCGTCCTCCGACAGGAATCGAACCTGTATCCTATACGGAACCGTCATATAGCCTGACGTGCTTTACCGATTGAGCCACAGAGGAGAGTTTCGGTTAGCAAGCTCGATTTTTACTGTTTTTAAACTACAAATCTCCATGATTTTCTCTCGTACATTCATATCTGCTCAATGCGTATCCAAATGTAAACAAATGACGTCACACATTCTGAAATGGACAAAGTCCGACAAATATTTTAAGAGATTTTCTTTTATGTTTCTAACCAAAACACAGATATTTTTTTATGTTTACAACCGAAACGCTCCTCTGTATAAACATAAAAAAATATGTCTTAATATATATATATATATATATATATATATATATATATATATATATATATATATGTCTGATTAAATAAATTACAGACATTATGTCTGCTTATTTTTAATAATATCCGCTCATACTCGCGGATAACTTTCCGTATCTTGCAATTAAATGATGTGAGAAGTGTGCTATAACTGTGAAAATCAATTTTATTTCCCCTTTTCACAAGTACCATATATGTATTCTTCCAAACTGGAGCCTGAACCTGGAAAATGAAATTGCGTTTTAACCAGCAGAGTCACGTTGTTCTCTTGCATGTGCCGTACAGAATGTTAACTCGTCCTTTAGAATCAAGTTATGGCGTCCATTTTTAAATAAAATGAGAGAGACGTAATATTTTACAATAAGTTAACTGGTGCTCTCGTAATGTAAGCCATTCATTTATATTTTCTTTGTTTAATGAAGACCCAAAGTTCATTTTGAATTTAACATTTTCTTTCAGCTCACATGTCTACAGGTACATTAATCGTTTCCCTGCAAAAGCTTTCTATACGGCTGCTACCCGCCTTTCTTTCTTTCTTTCTTTCTTTCTTTCTTTCTAACCTTCAATAAAAATACCTTCGCCTATTCATGTATTGTGGAAATTGGCACTGCTTAGGAGTAAAATGAATGAACTTGACAATGTATAAATATTGCATGCTTTGAGTCGGTTGAATTAAATTTATGGCTTGCTATTTTCCACAAAATTTGGCCGCTCTTTATCTGCCCTAAAGAAACGACGTGTATTTGGTTTTCATTTCAGTTACATTGTAATCCGCCTTTGTAATATTTCATAGTCAATCCCACCAGTGATTTTTTGTGCAGAAAAAAAAGAAGATTAGATTGTATAAAGATTAACTGATGCAGAATATTAAAATAAGAAACTTTATACTTTGAGGTATGATGTACTTTGCAAAATGTTACCTTTACCGGAATTTTATAATTCGTATGATACAAATTAGTTTTCATCCAGAAGTTTCTATTTTCGTCTTCGTTCCCATATGAAAATTATTATGTGTTTAATTTGATTCATTTGTTTTGTTTTGTTTTTTACGGTTTATCATCCTTTATTTAAAAGCGAAACATACTTTTTGGATTGTAAAGATATTTTTTGCGAATGAATATTGCATCAACAATGTTAACCCATAACTGGGGGAGAAGAGATGCATTCGTACCTTAGCCAAGGTTATTTGCGGGTAAGTGAATCTAACGAACTGGAATTTGAACTCGTTTCATCGATTTCTCATTCCGAGCCGTTTTCCATTACACCACCTGCACATCCTGAAGTGTTTAAACGTTTAAAAATACAAAGATGAACAAAGTTTCAATCGAAATATGACATTTCATTAAAATTGTATGCGTTAATTGAAAATGTTTATTTTTGTTAATTCAAAATGATTTGACTAACGTATAGAAACGAAACAAAAACTTGTCTTAAATGGATGTGTAGCATTTATGATTCGTGTGAAATTGTGATAAAACATAACAAAATACTGTCTGCCTGCTTGTAAGAAAGACACTTGTTAATGTCTCTTTAGACATTGATGCTCGTCAGATTGTTTTTACTTATTTCACTCCAAGCAAGGCAATAAAGCCACTAAGACTGTCTGCCTGCTTGTAAGAAAGAGACTTGTTAATGTCTCTTTAGACATTGATGCTAGTCAGATTGTTTTTTACTTATTTCACTCCAAGCAAGGCAATAAAGCCACTAAGACTGTCTGCCTGCTTGTAAGAAAGAGACTTGTTAATGTCTCTTTAGACATTGATGCTAGTCAGATTGTTTTTACTTATTTCACTCCAAGCAAGGCAATAAAGCCACTAAGACTGTCTGCCTGCTTGTAAGAAAGAGACTTGTTAATGTCTCTTTAGACATTGATGCTATTCAGATTGTTTTTTACTTATTTCACTCCAAGCAAGGCAATAAAGCCACTAAGACTGTCTGAATGCTTGTAAAAAAGAGACTTGTTAATGTCTTTATAGGCATTGATGCTAGTCAGATTGTTTTTACTTATTTCACTCCAAGCAAAGCAATAAAGCCACTTTACCTTTCCTACACCGCAATAACAAAAGCTTAAAACTTATGTCCATCAAAAATCAACTAATAAAAATTATCTCATAAATTTCTATTCTCATCAAAACAACAAAATAAAATCCGGAATAATCATCTGATTCTACTTAAGAGCACTCAGAATTTTTTACACGAAGATGACGATTACACTGAAAAAACTTTCAAGCTCATATTTCATATTCAGTGCGAAACAAAAGGTTCATAAAATAATCCAAAATATAAAAGCGGCCCCTCTTGACAAACCCAAAGTATAAAAAATATATTGTTCTACCTACTAACCTTATCATAACTACAATTGAAAATAATTTATCTAAACTAAGCATGAAATTTGTCACAACTACGTCTAAAACAGTGAAAGACTTAATCAATACAAAACAATAAGCTAAAAACTTGAAGGAGGAGTTTACTCTATTGCCTGTAATTGTTGCCACAAAGAATACATCGGAGAAACCCCAAGGAATTAAAATAAAAGATTATATGAATACAAAAGGGATATTTTACAAAACAACACATTAAACACATTAGTTGTTCACTGTAACGTAACTGACCACAATTTTGATATAATTAATGCTACTCTAATTAAAACAGAAAACAATTCACTGAGACGAAAATGTCTAGAAAATGCTTTAATCGCAGGATCATCTACAGTAAATTTGCGTCCAGGTTCTTGCAGCATTTCACCATTCTTGGCAGATCTTCTATTATCACAGTGTGGCATTTTTAATAACAAAAAAGATGGAAACAAAAAGAATCTAAATGAAATCGGCTAGACTATATATCCAAAACACATATAATAATAATAATAATAATAATAATAATAATAATAGTAATAATAATAATAATAATAAAAAGTGATTTTTAAATTTAAAATTTCCAGCGTCTCTCGTTCGTGCGCATGTGTGGTCAACGTAAATAAACTTAGTCTGATAAAGTCCAAAAGGACGAAACGCGTCACATTAAAACTTTTACCACTTTTTCATATATATATATATATATATATATATATATATATATATATATATATATATATATATATATGTATGTATTTGTGGGTGTTTACTAGATTGGACTACTTTTGAAAACCCCGCATTACTGAATTTTTAATTTCGCTCTTTGCGACATTTGGAGGTCCATTTAAAAATAAGCTGAGACAATTTTGGCTTCTCATAAGTAACTCAATTCAAAATTTATGAGCTCTGAGTTTTCAAATGTAAGCTGATTCGCTGCTATAACCCAATCTGACAAATTTATAATGATGAACAATATTCTGTATATATATATAAGGCCTTATTCAACATTTCCCCCACAAGCAACAATTGCGAGCGATTGCTGTAACTTACAGTACGTCAAAAAATGATATCAGGTGTCGGGTGTGCGTTTCTTGGTCAAATTCAATCTTGAAGTTGTCTCTTCTCAGGCGTACCTTGCACAAGCAGACATCCATTGCACGAAGGAAGAGCATCTGCTCTCATCAGTGGGATAAACAGAGCGTCATTCAATACACAGGTGGCCGTCTCGCTCCGTGACTAGAGAGGAACCCGACAGTATTGTGAATTAGAGGTTTTTTTATTAGAGGTACGAGTAATTGTTAATAAATGTGTCCTAACCATTTGTGTTGAAACTCTTCGGACCACAAGCTTGATGAAACCTATACTTGGATGCAGAGATCTATACTTAGCATCACTTGTAGACAATATCCAACTAAATCACAACTCTATAGACCCATCCCTGATATTTTTTACTCTTACGCGATCGCAGAATGCCCTTTGCGGGACATTGCTGGGGAGAAAAACAAGAACTTGCGAGCTCTGAACACCTAACCATAGAGTATGACGGGTTAGTCGCCCAGCAACTACATTAACCAGCTATATTATGATACAGAATGGCACCCTAATGACCTTTCGACCATTATGTAGGGCCGTGAGGGTTGGCGTGATAGACTCGTGAACGTTTGAGCCAGGTCGACTGAATAAAATATAAATATGCTTTGGATGGCAGAACATGGCGCAAGGACGTAAGAATGTTTATTTAAATACTTTTGCCAACATCGACCTACCACCGACGCGTCATCCGTCTAAAGCCCAGGCTTACTCGGTGCACTGGTTTGAGTCTTGCCATACCACGAGATAACCGAAAACGGGACATAAAAGATAGCACCCTGTTTGGCCAAAATGCAGTCCTTTGGTGGTGAGACTGGAGTGACGTCTCCAGGGTGCAGGATGGTATATGGAGACAGTGCGCTTCCTGGACTACGTGCCCTCTCCTCTCGACCATACCAACAAGATACAAAGGAATACAAGGCATTTATATTTGAAGCCGCCTTGGCTGAATTGTTGGAAGATTGTCAGTGCGGACAGTCAACCGCTTTCGGATTTCCACACCGGTTTTTTTTCTGTCTAGTTTTACTTCCATAGCCTTTTCCATGTTTGGATATGATCCCAAGGCAGCAGAGGTTTACAATCATGGTTTTCCTTTTCTTAGATGGACTGCTTTCCTGGGTTGTCGACCGCCATCTTCATGAAGCAGGTGGTTATGGAGCGCTAGGTGACCGCCTTCGCTCATTCTCCGACTTAAAGCTGAACTTAATGTTTTGGAGCTTCTGAAGCATGTAATATATTTAAATGTTTATATACGCGCATTATATTTCGGTATCTTTAAAGAAAAGCGATACATAAGGTTTCAAATGATTTTTTTTAAATGAAAAAGCTTTTTTGAAACTTTCATTTTAGTTTTAATTTGAAGCTAATAGATTAAATTTAATATTTTCATTAAGTAAAATACTTTGCATATTTCAAACAGAATTTAAATTGATTGGAATGACTTTTTAATTGCTAAAAATGGCTAATTTTAGCCATATTTAAAAATTTGTCAGCACATCTTAATTCTCTTTATTAAAAATCTTTCAAAAATATATACTTTTCTGAAACTTTGATGAAGATTAACTGATTTAACATGTAGTTAATCCCTTTTGAAACAAATATTGCACATTTTTAGCTTAAAATATAGCAGACATGCATTTTTTTTTACCACAGAGGTGTGTGTTTTTATGAGGTGTTAACTATTTTGTGTTATATTTTTAAAAATTACTTGACGAATATAACAGGAGCGCCTTTTTTATATAATGTTTTAACTACCCAGTAATCTTAAAAATTTAGGAAAATATTCTAAGTAATCTAATGTTTTATTATGTACTTTGGCTTTAGGTTTACTATAATTAGCGTTCTTATTTTTTGATAATGTAATTTATGAACGCCCGACTTGCAAAGATTGGCATATTTATACACGCACAAAAGAATACAAAATCCTTTTTAAAATACGAAGGGTCGCTGAATTGTAGTAAGTTTTTTCCATTCATGATTAATAAATACAGTTTTTACTTAATAACAATATCACCTAACCGCTACAAATTAATACAGAATTTTAAAAGATTTAGAACTTTATAAATTGTTCTAATCCAAATTTTAAAAAATGAAAACAGTTCTTGTAAAAAATCATTATTCATCGGAAATGTTTTTTCTTAAGACAGTAGTGTTCATAATATATTTTATTCATTAAGTAATTAAAAGCTTTTCTAATTAGCATGTCTTAGTGTTCTTTCGTTTTTTATTTTACGATTCAGTGCAGATTTTCTATAACTGAGGTTCCTGTTTGACGAAAATGAAATGATAATTTAAATCCGCCAAAGACGAATTTAAATTATCATTTTCTTTTACGACTTATAACTAATATAAAAATTTAATAAATTTAAATAAGTTGGAGGTAACAGACGTAAAAAAAACAATTTTAAGAAAATTTTCTATAAAAGACACATTTCTAAAATGATTTAATTAATTTGTTAATAAGTCCTGGATTAATGTGTTTTTCACATTTCACTCTCTCTCTCTCTTTTCTCTCTCTCTTATATATATATATATATATATATATATATATATATATATATATATATTACAAAGAGTTAATCATACCTTGAATCAATCAGCAATATGAATGCGATTATTGGCGAAATCACTTATGTAATGCTTATGTTTATGTCTACTAGCGAAGTGATTTCGCCAATAATCGCATTCATATTGCTGATTGATTCAAGGTATGATTGACTCTTTGTAATGTAAATATATGCTGCCTATTTTATATATATATATATATATATATATTACATAGAAAAAAAAATTCAAAGTTATCTCATTCGAATAGCTATTTCGACCCACAAGACTTCCTTGTAGGCCTTGTCTAATCTGACAGATATGAAAGAAATAGGAGCTTAAGAATTTAAGTATTTAAAGAATAAAAGAAGAAGAAGAAGGAAAGAGAGAAAAACAGAAAAAGAAAAAAGGGAAAAAAATAAAAAAATAGAGGGAGAAAAGTAAAAAAGATGTAGCAGATGAGAATTTAAATAAACTCACAATATTATGATAGTAGATTATTGATTTAAAAATATTACCTTCATTTTGTTTTAATCTAGATATTTATATGTTAAAATGCCTTTAATCTGTAAATTTAGTTTTGCTACGAGAGGCAAAATTCTATTTCATGCTCATACCCCATGGATTGACGTTCATTTCAAGTTTAAAAAATATTATGTTAACAGCGTAAACGTTCTATTGCTCATTTCTGTACGTGCCTCCATTTTTTATTTAAAACTATAAAAGATGGTCGACTGTATTCGGAACACCACATATCTTTTCGGCAAGTTCCTTTACCTGACACCAAACACCTTACTGGCGACCAGGAAAAACTAACCAAAACGTCCAACAGACACTCCCTCTAAATAGAACATGTTTTAATATAATTATAATATTTATCATGATCTGTCTAATGAATGTGTGGCCTTTATTGACCTGGTAACCATGGTAGATGAACAATATCGCTGGAAA
Organism: Acanthosepion esculentum; assembly: GCA_964036315.1. Classification (NCBI taxonomy): domain Eukaryota; kingdom Metazoa; phylum Mollusca; class Cephalopoda; order Sepiida; family Sepiidae; genus Acanthosepion; species Acanthosepion esculentum. Next base: position 6,231,575 of record OZ038487.1, on the reverse strand, counting down.
TATGACAATAGAAACATTGAAGATTTCAATAAGGCGGGCATATATCGCCATTTTTTGTTTTGTTTTTTTAATTGCTATTACCTCCTGCAAGGCAGTAAAGCCACTACGACACAAGGGGTTACATGATGGGGAAGAATTAGGAACAGAAACATTAATAATGAGCGGGAAGAGGAAAAGTAAACAGGAGGTTAGAAGATAGCGATTGACATTGCAATTAAATTTTTGTAGATTAACGTTGGCTATAAAAGATGGAGCCGGAAGGGAGTTCCACAAGCGAGAAGTGCAAGAAAAGAACTTAGTATAGAACTTACGGCTATATTTAGTTAGCTCAACTGTAAACTGATGAGATCTTGTTACTAGTCTAGTACTACGCTTAAATTCATAAAGTCTAGATACCATAGCGAAGAGCTCACTCAAACAATTACCTTTGATAGTATTTATAGAAAAGACACAGAGAGGCACTATTACAGCGATGGGAAAGTGACTGAAGCCGAGCCGTCATATCAGGACCAATAATATTGCTGATTCTTCTTTGGATTTTATCAAGGAGCTCAAGATAAACAGCAGGGAGACTGGACCATATGTGACAGCAATATTCTAAGTATGGACGAATGGTAGACTTATAGACATGTAAGACAGATTCTGGAGAAAAAAATTGTCTTGCACGACACACTAACTTTGTTCATAAACTCTGAAGTTAAATTGGGAAAAATGTTTGGAGAAATGTCAGCGTTTTTAACCACACCCAATTGGTTTTTTCTACTTGTTGATACACACACGCATTCGCCATTTCATACAGAAGCATTCGTTTACGTTGTTAGCGCGTGTGCGCGTTCACACACACACAGACACACACGCACGTACGTGCGCGGGTATTATATTAAATCACACACACACGCACGTACGTGCGCGGGTGTTATATTAAATATATAAACAAGAATTCTGATTATTATAGTACCTTTCTCGGTACAATCAAAATATATTTTCAATATCAAATATTAATTATAATTTAATAAATACTGTAAAAATATAAGTAGTAAATAGTAATTTATGATATTTTGTTGGTGACTTTTTAGCCCATGCTATATCCAGTAACCGTTGTTTGAACCACAAGTTTTGCTTTGTTTATTGCCACGATTCTTCTTAGGAGTGGATAGTGGTGTGGTTACTCGTTGTCTTCTCCACAGTGACTTTATTGAGACACTACCACTAGTTAGCTGGCCATTTACTCTTTCCAGTTCGTTCGCTCTTTGATAGATCTTATTTTTCATCCTACAGGATTGCTAACCACCCTACCCGACCCGTTTGAAGAAGGACGGGGGAGCCAGTTTAGTCGCCGAAAATCCGATAAAATTCCTTCCTTATTCTGCTACTTTTACAAAAAACTATATGAGTCAGGAGATGCATGAATTCGTCCACAGACTCGCTCAAGTGAGTATATACCCAGCTAACATGGAAGGTTATTGAAGCGTTTTTCAGTACGTTGTATTTTCGTTGGAGGATACGTGACATTGTGGCAACGTTACCGTAACGCTGCAATCAACTATTTTCCTGACCGCTCATCACCAACGCAGTCACAACATTAGAGTAAGCAAAGTGCTATAACTGAAAATTCTGCTATGGTCAAATAAGATCAGAATACTTTTTCATTTAACAATATAGATAGAGAAAGTATAGAATCTCGTTTTCGTATTTTTAAAAAAAGTTGTGGATCACTAATTTAGATGATGAAAGCAAGTTCCATTATTTATTATCCATTTTCTGTTAAAGTAACTTTACAAAGCATCGTATTTGCGCACGTTACAAGTTAACTTTGATATCTTTTTGTGGGAAGTCCAAAAAAATTTTTTTACAACCTCTATGTAACGTTGTAAAAACGTAGCAACGTTATTTTGTTAGCTGGTGTATATCGCTATAGTTTTAACTTAAAATCATCTCCTGTCTGTACCGACTGTAACGTGTCAACAATGAAAAAAAATCACTGGTCATTTTCGTTATGGCCAAACATTCAGGTTATCCAAAAATGGAGAATGTTAGGTTAGGGCAATTTTCAGATTATGAGTAATATGATTAAGTTGAATCTAAGAAAAAAGATCTTTCTTTTACATCATTAACCCTAGAACACTAACCATCAATTAAAGTTACACCACTCCTGACCATGGGTATATCATACCCAATTTTGAAAATATCAACAACAAAAAAATATATATATAAATCTTTATTTGAAAGATTTTACATGCAGGCACTTCAAACTTTGTACTTTGAGTTAACATTAATAGGAACTGAAAAACATATTATTTAGGTAAGAAAATCAGGTACTGAAAATTGTAATTAAAAATAGGAACATTTGCGCTGGGTACTATATACCCATGGTTAGTGTTCTAGGGTTAAATGTAAAAAATATCTCCAAAAGCTAACACCAAAGAAAATAAATAAAAAGCATCCCAATCCTCTGTACTTGCTAAAAAGATATTCCGTTATATCATGTTACTTACGTCGACTAATGCCACTTGTTTCAGTACCAAGCTAAAGGTTTACTGATTGATTTGTTGTATGAGCGTAAGTAGAAGAGGTAAGAAGTGCAGTTTATGTAAGAGAGATAACGACTGATTCTAGGCTTGAAGATTGCCGGGGATTTTCCCGTTTGGGCGGTGTGCGTGCGCTTGGCAGTGTATAGAGTGGCGTGAACAAATCCAAGGTTTGTGGTCGAAAGAAAGCGCAAAATTGTGGTATTTTGCGGGGTTCCTACTCAGCAGAGCTCTTCCCTTTCGAAAAGAGATTTCCCCGCTTGTTCGCACGCGGAACGAAAAGTCTTAGTGTCAAGCTGCTAGGACTGGTACGGGTCTTCTGCAGCAAGGGCTGTGAGCGTTTCATCGAGCTGGCCTTGAAGGTAGCGTCCACTGAAAAGGAAAAGTGGAAAAGGAAACCAAATAGGGCTCGGTCAACGTTTTTATGAGTTTAGGGACTTCAGGTTGTTATCTGCTGATTACTTCCGTTACTGCTACTGTTGAATCGAGCAAAGTAAGGAAGCACCTACATGCCACAATAGCCAGCAAGCGTGATAGAGGTTAAGATTGTAGTGATCGTGGAAGCATCCATAAAGTGGATCTACGTTATGTAAATCAAAATGGTCAGGATATTTTTTAATCAGAGCTACTTCAATATTCGACTGGGAATTGTCGCTTTTCTCCCGAACGACGCGCATAAACATTTCGCCAATATCAATTTTGAAGTATGAGACATATTTTGCTTCATTGAGCACCGATCTCAGATCTTCCCAGATACAGAAGAATGTGGTTGACAATTTGGGGGTCTTCAAAAAAGGGCTACTTAGGAAAAATAACCACTGTTAAAAAAAGATATGTCATCTCGATGAAATTATCATATCAACAGGTTAGTAATCTGGAATCAGACACAATGAGACGTTGTCTGTGTGTCAACCCGAGTACGCCATAAATCTTTATATATAAAGAGAAAAGAGAAAGAGATGTAAAGCCGACTTATCATGCAGATCGGATCAGTGACATATTCTTGAGTTGTCATGGTGCTAGGAATAAAACATAGCCTTTATTCAGACATTAGAACATTTGTTTATGGTTTATTTAAATCAAGGTATTCAGTTATAGTTAAGGAGGGGTGCTGAAAAGTTTTTAGACCGACCCATATCCCAAATTGGACCAAATGGAAAAGCATTGAAAATTCGCGCTAAAGTGATTTTTGGTTAATCGGAGAAATTTCTGCTCGCCTAGTATATTTAATTTCTAAAACATTCCTTTTAAATACCACCCGCCAATAAAATAAAATCAGCCAACACAGTTTAATGATATCTGAAGAAAAGCTCCTATGATCATATATATATATATATATATATATATATATATATATATATATATATATATATATATATATATGGATACAAAGCTCTGTACCGACAG
>OZ038487.1:6087640-6225140 GCA_964036315.1 Acanthosepion esculentum | reverse complement strand
TTCTGTATATTCTTGAACAAACCAGTCCTTCCCTAGTAGAAAAACTAGGAAAAATTACCTAAAATTAACGAATTATTCCTTGCACAGCGGAACCTCGGTTCATGAATTTAATTCGTTCCTGAAGGCCGTTCGTAACCCGAAATGTTCGTAAACCGAAATTGTTTTTCTAATAGGAATACATGTAGAGAAAAAAGCCACATTAGAATAAAATTAAAAAAGAAAAGCACGGCACAACAAACGAATGTATACAACCCGGCGGTCGACTCAGAAATGATTCCGTTCGGGTTCGGCTCGGTTCGGCAATGTCGTTCGAGAACCGGGAGTTTGTTCGATAACCGAGGCATTTTCATCTCGAATTTTCTGTTCGAAAACCGATTTGTTCGACATGTGAGACGTTCGACAACCGAGGTTCCTCTCTATTTTTAATGAAATAATACCTACATGAATCAGGAAAAAATGACCTTTACTTCGCTTTGTCGCAGACTGCGCATCAACATGAGATATTATTCCCATATTAATTTTATGAGCCTACTCTTCCATGCAGGCAAGAGGCATGTTGGAAAAGAGCGTTTTGAAGATTCTCCGGTACTAGGTTACAAATTATTTCTGCGGTAAACAGGTTGTCAACCAAGGCTATGGAAGCCAGTCTATCCAGCTATTCAACCGATAGCTGGAGAGAGACGAGATGGACTCATACTTTTCACAAGGTATGTAACGAACTCGACTGGAATTCGAACTTTGCTCCCCGATTTCTCATTCCGAGCCGACATCCATTACACCACAACGCACATCCCTAAATGAAACACCGCTGTCTAATTTCTCTCATTCAGTAATATATATATATATATATATATATATATATATATATATATATATATATAAAGACATTTTATGATATGTTTAACGTTCTTTTTATAGATACAAATATCATAAAATGTCTTTAAATAAATTGTCGGACCTTGTCCAATTCAAATATATATATATATATATATATATATATATATATATATATATATATAATGATAAAAATATAGTTTTAAGGTATGCTATATATTATGAGTTAGTGCTCAATATCAGGAATAGAGCGTATGTAAATATAAAAGCGAACATTTAAATCAACACTCAGCGGCGACAATCTGTTTCATGCTTAAACGCAATCTTCACGCCATATATATATATATATATATATGTATGTGTGTGTGTGTGTTGAAGATGCTATACATCAGACCCTGTGTAACTGCAGAATAAATAACGAATGTCCCTTAAACGGCAATTGCTTATAAAACAATATAATATACCAAGCCATGGTAAAATCACAAGCTAACGGAGAAACAATATACATAGGAGTAACTGAAGGACCCTGGAAACAAAGAAACTACGCACACAAATCATCTTTTAAAAATAGTAAATACGCGAACAGCACAATGCTTTCCAAGTATATCTAGGAAAATAAAAATAACAAATCACACCAAAAATATCATGTAAAATATGAAAAAGAACATTAGCCTACAACAATCAACCCAGAAGCTGAAAACTATGCTTGAAGAAAAAAGTAACTATAATTACCTTCCCAGACCAAAACAAACTACTAAATAAATGATCAGAACTCATCTCAAAATGTAGATATGAAAACAATTTTTACTACGTTACTTAATAATAGCAAACTGAAACGAATAACTAAAATAAAACAAATGAACAAAAACAAGTAAATTATTCCAAATAAATAAATAAAAGTAAATAATAAACAAATTAACAAACCACTCCCGCCAAAATAACTGTTAGAATAGACTACCCACAATCCAATAGACTACCCACAATGCATCACTGCCATATATATATATATATATATATATATATATATATATATATATATATATATATGTGTGTGTGTGTGTGTGTGCGTGTGTGTGTGTGTGTGTGTGTAAATGAAGGAATAATATCTATTATCCAAGAATATCCAGCACGGATCACGGATGGCAGTTCCTTCTAGAAATCTTCATATTGATTGATCCACAGAGTCAGGAAATGTGTGCTAGCAGAAGTAATCCGTAAAACACCATGATAATAGCTTCGGTCGTATGGTAAAGATTTTGCCGTTTGACTAACGAATCAGTCAGAACTTTATTAATATATCAGATTAGATTCAACCTTTTTGCTAGAAAAAGTGATTGTGTTTGCATGAATCAAATTCTTCCTTTCATGTTTCTTAGGTGAAAGATGAAACTATGAGAGAAGTGAATCTCCCTCAAGTCGCAGAAAAAGGACCACGGAAGAAGGTAAGTGAATTATTCTATTCTGCATGCTTTTGTCTCAGAGAATTCGAAGAAACTTACAAGTGTCATATGGCCATTTTGTTTGTAGTATTTTCAAATGTCTTCCATCTTTGAAAGATACAAGAGTCAGCATAAAATAAATGAATTAATTTCAAGTTGAATTTTTGACAACCTTTTTCTCTGCTGCAGTTGTGATTGAGTAAACAAAGATCAATCAGTCGAAAACTTTATTCAAAGACAGAATGCCAAATGCGGATATTTTTATATCACCACGCTACTCTTTCCTTTCTCTTCTTTTCTAATTTTTTTAATTTTGTAGAGTCACAACTATTTTATGAAAAGCCAAATAATGTATTTAAGTCTGTTGGCTTGTTTTTAGTAATAGTGAATTCATCTCCCTCCCTCTATTTAATCAGAATTTGAAGCAGAACGTGTCTCGTTGAATGTGAGTTTGTCTTTAACGTTTCTCTAAAGTTATTCCAATATAAAAACGATTCACAAAATTTATCTAAATTTAGTACAAATCATTTGTTGTTTTTTTTAAATCAGAAAAGAAAATATATCTTATACACCTGTATAAAAGGGTTTTGTTTCAGCTATATTTTTTAATAAAACTTAGTCAAAGATTACATGGATAATGCATTTATATGCAGCGTTACGGCAAAACTTTTTGGGGAAATATTAGCCCACGCCACTTATTAGCGTATTTACTGGATTGTTCTGTATAAGAAAATATGGCACCGTATAAGAATACGGTATAAACAAGATCTGTATATATGTGTGCAAAAAAAAAAAGAATATATATAGTCATCAACAGACAGACTGTTTCACAGCTCATCAGTGTGGCTAGACGTCCGGTTGCCTCTAGCTAGGATCGAAACCCAGCTGAATTGGTATCAGTCAGAAAGTCTACCTCTAAGCCGTTGGCGCGCGGCAGGAATGAAGGTGAATTTAAGCGTATTTATTTTTAGATAAACACATAGTGACTGTGAGAACTCAATACACTTTACCGAAGAGTCTTGCATTATTAGCCTCGATAGTCATTGTTTATATATATATATATATATATATATATATATATGTGTGTGTGTGTGTGTGTGTGTGTGTGTGTGTGTGTGTGCGTGTGTGCGTAAAAGGAGGGAATAAGTAACCTCCCTTCAATAATCGAAAAAATTATATTCACAAATCTAAAAAGTTTCTTTCAATTTTTCCTTACAAATATACAAATCTCGTTTATTTTAAATGCCAAATATATTTTTAAATAAAAAAAATGTAATTCTAGTATAATATATATTTATGCCAATATTACGATAACCAAATATATATTTTTTTAAATTAAATTATGTAACAGCCAGTCTATACTCAGCCCCTGAAGATTGCGTTGTTCATGAAACTCCGAGTCGTGCTATCGGTCAGGGATATGTATGTATGTATGTAAAACTCTGTGTGTGTGTGTGTGTATGTCTGTATGCACCACTCTCTTTCTCTTTATACACACACACACATACGAGCGCGCATACATATATATATATATATATATATATATATATATATATATATATATATATATATATATATATATATGTATCATTTTTTACAGCGAGTTTCACGCTATACAAGGCCCGGGTACCACTCGAGTTAGAGTGTTACTGTGTAAGAGACACAGTATATGCGGATATGTGGGAAAGATAATGGTTAACCTTAAACTTGAACAGGTTAAGAACAGGTTCCCTTATATATATATATATATATATATATATATATATATATATATATATATATATTTATATATATATATATATATATATATATTTATATATATATGGGGGGGGGCTAACTAGGCCATCCGCTTTTTTTGTCTTTGCTTATTTTCCTTTAACCCCCTCCCCGGTGAGGGTGATTGATATACACGGGTGTTTTCGTATTTTATTCAGTAATGCAATAGGTTAGTGCATATTACGGTCATTGGCATAAATGCTAGGTCGCCCCCTTCTTTCATTTGCGTTCTAGTCTCCTGAAGATCTCGAGAGCGGGAAACTTAAGTAGCGACTCGTCCTGTGCTTCGTTAAGGGTTGTGAAGTGTCTTTTGCTATGTCTAAATATCCTAGACGTTGTGTACTTTAATTTACTGCTGAGGTAAGTTTTCTTTTTGTTTTTCTTTTTTGGGGGAGGGCTTTTTCTAGTCAAAGGTTTAGTTCTCTGGGAATGTAGTCTGTTGGTCACCCAATATTTTTGCAGAATTCATCCAAACAAAACGTCAGAGAGAATTTTTAAGCTACTTTCTATTTGCTTCTGATTCTTTTGGATGGGAATATATATATATATATATATATATATATATATATATATATATATATATATATATATATAGTTAAGTTACGAAAAATTTGGTAATCCGTATAGGTAATCCCAAGGAGGATGAAATCCTGAGAGTTCAATGTAAATTCAGAGCTAATAATTTAAAGAAAAACAGACCACTTTAAGGCTCCATGTAATAATTTATTTCACCATAGCCCTTCTAAAGGACGCTGGATCATCAGACTACACTTCCAAAAGGTGAAAAGAAAAATGAAATGAACATTTACACTTTTGACGGGTAGTATTAAGTTTATGTAATTTAACAGAGAGGGCAGCGAGGAGTGGTATGATAGACATGATCGAGTTTAGAGAGGGTTTATTTTAATATTTCTATCTATCATACTTAGTATTAGGGGAGGAGGGACCAGACATTGACCTATTTAATTGGTTAACTTAACGGAAGTGATATATTGAAAGGGAAGGGGGAGAAGAGAGAAAAAGAAAAAAAGAAAGAAGGAGGAAGTAAAGAGAAAGAAGCTGTAATTAGGCTTTACGAAGAGAGGAGGAGTGGTAATTTTTAGCAATTTATGTAAAAAAAGATATTTTAATGTTTGAGAGTAATTTAATTTTTTTAAATCACCGAAGAAATTAATTTGAAGTTTGCTAGCACTTTAAATATTTAACTCTTTTATAAATAATTTAGGGATTTAATATGAGTTAAATAGTATATTTAAAAACACATTCATAGAAAGTACATTAAAACAAATTTATTTAAAATATAACAGTTTACCGATAGTAATCTTTTAATATTGTAAATGATTGTTAAGGTAACATCTCTATCAGTTTGAATCTAGTTCATGAATGTAATTTGTGACTATTTTTAGATGGGTCATCTTTTTTTACTTAAAGTTTAGGTTTTAAATTAAGATGGAGTAATATTTGAAGTCAATATTAAAGATTTTGTTTTATCATATACATATATATACCACACATACACTTATATACATCTCACATATACATACGTTCATTTACATGTGCAATTACACACATAGGCACATGCACATATATCGATATATATATATATATATATATATATATATATATATATATATATATATATATGATAAAAATATAGTTTTAAGGTATTTATGGGTTAAAGTGATCAATATCAGGGATAGATAAAAATAAAAATAAATGAATAAAAATAAATAAGTAAAAAAAAAATACATAATCCAAATAAATAAATAATAAGTTCGGTTCGAAATTCTGAAGAAGACCGGGGCGTACAACGGCCGAAACGTCGTGAATGTGACAACAAAGCTGGGGACAACAGTCCGATCAATGTAAATAGTGTAAATAGTTACAATACCTCATCTCAGAGATATAGATATATGTTGAAAAAAAATCTAAATCAATAAGTAAACAAACTAATAATAAACAAATTAACAAAGCACGAATGAACACACAAACATAAGTAAATGTAAAAATAAGAATCAACAATAAACAATGAAGTAATCAATAATAAATAATGAGTAAAAAAAAGTCAACGAAACAAGTTAACAAAAAACTACAAATAACTGCATTGGAATCCACAATTATTTCTACTCAATAACCTCTAGAATAATTTGAAATATAACCATGACTGTCTATCCAACAACTGTTTGGATAATTCAATAGACCTTCTACCCATAATGCGTCATTAATCAGCATATATACATAGTCGAGGCAGAACACAACATACATAGATTGCGTTTAAGCATGAAACAAACTGCCTCCGCAGGGTGTTGACCTCAGTGTCCACTTTAATACGAATGAAAAGTTTTCTGAATTTGTTTCGTAAATCCTACACAGATCGCGTATAAGATGAGGAGAGAAATTTATAAAATAATTTTCACCAACGTATTTTCTCACTTAACTTTTTTTGATTCTTATTTTTACATTTACTTTTGTTTATGTGTTCATTCGTGGTTTATTAAATTGTTTATTATTTACTTAATTTGTTTACTTATTGATTTAGATTTTTACAAAATATGTCTATATTTCTAAACACGAGTAAATGTAATCAACAATCAGAAAAAAAAAGAGAAAATCGTTGGCAAAACTTATTTTATTTATAAGAGAAACAAAGAAAACAATTTACTTACTAGAACAATCTACCCCGCTGGGAGAAATAAAGGGTTCGGTTCGAAATTCCAATAATGTGAAGAAGGCCGGAGCGTACAACGGCCGAAACGTTGAGAATATGGCAATGAAGATGGGGATAACAGTTCGAGTAATGTAAATAATGTAAGTAATCATAATACCTCATCTCAGAGATATAGACAGATATATAGAGAGACATAGACTTAAAGGCCGGAGCGTACAACGGTCGAAACGTTGAGAATATGGCAATGAAGATGAGGATAACAGTCCGAATAATGTAAATAATGCAAGAAATCATAATACCTCATCTCAGAGATATAAACAGATATATAGAGAGACATAGACTTAAAGGCTGGAGCGTACAACGGTCGAAACGTTGAGAATATGGCAATGAAGATGAGGATAACAGTCCGAATAATGTAAATAATGCAAGAAATCATAATACCTCATCTCAGAGATATAAACAGATATATAGAGAGACATAGACTTAAAGGCTGGAGCGTACAACGGTCGAAACGTTGAGAATATGGCAATGAAGATGAGGATAACAGTCCGAATAATGTAAATAATGCAAGAAATCATAATACCTCATCTCAGAGATATAGACAGAAAACAATTTAGTCCCCTTAATTTGCTTATGTTGTTCTGGTTATAATTAAATAATAATTTTCGCCCACCATTTTTTCTCTGACGAAGGGTTGGCCGAAATGTTCCTTATAAATTGTTCCCCGATCTTTTTTAGTATTATGATGGTGATATCTGTCCTATTTAAGATAATTATAAAGTACATACATACATACATACATACATACATACATATATATATATATATATATATATATATATATATATATATATTGCCATCCATGCATGAATTGATGTATACACGCAGATGAGTGTATACTTATGTTCATATGCACAAATGTGTGTGTGTGTGTGTGTGTGTGTGTGTGTGTGTGTGTGTGTGTGTGTGTGTGTGTGTGTGTGAAATGTAGAAGTCAATATGGGAGAAAGTTTACCTCGCCATCTTTCGATTTACTGTTTACGGCGAAACGCGTCAAAGTAAAACTTAAGTTTATAAAAGGTTTATTCAATGCCAATTCTGAATGAAATGGTCTCAGTTTACACATGTCCCGTCTCTGAATTTCATCTATATAGGTGGATGCATGTGGTATTCAATAGTTTATTGGTTGTTCAGATATCTGTGCATACATATGCACAATCACATATCAATAGATCAGTGTGGCCCAAGGTCAGAAGGGAAGAAATAAGGCAAAGGAGATTTCTCTGATCCTTCAAGTGCAAGAACACATGGAAGCTGTCTGTTTGAATTTGGGCTTCAGGAATTATCATTTATAGCTCTGAAATGAAAACTTTCTTATAATTACTAAGCTTTATCACTCTGGCCTTTTATTGGGACTCGAACACCGATTACTGTTCCTAGTTTGAAATGTACAATTATTTCAGCCTCGTGGTAGGCTACTTTTACGGTTACATTTAAGTGTAGTGAGTTAAGGCCACGTTACAGGTGACTGGCTGTAGAGGAGATGCATAGCAGCAGTAGATTAAAAAAGAAACTCTCACTTCTTTTTTCCTTTGTTTCAGTGTAGACTCACAGATTTTAAGGACAAAGATACCTCACCAGCCAGTCAGTAATATTATTTTTTTCATTCAGAGACGTAAACTTTTGAACTCAATAATCAATGAGAGGCGTACCTTTTTACTATAGGTGGACTTTTATTTCTGTTTTATTGAATAAATATTTCATAAAATATCAACCTATCGTATATTTATTTGGCTTTCGTTCTGTATCGTTTTCGTAAAGAGTTTTTGATGGTATGGATACCACCTCCGGTATTTATACATACTGCATTATGGGAACAGTTCTGCGTATATCTTCAACTACCCCGGAGATATAATATCTGTGTTTGTTTAAACTAGAGACTCAGAGAGTTTGTTTATTCTTATCTGTTGGCCGTGTACAAAGCGCGTGTTCTGCAGTTGTGAACACCCAGATAATTAGGAGGTTCTAACCGCCATGTTTTCCCGCATAAAATAATCCAGGTGAACCAACATCAAATGCAAAAATAGATTTTGTTTAGCAAAGAGTACAGTGAAAAAAAAATTTTAAGTTTGCCAAATAATCACTGCTTTTCATCTAATTCTTCTGTTTTTTCTTGTGTAAGACGAGCCATCTTTTAAATTAGCGAACGTTAAAAACTTCAATGTTTAGCAATTATATGAACTGACAAACAGCCACCGTGTTACGAAAACCTTTCGTTGAACACGTGAGCAACGCCTGGTATGAATACAAATATTACTGGAGCATGCACTTGGTGGGGGAGGAACATAGCTGTTGGGGGTCTGGAAAATATGTAACATTATCCTTCCTTCCCACGTTTCTGTGTGAACACGTTCGTTGTAATTTAGACGTTCTAATCTACTATGAATTAAATATGGATAATCATTTAAGTTTTATCCTGTTATTCTCATTATGCTGTCTACTTGTCTTTTTTATTTATATACGTGACGTTTTCATTGTATCTTCCATTTTCTAATCTACTAAAATCTATTAAGTACTAAAGTGGATACATTGAGTGTACGATTTTATAGATAAACTAGCAATCCCGGCATTGGACAGGGCCAATTCTCTTTAATTTGCTCTGCCCTATTATTCAGTCGTTTCTTTCAGAGATCTGCTTGTGTCGTAAAATAATACAAATAAAATTAAACTAAATCAGTTTCATAATTTTAGACATTTTGCTAGTCATTGATGTCATATATATTTTATGATATCATAATATATAAATTTTGTTAGATTTTCAAAATATACTATAAAAAATGTCAACATTAATTAGTTACTTTTATAAATAGTTTATTTCAGTTTACTCCCAAGCTGTGTTCTAAATGATAAGGTCCAGAATGAATATGAAAACTTACTTTTTTTAAAAATTTCAAGCGGACACACAAACTTTGATCTTTATATATTAGATGATAATCTAAAATATTACTGTTGTTCTTTAATATAATCGTCAAACAAAAATGACTCATAAAACAAGTGGGCAAATATTGATGTGTAATAAGATGTTTGCAAGGCAAAAGTAAAAAAATCCAACAGAAATTTACATTGAACTTGTTGCGGTTTATGGTGAACATGAAATTAGCAGGAAGCCGGTAATGATCAGGCGTAGTTTGAGAGGCGTACAAATCTGCAGGACTAGCCTTTGTTCTGTAGGGTGACAACATTTACCGACAAGGGGAGGGATCACTGTGCGTATTGTCTGTCCTGCTATTTACCCATGGAGGGAGAAGAAGAGGAGGGGAGATGGACTAATGGATAGCGGCTCGGACTAAGGAATCGGAGAGCCGAGTTCGAATTCCAGTCAAATCCATTACATAAAAATTGTCATAAAAATTGTGATAAAAAATTACGTAAAAAAATTCGCCGAAAACAATCGCAGCAATGAAAATTTGGGAATGCAAAATTTGCTATTGGAAGTTAGAGATAAAAAAGTGTGACATAGTGACACACTGACATTGGCATTTATTATATGGAAATATAAATCCGTGTGATTAATTGAAGTACAATGATGGGTTTGCATCTCATTAAAACAGTTTTTGTCAAATTCAAAAAAGCAATTAAAATCGTTAATTGATGTTAATTCATTTTAAAGAAATAATCAATTTTTTCTGCTTAGAGAAACTGAAATTAGTATTTTCATGTATTACCAAAATAATAATTTTAACACGATGAAATAAAATCCCTGGTGCGTAGCTCTGAACGGGCAGATAGTTGTCTATATTTCTGAGATGAAGTATTATGTACATTATTTACATTATTCGGACTATTGTTCTCATCTTTGTCGCCATGTTTATCACAACGTTTCGGCCAACGCCTTTATCTAACTGTGCCATGTGTCCTTGAGGACACATGACACAGTGGATAAAGGCGTTGGTTAGATCCAGTGACAGGACCCAAAGAGTGTGAGTTCAATACCCCGTTAGGCAGTGGAGAACTTTCAGAGGGAAACTAACAGGAGATAACTGATAACTGACATCCATTAAACATGGCACGTGGAACTAGAACAGTCTACCCCAGTGAGCGAAATAAAGGGTTTAGTTCGACATTCCAACCACCTGAAGAAGGCCGGAGCGTACAACGGACGAAACGTTGTGATAAACATGGCGACAAAGATGAGGACAATAATCCGAATAATGTAAATAATGGGCAGATAGTTGTAACAGCTATTCACTTGGAAAGCTGAATCGAGGAGGCTGGTTCAAAATACTGTCTTCTTTGTTGTGTTCACTTTTGCACTAATGCCCTTGGGAAAGAGAAGAGTCCATCTCTTTTCTTCCCACATTAGATATGAGTTAAATAACAAGATAAAATGGGGCTCTTTGACATTGGGTATCAATCAAAATCGTAGAGAAATCAACGGGAAAGGATTTCACTCTATTTCCCGAGAAGTGATAGAAATACACAGTTAATAAAGGGAAGGTAACAGTGGAGAGCCGTTTCTCTTTACGTCCTGGAAAGATATAATATTAATAATTTGTGTCACCAGCTAAAGAAACGAAAATTCCAATTTGTGCTGTTCTATTACGAATTTAACTTTTAAATTAAAATGTATTCTTGAGCCAAAAGCATTTAATTATGTTAAGTAAATGTATTAATAGAGTCTGTAAATAAGGAATATTTTCCGAATTCTTGCACTAATTACACAAACAAAATGTTTTATATACATGCATAAAGTTTTAATTTTGGCAATGAAGAGGAATTTTATGTCTCGTTAAGTGAATCTCCCTTTTGTTCTATTGATATTATTTACACGCGAAATATTGTCCCCTTTTTTGTTGTTATCACAACGTTTCAGTCGTTGTGCCTTCATCAAGTGATTGTTGATCCGGGTAAAACTCAAAGAATTTCGAACTGAACCCTTTATTTAATCTACGGGGAGGGGGGCTAGATTGTTCTCGTTCCCCTGGCCACGCCTCGGGATATCTCTAGTCTCGTTCTTATTAATGTGCTGCTCAGTCAATGCTCGCGCCATTTCCACTGAATCCAGGAGATAGAGCTCACAATTACTATGTAACCAAATCCACCTTAATCCATTACGCTATTGTCTCGTGGGACAATCCGGAGTGGAGAACTTGGAGTCTAAAACCTAACTTACCTGCCAATGAGTGCTGCTATTGTTTTTGTTTTGTCATACATTTCGCCAAATTTAGCATAAACAAATGACTGTTTTGTTAATTTTTTTCGTCTTGTATACAATACAAGTTTTATGACATGACTGAAAACGATTATAAGAGCTATTTTTTGCTATCGTCTGGGTAAATGATTATAAATATATTAGATTGCTGATGTGCTATCTCACCACTTTTTTCCATATGCCATGGTGACAATAAAGTGACAATATTAGGTTATAATTGGCGATGGTTGAGGCTACAGACAGAGTTGGGTTCAAGCCTGTATTTGTACCTGATATAGTCAATATGTATATGTATTTCAAATCCAGTAAATTGTTACTATGTTAAACAAACGACCAAAACGACCTTTCCACAGATTTATACAACGAAAAATGAAAATAACACCGATATATAGCTCTTGTTCCATATTAACTGTTTAATAATATTATTTTCTTAATAGTGAATACTCTTCTGAATGTTCGTCTTTGTAATATATACCCGTCTCTTGTATATTAATGGCAAATACTTCCTTTTAATATTGTGCCAAGAACACAATCATCGAAAAATACGCTCGAAATTTCATGAGTAGAGTGCTTAAAGTAACAAGTGACAGAAAAGAAGTCTTTGATATATTTTTAGTGCAAGGCTTCCGTGGATAAGCTGAAAAAATCGCATACTTACCATTTTTTTATTGCTTAATACCAGTATAATTTCTACCTGTGGTAGCGGTGGGAAGATTTTCATCTTACGAGCCGCAAATAATTATTTTTGCGAGATTCAGAAAATGCTGCCTTTTGTAAATGGATGCGAATACACAAATGCTTTTTATCTCTTCAAATAATGCAGTAATTTATTCAGAGCCTCAGGTGGTTCTGTAAATATGCATTTATGAGAATAAGATAAAATTATGTGACGCGATACATTTAGATAAAGAGTTTTTGCTTTGCTGGCGCCATCACCGGACCATATCTACGTTTTCTCCATTCTTCTAGTCAGTACTGTGGTCAGTGATTAAAAGACGCGATCGGGATTAAACGATAAAAGCCGATATCGTGTGAATAGCGACTTGTGACATTTGGTACAAAAAAGCCAATCAGCAAAAATGGCGCCTCATTCATATATTCATACTTCTCATTTACGTAATGTCCTAACGGAAAAACAATACTGGTCTGCTGATGAGGAAGGCATCGCATGAACGAATGCGTTTTGTTTCGGATTTTTATATTATTTAACGTTGAAAGGCTTTTGAATTTATTTCTCATTCTTGTCAATAAAATATCACCTGTGCCATGTTATTACCTGATTAGACGACTTTGTATTTTGTTTTTGTTCTTATGAGTTTTTAAAGTTGCTTTATCTTATTTATAACAATCGATTTTTATATCTGTTTATATCTCTGAGATGAGGTATTATGATTACTTACATTGTTTACATTATTCGGGCTGTTACCTCATCTTCATTGCCATATTCACAACGTTTCGAACGTTTAAGTCTATATCTCTCTATATATCTGTCTATATCTCCGAGATGAGGTATTATGATTACTTGCATTATTTACGTTATTCGGACTGTTATCCTCATCTTCATTGCCATATTCTCAACGTTTCGGCCGTTGTACGCTCCGACCTTCTTCAGATGATTGCAATTTCGAACCGAACCTTTTATTTCGGATGGATTGTTCTAGTTCCTCAAGTACAAATGGCGCAGTGGATAAAGATGTTGGTTAGATCCAGTGACTAGACCCAAAGAGTTGTGAGGTCAGGCTACGGCAGTAGTGAACCAAAACTTGGAGAGTTAAAGGGAAATAACTGAGACATCCGGGAGAGGTATGGCACGTGGAAGAAGAACAATCTACCCAAGTGGACGAAATAAAAAGTTCGGTTCGAAATTTCAATCACCTGAAGAAGGCCGGAGCGTACAACGACGGAAACGCTGTGAATATGGCAATGAAGAGGAGGATAACAGTACGAATAATGTAAATAATGCAAGTAATCATAATACCTCATCTCAGAGATATAGTCAGATATATAGAGACAAAGACTTAAAGGCTGGAGCGTACAATGGCCAAAACGTTGTGAATATGGCAATGAAGATGAGGATAACAGTTCGAATAATGTAAATAATGCAAGTAACCATAATACCTCATCTCAGAGATATAGGCAGATATATAGAGAGACAAAGACTTAAAGGCTGGAGCGTACAACGGCGAAACGTTGTGAATATGGCAATGAAGATGAGGATAACAGTCCGAATAATATAAATAATGTAAGTAATCGATTTTATATGCAAGATAAAAGATCGATATAACGGATGTTCAATAATTCATGTTTCTTGATATCTCTTACTATCTTACCACTTATGGATCTAAGGCAAATTTTTCAGTGATCTGTTCTTAATAGTAAATGTTTCTTACTTTCAAGTTTAATTTCATCGTATACTTATTTGGCTTTTTCCTTCGCTGCGGGTAAATGCTTCCAACATTTTTATTAAAGAAAACCGTTTTTTTTTACTGCGTATGCAATCTCTGGTTTAAAACAATAAATAGGAGTAGATAGGTTCGTCTATTTCCCGATTCACACTCCTCCCCGTTATTTTGAACAGGTGTAGAGATTTATACCATGTTTACTATTTAGGATTGCTTGTCCGATTCCTTCTAAAATCTTCTAATTCTTTTTAATTCCCAGTAGACACCCTTGCGTCTCGGTGGCATCATTTCCTTGCTTAGGATAAATTGTTTTAAAAAAGCAAAAACAAAAAAAACAAAAAAAAAAAAAAACACACAGGGCGCTGAAAAATTTTGCACCTGCCTAATCTCTCTCTCTCTCTCTTTCTATATGTGCCATGTCTGTTGAGTGATGATGATGGCTCTCCACGGATTTTTGTTGCACTCGCACCCCACCTTTATAAACCATCTTTAAAAAAAAAAATTGTTATTTCATCCATTTGTTTAGTCTTACCAAGTTGAATTCTCGTTTTCTTCAGTTAACCTGCCTTTGATTCGCCCTGTAACTCCGGGAAAACCACACCATCATCACAATCACAGTATTTCTCATACCTAATATATGCAGCAAACTTGAAATCTATTGCTTAACTTTGCAAATTTATAATTTATTTTCAAAATAAGTTGAATTTTTCTTTTGAGAGGATGGCAGTCTACGAAATGGATCTGCGTTTGCACCGAAGTCACCTGTTTTTGGAGTTTTTAAAAAGTCGTACCACCAACGAAAAAAACAAAACAAAACAAAAAAGAAACAAGACAAACAAACGACAGTATTTTTTCATCTGCTCGTTAAACTTATCTAGTCCTTGGTATGAGGTCTAACTACATCCGGCAGCAAGGCCACTGATCGGGCGGTAGGAGCTTTTGAGGAATCAACTCTTAGTTGCAGTTGTTCTCAAGTTCACCCTGATCCGGGGTGGTAGCATCTGTTTGGGCCCCAAATAGTGAACTCCTAAACAAGAACTAAACAATATGAAATTATAAAAATACATTTTTATAGTAAAAATACCAGAAATACATATTTATATAAAAAAGTTACCAACAATATATATTTATAGTAACATGACTAACAATACATATTTTTTAATACGATGACCATCAAAACATATTTAAAGCAAAATGACTAACAATACATGTTCTCTGTAGATGAAAGGCATACAATTGCGTTCAAAATATTTAGATAACTCATAGAGATTGATATGTCACTAACAAAACAATAAAATAAAAAAATCTTTTTTGCCGGCTGTGCAGTTGGGAGGATTTGACAGAAGCTAACATGGTTCTATTTTGGGAAAAAATTATAATTTTGTCAATCCAACAGGGATAAAATAAATTGATATATGTATTTACCTGATTAGTTTTCTTCAGAAAAACTTCAAAAAACAATTAAGAAGATGGTGTTGCACTTTCAAGTGTAGAAAGCTTACTTGTTTTAAAATTTGCCATTTGAAATTCAAACTTATCTAAGCTGGAAAACTAACCGTTAACACCTGTGGGAAATTTCCAAGCATCGAAGCCACACGCTATTCATAGTTCTTTCAGTGAAACAAGCAAATACAATAAAATCATGATAAACAATTATGAAAATAATATTAAAACTGATAAAAGTTTCTGGTTTTACGCCGTTTTAAACATCTAACCTGGGATCAAATAACGTTATAGTTTTAAAATGGCTTAAAAACATCCAAAGTAAAAAAAAATAGCAGAATAAGAAAATACTAAAAACAAACAAACGCTGACAAGCAGAACTTAAATACAGAGAGTGTTTTTGGAAAGGTAACCCAGTCTGGAATTGTCGCTCAGCCAACTTCTTAAGCGGCTCCAACGTTTTTATGTTCTAAAATCCTGGAATCGAAATTGAGATTTCACATTTTATACTGGCAGCCTTTTTGCGTAAGGAATTCATAGCATCTGGCATTTCATTGCTTTAAGAGTATCAGTGAACAACTTCGCTACTGCTTTACAACTGTTTAGAATAACGTTTCAAATCGTGAAACGCATAACTTGGCATTTTGAAAAGTGGCACCGACTTCAGCAATTAATTCAGTAGCTTCTGCATACTGTCATGAACATCGCTTGTTTTATTCTAATATTTCGACCGGTCCATTCTCTGATCTTTTTCCTACTAGAATTCACACAATTTCTAGGCTCGAGAGCAACTCGAGGTAGAAGAATATTGTCACAAATGCTAATGATAAGGGAGGGGGGTAGTATGAATGAAAGAGAAGGAATTAGGAAGTGGAAATTATGAGGACATCGAAAGGTAATGCGAATTCCTGATAATAACTGTGACATTACTCTAGTTATTGAACAATTTAGTTCATGCCACCTTTACTAAAAAAGCCGACTTTTACAAAAAAATCTCATATTACTATATTAGTACAAGAACGCACAATTTTAAAATGTTAAAAGAATTCAACCTCAGCGTCGTGACTGCACGCTCCGAAAGTATTCTTACAGTTAACAATATCACATTTCTAAAAAAACACCTCTTTCGGATTACACTTTACCTTTCGATGTCCTGTTATTACGTGGATGTAAAAACTTACAAAATTCCCCTACCTGAAGGCGATCGTATGAAACGATTGAAAGCTAAGCTAGTAGTAAAAAAAAGATCTGATAAAACCGGAATTTATAAACAAGGATCATACCATTCATTAACGGATTCGAGGTTAATGTATTTTATTATTAAAAATTGTTTGCGAGAGTGATTCTTGCCATATCATTAACTTCATTATCTGCTTTTCGTATGAATGATTTGCGTATTATAATTTGAAACCGCACCACATACTTGATATATATATATATATATATATATATATATATATATATATATATATATATATATATATATATATACAGGATGTATTAAAAATACTTTTACAAACTTTGGGGGTGGTTTCCTCACACCAAAACAGGGACAAAAGTCCCTATAAAAATATGACCGCAAATCATTCGTTTTTGAGTTATTAAGTTTTAAAAAATGGTTACTGTAGATGGCGCTGTGTTGCCATAAGACGAGGTTACATTTGTCATTCGTGTATATCTGTGGCTAGTCTGTCTTCAACATTTAATGTGTGTATTAGTGATTTTACTGAGAAGTGTTCCGTTTAACAATGGCAGGATATTCATATCGTGACCAGGCAGATACGATTTTTACATAAGCCTGCGCGAACGGTAATGGACCCGAGGCACGTCTTACGGGAGCTGTCTACAGGGACTTTAATTCAGACACACTTCTAGACCTGCTAGAGGATGTACTCCTGCTAATACAAAGACGCATGTGGTTCAAGTATAATGGGGCTCCAGCACATTTTAGTCACATTGTTCGTAATGCACTGGCTGACATCTATCATGAAAGATGGAGAGGTAGGGGAGGATAGTTCCCATGGTTTGCACGTTCCCCCAAACTCAATACTTTGGATTTTTATCTGTGGTGCCACCTAAAACAACTGGTTTATGCAGCAGACATTAATAATGCAGAGACGCTTCATCAGTATGTTGTGGGAGCCTGTGAAACCGTTCGACACCTTGGCGGAGTATTTGAAAGGGTTCGCCAGTCAATGATCCGACGGGTGCATGCGTGTGCAGAAGCAAACGGATGACATTTTGAACATTTGTTATGAGTTGCTGTGCTGAGGTACAACGATGGTCTTTTGGTCACGTGTTTATATGTACATTTTACCCAAAGTTTGGAAAAGTATTTTTGGATTGTATTTTGGATTGTACATTTAACAGCGTCTGCCATAAACTTTAAACTTAATAACTCGAAAACGAAGTATTTGCGGATATATGCTTATATGGAATTTTGTCCTTGTCTCGGTGTGAGGATCTGCCCCAAAAGTTTGTAATATATATATATATATATATATATATATATATATATATATATATATATATATATATATATATATAATAGATTTTTTTTAATCCGACAGATTCTTGTCACTTAAACGTTATTTTTAGTTAACACCCATGTTTGAATAAACACTGCGTTTTTATTTTTTAATTTCGTGCATGCGCGTTGTCTTTGGTTTTGTCGACTGCACAGTATAGTAGGGTCAGTTGGGCACCGTCTGTGAGAAAAAGAGCACCATGACGCAATTCACTTCGCCAGAAATTTGGATACGGCGTGCTGTATTGCTTGGCATTCGCGCCGGAAGCTACAATACAAATACTTCAAAGTGTTTGGGTGTCAATCTGAGGACAGTGCAGAGAATTCGGAAAGAGTTGATGATTACGAAGGTACAGCAGCTCGGAAAACTCACTCTGATCTTTCTGAAAAGAAAAGAACTCCCGAATTTGTCGGTGAGGGCCCCATATTCAACACGGAGTCCTACATCAAGTGCCTTGAGGAGGTAGTCCTGCCCTGAGTCAAGAGGGTGGCGGTTGGAAGACATTCGGTATTTCTCATACAAGATGAGAAAGGGCCAATTTTTATCCCAAGCCATGAAGGACAAGAGGAAAGACCGCTCTACGAGGCTTGACCAAATTCAAGCATCTCCTCCAAACCGAACATGTTTTGGCTTTTCTCAGACGAGAAAAACTTCTGCCAGGATAAGATGGTGAACATATAGAACAACTTTTGGCTTGCTGTGTCCCCAAAAGATTCATTGAGAGTGATGAAAATCAAATATCAAGTCAACATGATGGGGTCTGGAGTGATCACTAGTGATGGTGACGTTATGCCTCCATTCATCTTCCTACTGGGCCTCAGACTCAACACTGAGGCCTACATCAAGAGACTTCAGGCGATATTGCAGTTCTGGGTCAAGAGGCTGGCTGCTGGAAACCATATATCTGGCACCACAAGCAGGAGAACCCAGTCATGGCTGTCAGACAATTTCTGCGACCACATCACTCCTTACATCTGGTCACTAGACTGCAACCCCCTTGATTAGTATGTGTGGGGTGCAGTTGAACGAGAGACCAACAAAACTCCTTGTAACACCAAAGATGAACTGAAGGAAAGGATTGTGGCAGCATTCACCAACTTAAACAATGAAACCTTCCAGAAGAGTTGCATGAGATTCCGAAGTTGTCTGGAGGCCCTGGTTAAAGCCAATGGTGATTTTATTGAATAGATTTACTCTTTAGACTTTCAAGATATTTTGGTATAATTTTGGTAAATATCTCTGAGAAAATGAAATGTCATTGTTATCTTCATTTTTGCGACAATTCATCCATCGCACCCTGTACATGAATAAAGTGTAATGTTAAGTCTCTTATTATCATTGGTCTGCATCTCTGTATCCTCACACACACACACACACACACACACACACACACACACACACACACACACACACACACACATATATATATATATAATTATTTATTTAAATATTATAACATAAATATGTTATAAAATCACTACAAAAATAGCCATTTTGTTTCAACACCTCCGGTGTCTTATCAAGTGATGATGTAGAATATAGAATAAATGGTTTTAAAAGTTTCAAATTAATTAACGATCCTTCGCTAGGGGTAAACGCTGTTACATAAGCTAGAATGACCAATCAAAATACAAGCATATGAGAATTCAAAAAATTTGACAACGAAGCAAGGTTATCATAGATATTAAAAGTTTTAAAGTTGGGGTTCTAGTAAAATAGAATATGTCCTAACTAATAAGTATTAAATTATATGATAAAATTTGAAATTAAAATTAAAAGTAAAAAATTACCCATTTAGAAATCTAAATCTAATCGCTATTAAGTTTAAAATTATAGAATTACCGAGGAGAAAATAAAAAATACATATGTTATTTAATTTATTTTTTCATTGAAATTACGTTAAAAAGGATGTTGATAGCTCTAGACAAAGATGTATACATTTTAACATTTTAATTCAACGAGTGTCACTATGCTGATCACCTCTCACGTAAAACAATCCAAACACACTCAGGTTATAATACATAAGCGCCCAGACATATTTAGATATATATACACACAAAAAAAACGGTGACCCACTTTCCTTTCTCGGCTATCCAATCCCTGACGACTAGTCAATCCCCGTCGCAGACACCTGCTCAGGTACATTTGTGCTTGTTCAACGCCCACAGAGCCCACCTGTGAGCGGACCTTAGCTAAAGCTTCTCGGAGATTTCACCTAACCTGTCATGATCAGCAGTGTGAATAACGCCGGTAAGCTCAAACCCTCGCTCACGATGATTTGTGAATTCGTGTTAGCACAACCGTCGAACAGTTTCGTTTGCCCATTTTCACTCACAAGGCTTCGGTCAACACGTGATATGATTTCCAGGCACCCTGCAAAGTGTGTCTAGCGTTTCTTTATTAACTATTTAATCGAAAACACTAATATCTTTCTTGCAGAGGAATTTGGTCCCTATTTCCTTTGCTTGCGAATTGTCAAAAAACAAGCATTATCATCACCAGCTAAAGAAATGAATAATAGAGTTAATAGTCATGATTGCTTTGTCTGGGTAGTAATAACAAAGAAGAAAAAAAAAGAATGAAGGCTTTCTCATTGTTTCTGTGAAACTTAGAAAACAGTCTAGACGACTAGTGGTGGAATCGGATGTGGGAATAGACCGTCATTAGATATTTTTCAGTTTATTTTTCTCTCACTTCCCAGATATATTGATCTGGACATATTTAGAAGGATGGTGGAAAAACCTTTCAGGTCACTAGCCGAATTTCTAACACCTTGCTTCAAGAGAAATCACACCGAATCACCTTTTCCTTCAGAAAATATATCTAACCTTTAGAAACAGCCGTTGAAGTCAACATATCATATCTTGTCTCACCTGGCAAAGCAAATCGATTTGGTAATTAAGCTAATTTGGCGTATAAATTGGAGCCTTGAGTATGTGTGTTTGTGTCGCACGCAGATCGCAGCCATTGTTCGACTAAATACTTTCAATGGCGCTTTAACAACGAGATCTCTTGCAGCGATGAAAGTTCTCAGTTTCATTAAAGGGCTTTACAGTCAGTCGGATCTCTCCCGTCGACCTGGTCGTCTGTTGGAGAAATTCAATCTAAACTCATGAGATAAACACGCCCGAAAGTTGGAATCAGCGTGCGATGTCTAACGGGCTTGTAGCCCAGCAACATCGCTAGCCCCGTCCCACATTTTACAACCCCTGTGATATTGGAATACTGTTGTGCAAGAGTGCATTTGTAATCAAACTTACATCGGTCTTAATGAGTTCGTCTGCCCTGAAGTGTGTATGATCATTGGGGTGGGTGGTGTAAAATGTAAGCTCACCTGTGCCAATTATACCACATACACACACACGCGCGCATACACACGCGCGCATACACACGCGCGCATACACACGCGCGCATACACACGCGCGCATACACACATTATATATTCATATATATATATATATATATATATATATAATATTTACCTAACAAGTTCTTTCCTATTTTATATATATTTTCACACACACACACACACACACACACACACACACACACACACACACACACACACACATATATATATATATGTGCATGTATATTTGAAAATAGATACGAGCTGCAGTGCTCTAAATTAGAGACAATAATATACTTAATAGTTTTGTCTCCCTCTAATAGTAGAAATTAAAAAGGGACCTCGCCAGATGGTGCATGTGTGACGTGATAAGTAACGACGTAGCGTAGCTGTTGTAGACATGTGGTGTGGACAGGATTTAACAGCATTTGACCGCGGAATGGTCGTTGGGAAGCCAGAAAGATGGATAACCGGGATCTAATAGTGGGAATAAACTGGTCTTTGCTATCATTCAGTTTATCCTCCTCTAATCTTTTGTAGATATTTTTGGTATGGACATATTTTGAAGGACGTTGAAAAAAGTCGGCCGAAATGCTAACACCATATACCACTTGAAAAAAATTAAACACATTAAATAGGCGTTCCCTTCAGAAAATGTCCCAAATTTTTGAAGCAGCCATTGTAGTCATCATATCAATTTCTTCGAGATAGAAACTCTTTTAGGCTTTTGGGGGAAAACCACACCCGAATTCAACGCTGGTGCCGCTCATCCCGTTAGTCAACACTCTGTATAAAGTACGATCTATGTCATAAAGATTCGCAGTCATCTACCAATCTTTATTGACGTTATTTACTACGCCTCACAAGACTGGTACCGCGTTACCTATTGAGGCGAATCACCTTTCTAGCTCTTTTAGCTAGACCGCGGAGTTCCTATGCGGAGGAGACCGCGCGATTTTTTTGAACCAGACTGTCAGCAATTTGTTGTGCAACCTGGCGATGTTTTTGTAATGATGCGTGATATATATTCTGTTGGAGATCACAAAGACTATTGGTAAAACATTGGTTAATGTATTTTCTTAGTTGATATACAGGAGTTGGAATTTGTGATATGATAGGACGGAAAGGATAGTTAGGTTTATGTGTTTTTATAGTGTCGTATATGTAACCAGGTGTATAATCACAAACAATTTTAGGGAATTTTAAAGATTTCTGTTCAGCATTATTAGCATTAATGAGTTTATTAAGCTTTGATTTTAGTTGGTTGGTCGGGTTCTTGTTGAGTTTTTTAAACTTTATGTGATCATGGAGTATGTGGTCAAGTTTTTTGTTGTAATCCAATTTGTTTAGGATGACGAAAATGTTGGTCTTATCAGCTATTTTTACAATTATGTCAGGGTGGTTGTGTAGTTCTTGTGCGGCAATTTTCAGTTGTTTAGTAAGTATTTTTGAGCAGTTTCTGCTTTTATCATGCCGACCCTTGAATGCCTCAACCTTAAGTAAGTCTTTAAATTCTGTTGTTGTTCATCCTAGAGTTTAACGATGTTTTGGTATAGGGTCTCAATTTCTATTTTTTTTTTAAACTAACAAAATACATTAACCAACTCATTACTCCCTACCTTCCTAGTAAATATAGTGTTAAGTCAACATTAGAAGTAATCCAAATCCTAAAAAGTGAAAAACCCGACAACGAAATCATAGCTTCACTCGATGTTGAAAATTTATTTACCAATGTTCCTGTTAGTGAAACTATTGATATGATTATAAGAAATATATACAGTAACTCATCTTTACCCCCACTTAAAATTAATCCTAATATATTACGGAAACTACTATTAGCTTGTACTACTGAAGTCCCTTTCTTTGATCATAATAATAATATATATATACAACGTGATTGTGTCTCTATAGGTTCAGTACTGGGTCCGACATTTAGCAATTTCTACATGTCGAACCTCGAAAATAAGATATTTACAGATTAAAAAAAACATCCATCTACCTAAGATACGTTGATGATATTCTTATGTTAGTTAAAATTACAGATGAAATACTTCAACTTCAAAAAGGTTTCCAAAATAATTCTGTCCTTAAATTCACGTATGAACTCAATACTACTAATAAAATTCCCTTCCTTGACATATTGAAAAACACAAATAATAACAAATTTACTATTTCGCCATACAAAAAACCTACCTGCATAAATTCATGTACACTTAATTACAAGAGCGAATGCCCATATTACTACAAAATAGCAATTATAAAAAATCTAATACATCGTGCAGAAACTAATTCATCCACAAAACAGATTTTTTACAGGGAACTAAAGAATATAAAATAAACACTTATTAATAATAGCTTTCCAAACTATATAGTTGATGAACAAATAAGATGCTTTCTTAGAAATCTCAACACTAAGCAAATAGTACATAATACTGCTTCTACTAATCTCAAACATATTAATCTCCTATATCGTAATCAAATGCATATTAATTATAAACAAGATGAAAATATACTAAAAAAATTAGTAAATACTAATATATCTACAACAGATCCTAGCAAAAAAAATTAAGTTAATCATATACTACACTAAATCTAGTATATCCAACTCAATTATTCGCAATGTTTCTTCTCCCCCGGTTAGCGATTTGCAAAAAAACAACATAGTTTACAAATTCAAGTGCCCTTTGGAAGATTGTATCTCTAACAAATTAAATAATATTTATGTTGGGGTCACACCACAAACTCGCTTTCACGACGCTTGACACTACATTTGAATGATAACTCATTTTTAGGCATTTAAAACATCATGCCTGGCCACATACACAATTCTGGAAAATCCTTGTTGAAAACACTAAATAAACTATGAAATCTCCACAAATATACTTAAATGCCTATAATTGGTAAGAGAAGCCATTGGTTTATACCAGCAGCTTCCCATACTTAATACTTCTCGAATTCACTTCGGGTGGTCATGTGTGACGTCATGAGCTGCGGTGCGATTTTCGCTTCCAGCGTCTTATATGCACGTATTTATCGTTGCTTGGAAATCATCCATGTAAACAGAAACAGACTATCATCACTTTCTCATCCGTCTATTGCTTAATATATTGTACTCTAATTGTCATCTTTGATAATGGCTTATGCAAGCCGAAAGCTTAGATTGGATTAAAAAATATGTATCAATATTGTGATTTTCTTTCTTCGTTTAATGATAATGTTATTAAGCGTATCAGACGATATGAAAAGAATTTACATAAAATAAATGGACAAAACCTGTCTATATTATTTAATGAAACATGTATAAATGAAAAAATGCTGCCTAAATACACACACAATATATATATATATATATATATATATATATATATATATATATATATATATATATATATATATTCTGTGTGGATTGGTTCACCGTGTTGTCCCGTTCACACTCTTCATTTCATCTAAAGGTGTTGGAGTCAATTTACATCGGGTCCCGCAGGCCCTCCCTGTGTAAACAGCGTGAGTGTCTGTTGAAGCTCGCTGTCGTTTGCCTCTCTCTTTTTTTCTCCCCCTCATACTCATTTCCTTTTTCATTGCATATTCTGTTTTTTAATTACATTAAAATCTCCCGTAGAAGCCTGAAGAGCGAGAGCGAAACCGGTTGCTTCCCTTTTTATTCTTTGCTTTAGTATTTTAATATATCTAGTAATATTAAGCTTAACACCTTCATTTCAGATATATATATATATATATATATATATATATATATATATATATATATATATATATATATATATATATATATATAAATAAATACTCGTTTGGTAAAAAAATCTTAGCTCAACTTGTAGATATGCCAAAAAGCTAATAGTCAATAAATTAATAAAATGACTTATTTAACCGACTTCAGATTTTTCCTTAAAACCGTTAACAGTGTCAGAGGTTTGATAAATCTATTGAATTATTACCAGATAGTATGCTTATATAATTTACATAACAAACGCTACTTTCGAACATCATTGTTCATCTTCAGGGTCAAAATTTTTAACAATGTCTTATATATATATGTAGGGTCAACATTTTTTAAAAACATGTTCGAAAGTACTCGGTTATCTTACGGACAATATTTATTTCGATATCATTTTCAAATAAAAAGTCTCATTAGAAAATATGAGAAAATTCAAAAGAAAATATACAGGACGATGTTGTCTTTAACATTCAACACAACATGCTTAAAAGAAAAGTTGCTGCCAAATTACACACACACACGCATATATATATATATATATATATATATATATATATATATATATATATATATATATATATGTGGTAAGCATTAATTTGATATTCATATTGGGTGTGTCCAGCAGAAGGAAGAGGAGGAGGAGGAGGATGTGTTGATATGGACTTGTAGCCTATGACGCTTCCAGTCATTTAATTATCCATGCTGGTGTTGGGTTTAGAATTTCGCGTACTTCATGACACCAATTGAAATTCTCTGTGATCAGGTCTCCTACTGCCATTCCTTAAGTAGATTCTTGTAATTGTCAAATATGAAATGTTCAAATAATATTAATAACAAATTAGCATTTATACACCGATTACAGATGAAAAATTCTACTGATTTCAACATTAATGGCATTATTAATCCGAGGTTATTGATGCTCGGTAGAAGAAAATGAAAAGGAAGAAAATAAAAAAGAAATCTTTATTTCCAGTAGTGGCTAAATGATTCTTATTATCTTTGTAAAAGCCGTTCTTTCAGGTTATAGATGTTTACAATCTAAGCCAAAATGTTTCGCAGTCATCGACCAATCTTTATTGACATTGTTTACTACGCCTCACATGGGCAAGGGAATCGCGTCATTAGACTATCAAGACTGGTACCGTGTTGCCTGTTAAAGTCAATCACACTCCTTGATATTTTGGTTCGACAGCGGAGTTCGTGTTTGAAGGAGACCGCACTAGTTAGGTCATGTGTAAACTGGCGATGTTTCTATAATGATGCGTGATATATTCTGTTGGAGAAAGGACTATTGGTGAAACTGGACTCTCCCTTGTCACGCGTGGTATACACAGCTAATATCGCGGGCCATTTTAATTCTTTTATGTTTACCATATTTCCCAGTAGTGTTAATTATTTCACTAAGATAACATAACCCCTCTCTTGTTTTCTCCTTGTAAACGCTATTCTTTCAGCTTAAAGATTGGTTATTGAATTAATTACACTTTGATAAAGCTTCCAGCGAAGGGGCATACAAATCAGCAATGGATTCATTTGAGATGAGCGGAAAACCATCACTCGTAGATAATTAATTCGAAGATAATTATCAGAAAGCATAAATCTATAACGTAGATAAAAATTGTGTGTTGATATGCTCGAGATTTTCTCAAATACTATAAAACTTAGCCCCGTTAAACCGTATATATTCTGACGCAAAAGCATATAGGGAAGACTTTTATCTGGACCTTGAGAGTTGAGTTTTCGTACTGAATTTAATTGTATGATGGAATTTGATATTTTAGTGAGCGTTGATTCGTTTTTATTTTTCAGAATGTTTCGAGAACATTATTTCATTTTCCTTGTGCATAAATTGTTGGTTGTGCTTGGTTGAGTAAATTAAGTTTAACATTGTTAGTTTATTCTTCTTTATAGCAGGTTCAGCTAAAAATTCTAATTTGTAGACTAATAATAAATTTGATGCATTTGTCAAGTAGAGTTTTCACGTAGATATGCTGGTAACGGCGTGGAAATTGGAATGGCGGAGTTGAGTTCAAGTTCAGCTCTAATCTGTTGGATTTACTTTCGTACTAATACCCTTGGGAAAACACATGAACCATTGATTAGATAGAAGAGTAGAGCTCTCTAGCCTGGGATAGCAGCTGGTCTAATAGAAGGACATGTTAGTCGGCCAGAGTCACAATACTTCGGTGTAATACCAGAATGTGGTATTTATTTGAAACTTATTTTTTCGACGAATATGGAATTTAAAAAGAAACATCCTTTAGATCTACAAGGTAACCCAAAAGGTTCTGTCCGTTTTTTGATTAGTCATTGAATGAAGTTGAAATATATACGAAATGCGTGTAGCAATTGTTTTCAATTTCGGACAGCCGGAAGTAGGAACATCAGACGTTATAAAAAGACACGCGAACCGTGCCCGGCCATCAGTTATAAGCCGGACCGCTGTGAGAAGGATAGAAGTGTCTAGATATCTCGTTCGGGGCTGTTTGCTTTACGACTTCAAAGTGGGCTTATCAACAGCTGCATCAAGTCGCCGCATATGTCAAGCGTTTGGGGATAGTGCTGTGGATGAACGTACTGCAAGGCATTGGTTTTGAAAATTCAAGTCGGGAGATTTGTCTCTCCATGATGAGCCTCGCAGTGGACGACCACAGGTCTTGAATGACGGAGTCCTGAAGGCGGCCATTGAAGAGGACAGTAGTACAACGTGTGGTGAACTTGCAAGACGGTTCAACGTTTCAGATGAAACAGTTAGACTTCACCTGCACCGCCTAGGTAAGACGTACAAAGTGAGCAAGTGGGTTCCGCAAACGCTGTTGGAGGTCCACAAGGGACAACGAGTGGTAGCCTGCGTATCGCTGCTTTCTCACCACCATACCGCATCCTTATTCAATCGAGTGCTTACCAGTGATGAAAAGTGGGTTCTGTACGAAACTCCCAATCGTTCCAGACATTGGTTGTCTCCTCAGGATGCTATTCCTCACACCGCAAGACCGCCTATGCTTTGTGTCTGGTGGACAGGTCGTCAAGTGGTTCATTATTGTTGTGGATTCCGGGATGAAATCTGATATCAATAAATAACAAACGCCAGGAATAGATAAGGAAAATAAATGTATTAACGTAATAATACAAACTGGTAATACGGGTTAGCAGATCCAGGAATGCGGGTTAGTAGCAATAATATATATATAGTCTTGGTATTGAAGTATCGCGGTATGACTCCTTACTGAGTCTAGGTGCTCGCTAACTGACTCTTGTGCTA
Organism: Acanthosepion esculentum; assembly: GCA_964036315.1. NCBI lineage: Eukaryota > Metazoa > Mollusca > Cephalopoda > Sepiida > Sepiidae > Acanthosepion > Acanthosepion esculentum. The sequence goes on along the minus strand of OZ038487.1, from coordinate 6,196,494 downwards.
CCCTCCTCTATTACAGACTCAACGTACTGACTTCTCGACTGTCTTAACGTACTGCCGAGTATTCACTGGTGGTAGTATATGTATACCTCAGTTGAGTCCATTTGGGTAAAAAGGGGAGACCCCTTAACAATTATGAACTGCTACCTACGGGCCAAACGGTCACTGGAGACCTAAACTCGCAGCAATTGAAACGTGTGCAACAGGCATTGCACCAGAAGAAGCCAGCACTGGTGAATCGCAAAGGTGTGCTTTTCCTCCATGACAACGCCAGTCCTCATGTCGCGCGAGTGGTCAGCGATACATTACAGCAACTTGGGTGGGAGACTTTGTGCCATCCACCTTATTCACCTGACCTTGTTGCGCCATCTGATTACCACCTCTTCCACTCCCTGGATAATCATCTTCGTGGGAAATCCTTCACCAATGAAGCAGACTTGCGCAAAGCCCTCACGGACTTCTTTGCGTCACCCCCCCCCCCGAGTTCTACCGCAAGGGCATTGAACAGCTGGAGACACGTGGGTAGAAGGTGCTGGATGCCGATGGCGATTACTTCGAAGACTAAATATAAGTTACACATACTGTGAAGCGTTTTCTTTTTTTTCCTTTAAAAACGGACAGAACTTTTTTGGTTACCTTGTAAATAAAAAGTCTTTTTTTTTCCCTTGAAATAATCCGATTCGCTCCCAAGAGCGTTCCTGAAGCGATAATTACTACCGGAAGAAAGGCTGGCACTAACAAATAAAAAAGCTCTTTTCCTACAGCAAATAATGTTCCAGCGACAAACGTCTGAACCTTATCTTTTTGACGAGACTTATTCGCCTTATCTATGAGACTTGTCGGCCTTATCTACGCTATTTTTTCGGTCTTATCTCCAAATGTTTTCTTATTTATTTTTGCTCTCACTCAAACCTTGTTAATATTACTGTCAGTGTTTGCAAAATCCCGTATTTAGTTTATTTAAGAAAAAGAAATAAAGTAATATTCTTTACTGAGAGAGTTGGTCGGTAAGTTGCATCCAAATAAATTCAAAACGATGTTAAGTCAGTACTTCTCAAACTATCTGATATGGCGGACCGGCATTTTTTTCTCAATGTGTCACGTACCTATAATATTTCGTGGTAATATTAATTTATACCCGAAACTATATATATAATAAATATAATAAAAGTTGACTATTTTTTATCTCCTATTTATTTTGCAAAAAATAATTCAATATCAAAACATTAACAGTAAGAAAAAAAAATAAGCAGTTTATTAACACAAAAACAAAAATTATATAACCTTAACCTTTACAAATGATTCCTTAGCATGGTCTGGACACTGGCCACATATCGATAGCGGATGGTTCCTGTACCGGCACCGGTCCGCGGACCACCACTTTGAGTAACACAGGTTTAAGTGATATATTCTAAAAAGTGCCCCGAACAATAATAATTTATTTTTTCTTGTTTATTTTTTATTTTTATCCAAGATGAATATAAATAATTAAGCGTATGATGGCTAAATAGTGATAAATATGGGAAGGGAAGATTGTAATGCTTCGATCTTCTAAATTAGCGAAATCTTAAACGCTGAGTTATATATAATCGCTTCAGCAGCAAAGCAGATTTTCATAGATATTTACTAAAACTGTTGCCTCCACAATCTTGTCCGGGTTTAACTACCCAGGTCACTCAGATATTTTAATAATAATAATAATAATGATAATAATAATAATAAACAACGAACGCCAAGCAAAAGGTCATAGGTTAATGAACGCAATCACAACACTAACGAATGTCTCACGACACCAGCTATCACTTTTCGGGGTGGGGGGTGGGGGTTTGGGGCTCGGTTCATTTATTAGAAGCATTTATGAAAAGAATCCACGAATATTTTAATAATTACTATTTAATAATTAATAAATCAAATTTAACAACATTGATATTTCGACTGACCATATTTTCGCTGAAATGGCCGATGATAATCTGTTTTTGTTATTTACTGAGATTAACATAGTCTGGTACTAGGCCACGACTTGAAGAGATAAAATGAAGGATAAACTCAATGCAGTAGTAAAGACCTAGGAGAAAAAACTCATGAATCTTTATTTTGGACACATTTTTCCAGTCTGTTACAATCAGCTCAGTGTGTGTAAACCCACTATACTTCTGCAGTGACTGTGTAAAAAATTTATCTGTCGCTCGATTGGTTAGGACACCCACGTAGCCAATTGGACTGTAAATGATTTTATTTGCGCTTAAACCGATTACTAGTGTTCAATGATTACTGACTGTATTACAAGTAAATTCAAGACGTGAGAGCGTCAAATTAACTATCTTCTGTCCATAAGCATGGAAAATAAATAAAATAAGTAAAAACTTTCGCGATCAAGTGACACCCAATCGGAAGGTAGGGAATTCCAGTCATGCGCTTATATAGTCTGGCCGCATTTCGATAAGGCCAGTCACAACCCATCCGTCGAGATGTAGTGTCAAATAGTTACAAGAGAGTCACAGAAGCAGTAGTCATAGAGTCGCAGACGGAGTCAGTCATAGTTTGAGTAAGAAGAAGTAAAGACGGATTTCTTGCTGGTTGGATGGTAGATCTAGTCCGTTAGTTTGTTATGATAGAAGTAGCAGCAAAGATGTCCCAAGTATCCACTTATACATCCGCAGATAGTACCAGGTGAATCCATAAATAAAATACCGTATTTATCGGAACCAACAGATGTCTCCCATTGCGATGTCTCACCTTCAGTTTCCTTTGTGAACATGCAACGCATCTTTCCAGTTTTGTTCACATTGAGGCAAACGGAAATCGAGCTATAACGTAGAGCACTACTGTCAAGCAGTCGTTGAAAAAAGACCTGGGTGACCCGGGTATTACAATTAAACCCGGACAATATTGTGAAGGCAACACCTATTTGACTACCTGGAAGGGTAAAATAATTAGGGGAGAGTGGTTTGTCCAAAAACTTGATTCGTTCAGTCTTATCTTTGTTACTCATTAGCCCTTGTCTTATAAACTGAAAAGAAATATTTGCAAAGTTATGAGTTTAATTTGACCATTAGAAATTCCAAACGATTTTGATTGTAACGTTTAATAATATGAAATAAAGAAATTGAATTATTTTGTTTCAACTTCGCGTAGGCAGACGACAAATCGGGCCATTTACGCTTATGATATGGACGAGTCTATTCTCGTAAAATCCAGTAGCACCAAATGACGTGTTTGAAATAGCTTAATACTTACAAAGGGAAATATTGAAATATATAATAAGCGTTTTAATGGAATTTCAATTAAAATCTGTTTCTTGAATATCAATAGGGACATCCAATAGCAGATTATAATTAAAAAGGTACTTTTGGCCCAAGACTAAAAAATCCACCACCTTATTACCCGACATGTAATGTAAAGTTATGGACTCTAGTTTAGTTGATGAGATAGACAAGCAACATTAGGCTTAAGGCTTCAAGTTTCAACTATTTTTTGTTTTAGTTTTCAAAGAATAATATGGTACAATTTAAAGTAAAGTTCAAAGTAGCAGTGAAGAATAGAACGAGTACACCAGCCAAAGACTTTTCCTTGATGTGGGAGCGATTTTGATGTTCCTTTTAATTCTCGTCTGTTGTTCTCAAATTCCTTTTGCGCTGTTTTCTTTCTGGATCGAGGCGACCTTGGTTTCTGCAGCATCTGTTCGTCGAATGTGAAAATTAAATCCAAGCCCCCACCTCAAATAACCTACAGGTAGGCTCCAAATACACTTCTCGGAAGTTGGAGGGAAACACTTTTATTGGTTTTCGTCGAAAAAAACAAACCCAGCTATTTCACTACAAATGAAAATGGGCTAAAAATATTTTCGAAATTCAAAATTTAAGCAAGAGCCCAACGTCTGATTTCTTTCTTAGATTTCTTATACGCATTGGCTAAACGTACCTAATCGTTAAGCGGTCGTAAGTTCAATCCTTAGGGAGAATAGTGCTAAAACTCATATACTCTGGTTCAGTGGAAGAGACATTGTATTAATTTACGAGATACAATTAACTGATATCTTGTAGAATGAGAACAATCAAGCCCAGTTGATTGAATAAAGTGCTCAGTTTGAAACTTTGACAAGTAAGAATATAATAATTGAAGCCTTGTGACTATAAAGACAGAGATGAGTATAAAAACATCATTTTCTATTTCTTACGTTTCTTTCAACGAGTTTCTTTTTGTATATTATCTAAACTTAGGTTCGTACGGCAGAAAATCAGTTCGGGGAGACGTGCAAGGTTGTTTCACTAATCTTGTAAATGGAGGCAGTTTGTTTACCGGCTTTGAGAATCAATATTTGAAATCATAGTGCATAACCTGGCTTTAAACATTAGGCCTCTTTAGCCATGGAACTCATTTATCGAAAGACAATTGAGATAAAGAGAGTGGAGTGTTTTTGAAAACAGAAGATTTATAAGCAGTATAGTTCATTCACTCTTTCATGATGAAATGAACTTTGTTTTTTAAATTAGATTTTTCTGAATGGAATAAGCCGTATTGAAACTTTGGGATAAATCGTATCGAAACTTTGTTTATGGTGAGCAAATGTCGAAAAATTTAAACTGCTATGTGCATTTAAAAAAAAATAACGAAGAATTAACATTAAAAGAAAAATAGCAATTTCATTGACGTCATAATGAGGTCAGTGAAGCTTCCATTTGAATTAATTATCACATGACAAAAGCGAAGTGACTTCTCACTCCCCTGAAACGTTAAATCACCAAATAACAGGTGCTTCGGAAATTAATTTTGAATGAACTTCCGGGATGAAGAGGAAATTTGATCAATTTCGGAATAAAGAAGAGGAAGTGGCTCTCATCGTCTCAAGAATTTAGTGGATAAACCAGGATATATTCACAAGAACTTTCATATGTCCTTTCTAATTAGCCATCTTTCATTCATCTTTTGTATAAGTTTATCAGCAAGTTTTAAACTTACATCCATGCTAATACGAATATATATATATATATATATATATATATATATATATATATATATATATATATATATATATATATATATATAAAATGAAGAGGTTATAATGGTTCCAACGAGAGAAAAGTGTGTATATTAAAAAGAAGAGAGGTACCGCAAACTTTTTTGTTGTAATGTGGGTTTTTAAAAAAATATTATTCTTTATTTTTCATAGTTTTACATAGTTTTACAACACGTGTTTCTGGTCTCACGACCGTCTTCATGTAAAGGGTGGAGATTTCCACATATTATTAAAAATAATTATTAAAAATAATTAATTTTTTTCCTTTATGTTTTTCAATGTTAAATCTTCTGAGACATTCTCTGTTTTGTGTTGGTCATTCCAATGTCTTTCTTTAAATATATATATATATATATATATATATATATATATATATATATCTTTTCACTCGGTTTTTCTTTCGTTCGTTCGTTCGTTCGTTCGTTCTTTCTTTCTTTTTTAATCTGTTTATATGCATTTCTCTTTTTTAATTTGTTTATATACATTCTTTCTTTCCTTCTTTCTTTCCTTCTTTCTTTCTTTCCTTCCTTCTTTCTTTCTTTCTTTCTTTCTTATATATCATCCATCTGTCCACCTCATTCTGGTTATATATGAATCCATTCACTTTTATCTATCTATCTATCTATCTATCTATCTATCTATCTATCTATCTATCTATCTATCTATCTATCTATCTTAGTCTGTTTATCTATCTATCTATCTATCTATCTATCTATCTATCTATCTATCTATCTATCTTAGTCTGTTTATCTATCTATCTATCTATCTATCTATCTATCTATCTATCTATCTATCTATCTTAGTCTGTTTATCTATCTATCTATCTATCTATCTATTTATCTATCTTAGTCTGTTTATCTATCTATCTATCTATCTATCTATCTATCTATCTTAGTCTGTTTATCTATCTATCTATCTATCTATCTATCTATCTATCTATCTTAGTCTATCTATCTATCTATCTATCTATCTATCTATTTTTACTGATAAGAAACCGTATCTATTTATAAGTTTTATTTTCAATTTTCCGATAAGATTTAATTTAGTGCTACTTAAAAGGGGGCGAACAGTTCAAGCCTTTATGCCGACGTTTCATGTTATGGTCGATCATCATCTGTGAAAGAAGATCATTGTTGTGAGATAATACTGTTGCCAGCGTACACGGATTATTTGTAATGGAAATGATAGCAACACAAAAATGGTTATGGCGTAGTCGTGTTCTAAAGAATGAGTCATTAGTCTCAAGTTGCAGATAACTTGGCATTTGTTTGCTGTAGAATAGATAAAGTAGATTTTAAAATCAGACATGCACGAGAAAAGAAAATACAGCTGATGTGTAATCTGCTTTGGTTATGTTGCAAAACGCTCACTTGATTTCAATATTTAGTAAATACATCAGCAATTACCTTCAATTCTAGATTCGAATGTCACTATCGAAGATTTATTTGTATATCTATCCACTGACTGAAACTCCTTGATACAAAAACTTTGTGATAAAGTATCCATGTTTTTTTATGCAGATAGTTATTAAGTATAACCTAGTATAGCATAAGATTTTAAGTAGAGAGCGTACAATGGGGATGAAAGAATTAAATAACCATACCAATATTCTACAAGAAGTGCTTGCTAACCATAAGTTTAGGGTAGGTGTTTGTCCATATATCTAATAAATCTTTATGCTGAATTAATTAACACAAAAGGCGACTGTAGTCAGTACCCAGCGTGTATATAGACCGCTACGGGTCACAACACCTAAAATGGTAACTAGACATCAAGTGGCGACCAAAACTTTATACTAAAATTAATTTAGTCTGACACAAAGTTGTAAGAAAGGAGCACACGGTAAAAATAGAACTCATTGCCCCAGCGAATCGTCTATCGAACTGAGTTCCTTAAATATTGCTCTACTGTAGGTGCCTTTCAATTTCTCTAGTATAACATTGTTCCTATATGCTCGATGTATTTGTCTATATGATCGTAAAGCTAAAAAATTAGAATATTATTGTTTGCGTTATTTACTTAGATTAGCTTTGTATGGCACAAGACCATGAATTGATTGAAATATTTGGTGTTCTTCAAGGGTCACCAATTTAAGTAATGATCAGATTGAACATTGTTCAACTCTGTTGATGAAACGTGAAATAGTGTTTTGTTTTGGACATGTTTGTAAGTCCGAATTGATTTGGTTAATTGTGAAATTCACGGGGTTTATCGAGATATCACGTAACCCGTACAAATTAATACAGAATCTTAAAACATTTAAAATTTTATGAATTTTTCTAATTAAAATTGAAAACAATTCTTGTAAAAATTCATCATTCATCGAAATTATTTTTTAAGCCAATAGTCTTCATGATATGCCTTATTCAGAAAAGCAATTAAAAGACTTTTTTAATTAAATAATATCTTATTTTTTTTGCATTTTTTATTTTATGATTGAGTGCATGTTTTCGGCAACTGGGGTCCTGTTTTACTAAAACAAATGTTTAGGTATATTACACTGCTGTAAATATTTTTTTGTTTTGATTTTTAAACAAGCATATTTTTATGATTCGCTTCTATTTATGCTCAGGAATGAAACTGATAGATGTTTTTTTCAGCTTTTGAGACTTATATAGATGTTTTAGAAGATAATGCTTTTTTTTAGGTGGGGAAAACGGACGATGAAGTTTTCTGATTTATTCTGAAGATTAACGGCAGGAATGTTTTTCACAAATAATACAGCTCAGATTAATAGCATTTTACGTACATTGAAACAAAGAATATAAATTCAGTCTTTTGTTTACTTTTCGGTTGCCAACAAAAGGTAAAGGGATTGAAGCCCGAAATAACGCCGTCGATTGTTATCAACCATAATATAAATTCGATACTATTCATAAAAAACATTATCAATCAAAATATGAATTCGATGCATCTATTCACGATCGACATTATCAATCAAAATAGGAATTCGATGCGTCTATTCACGATCGACATTATCAATCAAAATATGAACTCGATGCGTCTATTCACGATCGACATTATCAATCAAAATAGGAATTCGATGCGTCTATTCACGATCGACATTATCAATCAAAATAGGAATTCGATGCATCTATTCACGATCGACATTATCAATCAAAATAGGAATTCGATGCATCTATTCACGATCGACATTATCAATCAAAATAGGAATTCGATGCGTCTATTCACGATCGACATTATCAACCATAATATAAATTCGATACTATTCATAAAAAACATTATCAATCAAAATATGAATTCGATGCATCTATTCACGATCGACATTATCAATCAAAATATGAATTCGATGCGTCTATTCACGATCGACATTATCAATCAAAATAGGAATTCGATGCGTCTATTCACGATCGACATTATCAATCAAAATAGGAATTCGATGCGTCTATTCACGATCGACATTATCAATCAAAATATGAATTCGATGCGTCTATTCACGATCGACATTATCAATCAAAATAGGAATTCGATGCGTCTATTCACGATCGACATTATCAATCAAAATAGGAATTCGATGCGTCTATTCACGATCGACATTATCAATCAAAATAGGAATTCGATGCGTCTATTCACGATCGACATTATCAATCAAAATAGGAATTCGATGCGTCTATTCACGATCGACATTATCAATCAAAATAGGAATTCGATGCGTCTATTCACGATCGACATTATCAATCAAAATATGAATTCGATGCATCTATTCACGATCGACATTATCAATCAAAATAGGAATTCGATGTGTCTATTCACGATCGACATTATCAATCAAAATATGAACTCGATGCGTCTATTCACGATCGACATTATCAATCAAAATAGGAATTCGATGCGTCTATTCACGATCGACATTATCAACCATAATATAAATTCGATACTATTCATAAAAAACATTATCAATCAAAATATGAATTCGATGCGTCTATTCACGATCGACTTTATCAATCAAAATATGAATTCGATGCGTCTATTCACGATCGACATTATCAATCAAAATAGGAATTCGATGCGTCTATTCACGATCGACATTATCAATCAAAATATGAATTCGATGCGTCTATTCAGGATCGACATTATCAATCAAAATAGGAATTCGATGCGTCTATTCACGATCGACATTATCAATCAAAATAGGAATTCGATGCGTCTATTCACGATCGACATTATCAATCAAAATAGGAATTCGATGCGTCTATTCACGATCGACATTATCAATCAAAATAGGAATTCGATGCGTCTATTCACGATCGACATTATCAATCAAAATAGGAATTCGATGCGTCTATTCACGATCGACATTATCAATCAAAATAGGAATTCGATGCATCTATTCACGATCGACATTATCAATCAAAATAGGAATTCGATGCATCTATTCACGATCGACATTATCAATCAAAATAGGAATTCGATGCGTCTATTCACGATCGACATTATCAATCAAAATAGGAATTCGATGCGTCTATTCACGATCGACATTATCAATCAAAATATGAATTCGATGCGTCTATTCACGATCGACTTTATCAATCAAAATATGAATTCGATGCGTCTATTCACGATCGACATTATCAATCAAAATAGGAATTCGATGCGTCTATTCACGATCGACATTATCAATCAAAATAGGAATTCGATACGTCTATTCACGATCGACATTATCAATCAAAATAGGAATTCGATGGGTCTATTCACGATCGACATTATCAATCAAAATATGAACTCGATGCGTCTATTCACGATCGACATTATCAATCAAAATATGAATTCGATACATCTCTTCACGAGCAACATTATCAATCATGATATGAATAAAATTTCGTAGAATACATCTATTGGATGGTTTGGTACTTTAGTTTATTACGGATTTCGGGTTTTTCAACATCATACCTCCTCTCCGCAGTGACCCAGCCGATATTGATTGTGCACCATCCTTTAGTTACAATTTTCTCCATCTTCCCAATCAAACACTGTGACTCCTCTTGGCAATTTATAGTCTAATCCAGGATAACTTCCGGTTCACTAGCAATGTACGCTCTTCCACATAAAAGGAAGCAAAAGCATCCTCGGTTGAAGCGCTCGGCTTGACTTGGTAAGTAACGATTTGTTTTCGTCACTGATATATATATATATATATATATATATATATATATATATATATATATATATATATATATATATATATATATATATTATGTATTGTTGAGTCTTGACTCATTGTTGAATCTCGACTAATGCATGGAATAATAATGCAACACAAAATGTACTTAGAACAAGAATGTATTATAACAAGAAAGTGTACACAATATTTACATATAGTATTTCTGTATATTTCTGGGAAGACGTTCCCGGAGAATGTGTTGACTAAGTCGCAGTCGGGCAGAGTCTCTAGCTGGATCCCGTGATTCCCTCCCCTGTCTTCCGGTACCAACCATTATTTATATAGTCGGTAGTCACCTATGCAGATTAGGTGGATCCTACCACAACATGTATATACACGGAAACGCACACATGAATCCCATTCTGCTTAACTTATCCTATTTCTATTCATGTTAATCATCCACCCGAAAAATAAGCTCCTCTCCCTGTGTCAATTGCGCATACATACATACCTATATACATATACACTTATATATGCATATATAAACATACACACACTCACACACCCCAACGTAAACATCTACAAAACCCTTACCCTGGTAGGGGGCAAAAATGTGTTAGATCTTAGCCATAGATCACCCGTAGGTAATAATGGTACGGGGTATCCTAATTCTGTCCCCTAGTCGAAACTCCATTGTCGGATGTAGTTTTAGGTCATACCCAAGACCTACCCACCAAAAAAAAAGCTAAAATAAAAATATCAACCAGAACTTCCTTTCATCTCCTTACTAATTGCCAATCACTTGATCTTTTAAGCCATAGCCATCTAGAGGCTTCTTCTGCTGCCATTGTTATTGAGTTAATGGCCCTGTTCCTTTACAAACCTGTTACACCGAATGTTGACAACATCTTACGTCGTGACCGGCCAGAAAAACTTTGCATCTGATTTCAGTCGGTTCGGACTGAGCTCGCCAAACACGTTTTTTGAATTCTTGTGCAATATGTAAATACTTCCCAAGTTTCCTTTCGTGGGCTTCGTCCGTGTTTTCTTCCGAAGGGACTGTTAATTCTAACTTAGTGACTTGCTTGGTCTTTTCAAAATAAATAATCATGTCTGAACGAAGTTTAGTCTGTATTATTTTCACTGGGAATTTTAGCTGCTTGTCTTTTATCTACTCTCATTTGCCAGTTCGGGGCAGAACTGAGGAGGTATATTTTCTTCTTCTGTAATGTCTACCTTTTCTCCCGGCTCTGGCAAAATTCATCAGCTTCTGAGACTATTGTTGCAATGGCTCCTAAAACTTTATCATGGCGTCACCGGTACTGCCCCTCGCTTAGTTCTTTGGGGCAACCGCTCAATATGTGTTGGAGGGATCCTTTCTTCTGGCACAACGGACAAAGTGGAGACTCACTCTTTCCGCACGTGTGAAGGTTTGCCCGGCTTGGTAATATATCATACACTACCTGCACAAGGAAGATTGTGTTATTGGGATTAGTATACCAGTATGTAAATCTTTTTTTCTAGGTTTTCTCATTTTGTCCAGAGCGTTGGCCTAAGACCACCATTTTACTGGCTCTAATTTTCCCCACACCTGCTCTCAATTCATATTGTAAACAGTATTTTCCATCTTTCCTTTTTTCTCTCCTTCGTAGATTGAAACAGTAACCTAGGCCTGATCTGTTGACTATTACTATTCCTACTATCGCTTTCTGTCATAACCTATATCTATTCACAAGCAACATTATCATTCATAATATAAATTCGATCCATCTACAGAGTGCCATGGATAAACTGTCAGGTAAATCACGCAAAAATGAAAATAACACTGACATATCATTTTAACAGATATACAAGGTTATTAAAAAATGAACACCTTATTTCATTACGAAATTTTTCAATGAGGTAAAGCAATAGAAAACTCCAGCCAAGTCACAAGTATTCTACTCACAATCAACTTTTACTTCCTGTCTTACAAGTGTTCAATGTGGCCACCACCTGCAGCACGGGCAACGTCAATGCAATAAGAGAATTCCTCTCAGATGTGTATCAGAATATCACAATCCACTGAGTTGATCGCTGTCGTTATTTAATGTTTAAGGTCATCGAGGGTAGTGGGTAGCAGTGGAATGTAATCGTGATCTTTTACGTATCCCCACACACAAAAAAAATCACACACGGTGAGGTCTAGGGATCTTGCAGACCAAGCATAAAGAGCAAGGTCTTGGTAAGTGCCTGAATGAAGTGTAGTCTGTAAGGTTTCAAATATCGATGTCTTGTTAGCTCACGTCAGAGAGTGGATTGAGAAATCACTAGTCCACGGCTATCTCAATTTGTTGACTTCCGTGGACTCCTCTCAAATGCAGCATGGATTCTTGCCACTTGTTCCTTTGAAACTTGTGGTCGTCCTGGACTTTTTCTTTTACACAGATACCCAATCTCTTGAAACTGTTTTTGGCCCTATACATATTAGATGATGTGAATGGCTTGTGGTGGTTGGACCAATGTATATGTAGATGTTTTTATTAACTTTGTAATATGATCACCTAATGGACAAAAATATTTTACAAGCCCTGGTATGAAACACTTGTATAAAAATAAAAAATATTAAAATATTATCTACTGTCTTCAATAAAATCTGGTTTATATATATATATATATATATATATATATATATATATATATATATATATATATATATATATATAGGGTTATTCAGAAAGAATGAACTGATTTCATTAAACAATATTTTAATGAGGAAAAGCAATAGAAAACTCCAGCCAAGTCACAAGTTTTCTACTCACTATGGATTTCGTTAATCGGACTGACTTCCTCATCTTGGTTGCTTTCCTCACAACGTTTCGGCCGTCTGATCCTCCGGCCTTCTTCATGTGCATCTCGAACTCGGGAACCGTCGGTCTGGAATTTCGAACCCAACCCTTTATTGTTACGGGGGTACCATGTTCTCGTTCCATTAAGGCCATCGCTGCTGCTACTACTGCTTGACACATGGCCGAGGCGACTAGGACGTTGAAACAGTGATTGCAAGTTCTCCCGATGTTCTGAGTTCAATCCCGAGCAAAGGCAGTGGCAGCGACAAACAAGAGCGGTGACAACGATAATAGAAGCACAGCAGCAGCAACGATGGCGTCAAGCAGTAGTAGCAGCAGCGATGGCCTTAATGGAACGAGAACATGGTACCCCCGTAACAATAAAGGGTTGGGTTCGAAATTCCAGACCGACGGTTCCCGAGTTCGAGATGCACCTGAAGAAGGCCGGAGGATCAGACGGCCGAAACGTTGTGAGGAAAGCAACCAAGATGAGGAAGTCAGTCCGATTAACGAAATCCATAGTGAAAACCCCTCATCCCAAAAATATAGACAATTACTTTTCTACTCACATTCAACTTTATTTCCTGCCTTACAAGTGTTCAATGTGGCCACCACCTGCAGCATGGGCAACGTCAATGCAATAAGAGAATTCCTCTCAGATGTGTATCAGAATATCACAATCCACTGAGTTTATCGCTGTTGTTATTCTATGTTTAAGTTCATCAAAGTTAGTGGGTAGCGGTGGAACATAAGCACAGCCAGGTTGCTAGAATTTATTAATGTTGGCTTTATTTCAATCAGTTCTCTGTGCATTTCTTTCAATTTTTGAAAACATTTTGAAACAGCGAATTTTCTAGTTTTTTAGCGACTTATGTGACACCAAAAGGTCATATTTTTATTTTTTATTTTTTCCTTAAATTTTAGAAACGAAAACCCAATTTGGTTGCTATTCCTCGAGCGGCTTGATGCGCAAACTCTTCCACAAATATTTTCAATTAACAATTAGCTTTGACGATTGAGCACCTTGTATCATCTTCATATTTGAAACTAAAATCTCCATTTCGGAATTTCAAAAAGCAACGCCATATTGAAAATTTCTGACTAAGGAACTTCAATCGTTTCTGGATTTAATTTTTTTAAATAAAAAAAAATATGAAAACGCTGCGAATGCTGTGTAAATATTAAACAACAACATGAATAAAATGTAGTTAATAAAAAATGCCGAATATACGTTATAAATATAAGGCGTAAACTATACATTATGAATTATAAAGTTGTTTTCATCGTTTTTTGTTACAGATGTATATTATAGATACAACGTTTCGGCTGTTTGTTGTCTAATCATCTTCAGGTGTCAACTTACGTTGGTATCTTATATTAGTAAATTCTTCTATTCATCTTCGCCCTGGGATACCATTCATTTCTCTTTCGAAAATAACACAAGAATCAACACAATATCAGTCAAAATACAATCCTGACGATGGTCCGACGGTACACAGCCGAAACGTTGTGTCTTTAAATATATAACTATTAAGATTTTAAAAAACCCTCGAATAAATCAATATATAATGATAATTCCTAATCTAGAAAAATGAATACAAATTTTTTTATGAAAATCCTTAAATGTTAAAAGTGGTTAGAGCCGATGAATAAACGGCCGACGTGTTGTGTGTGTGAATTGATAATAATAAGGCAACAACATTGAAATTTAGTGATGCTAGAAAGGGAAGAAGAATGTAGGCCATAATTCCCTAGAATTCCAAGCAAGAAGAGATACGATCTTGACATACTTTGCATTCCAAAGGACGCACTCTCTGTGTTGTACTTCCTCACATAACCATATTTCCGGTCGACCATTTTTTAAAAATCTCATTCTTTACTTCCCTCTCCCTTTCAACACAAAGGAAAGTATTAAGAATTTTGGTCCCAAACTTTTGCCGTTCCTTCGAAATGTCAATAGAAAACACATGGAGCAAAACAATGAAGAACAGAAATAAATAGAAGACAGGAAAAATGATTTCCTCCTCCCACGCAGTCGCTTTCCTTCTATTTTCAGACTTACACATGACTACCGATATTTCGATTTCTATAAGATATTTACAGGATTCAAATTTGATTTCCTGTCCCTAGAAGACATTAAGTTCCTGTTTGAATCCTAAAAGAGCGGAAAATACCAATATTTATATTCATCTATCTTTTTTATTAATTTTTTTTTTCCAATAAAAAAATTGGCCGGCTAGGTCGGAAAATGAAATAAAGTTCTTTCTCTCTCTTACACATACTCACCCACTTACTCGCACACATACACACACTACAAGTGGAGGCATAATCAGCCAACAGATCATGAAATAAATCCTAAAAGAAATATTATTTCAATATTCCTCTATTATCATTATTTACATTCGGACTATTGTCTTCCTCTTTGTTGTTGCTAGCACAACGTTTCGGCCTTTATGCCCTTCGGCCTTCTTCAAGTGTCTATCGATCTGGGTAAACTTCAGTAAATTTTGAACTGAACCCTGAAAGAGGTTAAGTTTTTGTTCTCTGATAGAATGAGGCTCACTATAGCCTCAAACAAGTTTGGTTTTCATGATACTAGCAGCTTTGTAATAAGAGTAAACTGACTTTATCTTGACTCATCTGGAGGTATCTTTGCCTGACTTTATCTTGACTCATCTGGGGGTATCTTTGCCTGACTTTATCTTGACTCATCTGGGGGTATCTTTGCCTGACTTTATCTTGACTCATCTGGGGGTATCTTTGCCTGACTTTATCTTGACTCATCTGGGGGGTATTTTTGCCTGACTTTATCTTGACTCATCTGGGGGGTATTTTTGCCTGACTTTTCACTTAGAACTGAGTCTCAACTGTGTTATATGCATATAATTCCATCCATGGTTTCTGCTATAATTTCGAAACTGGACCCCCATAAATCATGTAGACTTGATGGTATCCCTGCTATAATCCTTACGGAATGTATCCCTGTTCTCTCTAAACTCTACAATAAATGCCTTTCTGCTTCTTGCTTTCCTGCTTGTTGGAAATCCTTTTCTGTAGTTTCAGTCTCAGGCGAATCGTTAGGTCCTTCAAACTATCGGCCTATTAACCTTTGACCTCGTTTTGACAGAGACTCTAATCAACTCCGAATTGATTAAGGATATCACCTCGCAAGCTCTTCTTTCAGACAGGCAATATGGCTTTCGCCTTTCTAGATCAACTGCTAATGAGTTATTCCCGAAAGAGTCGGTCAAACTTTAGGTCAGAATGCTGGAGCCCGAACTGCTGCGCTGAATTATCCCGTAAGCGTCTGACACATGCTCGTCGTCTTCACAAGTTGATATTCTATGGTATTCCTGAGCGAATTGTTGACAGGATTTCAATATTTCTTATTCAAATCACGAAACGAAAGTTTTCTTCAACCGCTATTCTTCTAAATCTTTTTGCCTTAATGCAGGGGGGTGTCCTCCTTGACCCTACGTTTATCCTAATTTTGATCAACGGCCTTCCCGATGACACCAGTTGTCAAGTCGCTATCTATGCTGACGACACACCTATTGAATCCTGTTTTAATGGTCAATCTGGTCAAGTTGGATGATGTTAAATTGGCAGGCGATCTAAAAAAAAAAAATGACCTATAACTCGAGCAATAAATCTCGTGTTAATTTTAACGCCTCCAAAATGAAAAAGCTTTCCTTTAATCGTTTTAAATGCTAACCTCCAGGCGAGTGATTCATTTCGCCTTCTCGAGCTAACGTTTTCTACTGATATGAAGTGAAGAGATTATATTGTATCAGTTGCTAAGTCTGCTACAAGGAAATTTGGTTCGCTGTGGCGTGTTAGACAATTTTTCTCGACAGAACCTATTTTACACATTAATAAGTTTACCATTTATTAAAAAGCATAATATTCGCATCTCATAACAATCTCCCCAGGAAAAATGGCTACTATATCGTTTACCGTTCGAGAGTCAAACACGAATAAAGAGAAACGATGCAGTGGATGTTTAACTTAAAGGAATAGTTAGTCGACTCGTTAGGGTCTTGTGACAGACAAAGATAAGGCTAATAATTATTCACAAATAAACGAAGACATTTTTTTATTTATTATTATTCGTAATTGTAGATTTTAGGCCAGTTTCAGATATTAAGTCAAATGAAAGGAAGAAGACTGTATTACGCCAAAGCGTAGCATCTTTCTGCCTTGAAAATCAGCATGTGAAATCTTGACTTTTACCGGGACCCGAACACTGACTATTGACAAGAGTGGGAAATATAAAACCTTTTTTGTCCGCAAGATAATCCGAAATCGACCAATCTACTGAGAAATTTGATACGGCAACGGGGTTCAAATGGGAAGATATGAACATGAAAAAATGAATTGCTCCAGTTTTAAGTGTCTGTGAGGTGTGGGGGTGCTGTCTTGGAATACAATATCCAAGGTCCTAGACTTTAACAGGGTTCAGCCATGCTTATCTCAGCTAGATTAACTTCATTTTTATTTCACTTTCTTATTTTCTCCTTATTTTTGTTTGTTTTACGTTCACTTTCTTTTATTTCATCTATATACAGGATGCGGCACAAATACCCCCCACATATACCTCCCTGCAGCATCCTATATTTACTTCTAACTCACTATCAATCCTTTTCCCTTTTTTTCGCTTTACAAACTCCTCCTTCCTATAATTTCCTGTTCCTTACTCTCATACTTCCACCTTTCCTCCTATTTCTCTTCTCCTCTCCTATTTTCTTACTCCTATTCTTTCTTCCTCTGTCTCTTCCTTCAGCCATTCAAACCGTTCTCTTTAATAAACCCATATTCTTCTATTCTTTCTTGTATCTTTTCTTCCTGCCAATCAATCTCTCTCTCTTTTTGTCTCCTTGCTTTTGTCACCCTTCTTCCCTTTCGTTCTCTGACAGCCGATCCCATGCTGGACCCACCCATGTTCGTTTACTCCGCATCATCCGCTAATTTGTCAATTATTAAACCCAAGCTGAAGAGGCCACACATCTAGAAACACTGAGATGGTTACATTCATGAGTGGGCGGCACATGAGCACGCCAGGCTTTATCTATGCCATAAATTACTGTCAATTGTCTGCCAGGAATACGTCTGTTTCCGGCAGAATGAAGTGACTTCCTTTCGTACGAAATCCCCACTCTTCTGACAAAAGGAAGCAGTCAGCCAACTCACACATTTCATGATTTGAAATATTCTACCTAAATGAGAACAAAAATGGCCGTCTTTGTTTGGGTGTTGATCTGTCGGTATGTATGCACTCATTTACATTCTTCTTTTCGCAACGTTCACATTTAAGAGGATTCTGAACTTAGCACTCTCTTGATTCCTGAATAAAGACTTTTCCTATAGTAGAGGGTATCTCTCAGACAAGTGAATTTAAGCATTCTTCTTATTTGAACACACATTTTGTCCTGTTATTTCTTTTATTTTTTATGCAGACTTGCCTTTCTATGAAGCTCATTCTCTATATTTCTGCACACTTTTCATTGAGCCATTCCTGTTTTTGCCTCGCGGCATTCGTTTCTATTTTCTGTGTTTATTGTTCTCTTAACTGTAACATTTGCTTGTTTACTGTCGCTTTTTCATAATCTCGAGAATGTCATGTCATTTACTTTTTTTTCTCTTGTCTTGTTTTCCTTAGGTTTGTTTTGTTTTACGGCATATCAACCTCAATAGGTTATTTAATGCCGACAATTTTTTTTATTGCTGGTAATGTTTTTTCAAATATGTATTCTCTTCAAAAATGTACTGTTGGTATTAAAACCTATTTTTACACTTTCATAATGTTTTGACCCCAGTTTGGGGGTTAACTATTGGCTCATAGTTGGGACCATAACAAGTGCTACCACCCCGGTCAGGGTGGACCTGGGAACACCTGCAATTAAGAGGTGGTTGAATTCTCTTCAAAACCTCCTGATCAGAGACCTTCCTCTTGGACGTAATTTACCGTCTTACCCGGGAAGCCGGATGTAGTTTATTGCCTTACCCAGGACGTCTTTTCTTTCGGATTATCTCGTTCGCTGATTTCACTAGAGATTCACTTTGTATATTTTACTTGAAATTTCCAGTGTCATTCAAGTTATTGTATTTGATTTTAACACTTTACATCTCATACATCTCTTTGCAACTTTGCTCATTTGGGAATCTTTTGTATTTTGTAGTCTAAGTGTACCTATTGTTTTCTTTAAATTCCCGAATTTTAAACTGAGTGTCCATATAACTGACAGAGATGGCCGCTCCTGCAGCCAGCAGTTGGATAGGGTCTACCGTGTAAAACTGTATTCCTGAATATTTTATTATTATCTAGTCAATCTGATTCTTCTAGGGCTTCTCAGTGACCATAAGCACATTCGGTGTTCTTGAAATCAGTGGCGTGTCAAATCATTGAATGCTTTCATTTGCGACAACGTGAAATGATTTTCATATATAACTTGATATTTTTAAATTTTAACTAGTCTGAATTTTATGACGAGTGGCAGATTATTCCTGCCATGAATCTACCGAATTTAGGTGCAATTACAATTCGTTTATGGTGTAAAAATGTTTTAATATTTTAACTTAAATATAACACAGAAAGCAATCGCTTTTTAAAAGCAAGGGAACTTTTCCCTAATAACTTTAAAAATGTTCTTCTTGATTTATACTGCTTGAGACAACAGAGATGTTGTTCTGTAGAGGGATTCTGGGAATACCATAGAAAGAACTCGTGAGTAACGTGGAAGTTTTCAGGGAAATGCGAATAAAAAGAACACTCGTACTTAGGATCAGAAAGAGACAGTTGGTATTTCTGGAACACATAATGAGGAAAAAAGATTTGGAGAATTTAACACTCACAGGACATACTGAAGACAAAAGAGAGAGGGAACAGTGAGTAAACTACTTATCGAGCTTGTCTCGATGGATAGTAGAACAAGGTGTGTAGGCTGACAAACATTACTTATAGCTACGAAGGTTAGGAAGTTGTGGAGGACCATGATCGGCTTAGTCCTGAAGGGACACGGTACATTTTCCATTTCCAGTAGCCCTGTCTTAGTGGTATTATCGCCGTGCTTGGGGTGAAATGATCCCATTATACTCGCGTGACATCTGGTTCGATAAGATACGACACATGTGCGACATGGTGAGAGGTGTTGGCAAAAGCAGCTTCCAGTAGGGCTCAGTTCAACTTCTTTCAAGTCGAGTAGCCAGATGTGACTCCCAAATAGCCTTTGCTGCCTCATCTTTTAAACTGAAAAAGTAAACTCTAAAGTTATGGACAGCTTTTCCCAACTTTCTGACGCCTTATTTATTGATTGTTTTCTGGTCTATTTTGAATATAAAATACCCATATGTTTAAGACTTTTAAAAAAAATATTCCCCACCGAAACGAGGGGTAATCTTGTATCCCTTCAAATACGCTATGTCAATGAAAAATCATATTTCTAACGAATGTAGTTATGCATTTTCAACCGTCTCTAGTGGTTGATATACAATCTTAGAATTTCGTTTTTCAAAGCAAGCAAGCTATTCCTATGTAAGATTGGCGCAACACAATCTATCATGTTGTACTAAGCTAGATTAGTTAGGCTCCCAGTCAAGATTGAATTCAGTTGAGAAGTTATTCTAGTTTTATGTACCGTGACACTTCGGGACGTGGACGATATTAAAACATTTTTACGCGATAAACGAATTGTTATTGCACCTAAATTCAGTAGAAGTGGGAGAGAATGAGAAAACATTAGCGAGGAGAAAGGGCAATAAACGAACAGTGTTCAGGAAGACAGAAGATGGCCATTGACATTGGATTTAAATTTTTGAAGATTGTAGGCGGGGAGGGGGGGAAGCAAGAAACCGGAAGTGAGTTTCACAGGTGAGTAGTGCGAGAAAAAGAAACTATTAGTTTATGGTTGCATCTAGCTATTTCAATAATGAAACGATGAGACCTAATAGCAAATCCAGTCGTACGCTTAAATTTACGCGCGGTTGCGGTAGCGAAGAGGAGTGGTCATTAGAACAGCTGCCATGAAAATATTTATAGAAAAGACATACGGTAGCCACATCACAGCGGTGTAAAAGTGACTTAAGTCGAGATGCCAGGTCAGGACCAATAATATTACAGACCCTTTTTTGGATTTTGTCAAGAATCTCATGATATATAGCCGGAGCATCAAACCAGATATGACAGTAAAAGTCAATGAATAGACTAATGGTAGATTTATAAATGTACAAGATAACTTGGTATATTTGTAACAGCGTCGCTTTGTCGGCACGCTGATATATCAGCCAATAATAATAATAATAATAATAATAATAATAATAATTTTATAATTTCCAAGAGAATAGAAATACCTCGTTGCCTTGTGTCAAACTAAGATTAGTTTATTCCAGTATTAGAATGGATTAAACAGAGCCAAACAAGTGCAAATGAAATTAGTCAAGGTCGAAATGCCCCCCTCCCCACCACCTACAAAGTTTACAGAGGCATGAGATTAGCAAATTGAACTGGCTTCGAGGACGAGAATTCGATCAAAGATGACGTTGGCAGTCGATTTGGATGGATGAAAAGGAATGTCAAGTGTTTATTTTGCGCCATCGAGTGGAACTGCCAAAGAGACTGGAAAAAACGATTCGCTCGTTTAAGCTGAGAGATGCGATGGAAAAGCTAATTGCGGTTTTCCTATGTACAAATTGAAACAGTTCAACACTATAATGATTAACTAAGAAACCTGCATTAAAAACAACCACTTAGAGCACACACACACACACACGCGTGCACACACACGCGCACACACGCACGCACGCACACACACACATTAGATTAATGCAAAGGTTTTCAGTCTTTATTATACAGGAACTGATATTTTATTCAGATAAAATTTTAGCATTATTATTCAAGAATTAAAGTATTTTTCTGGCTTTCTCTGACGTTAAGTTACCCGCCGGCTAGATTTTGAATTCTATCCCATTATCAAATTTTCAAGTATTGTGCCGTCACACGCCGGTTTGGTGGTGTGGTGGCATTTTTTTCTAGTGTCGTGCGAAAACTCTTCTCTAAAAAACCACCAAAGAAACACAATGCTGACCAAAAGACGTGACCCTCTCAAACCACAATTCTTTTGATAATGAAAGCCAAAAAAAAAAAAAAAAAAAGAAGACATTGCACAATTTATACTCGAATTTTCCTCGGAAACCAGAGAAATGATCCAACCCGGAAAAAATTAATCTACCGAGGACAATATTGCATTAGTTTTTTTTTTTCAAAGTACTTCCCAGTGAACCTCAAACATTTATCGTAGCGTCCCTTCTACATTTCAAAACAGTTTATAAAATCCCGTTTCGGGATTACCATCAGCTGCTTCGTTTCCCCTTCAACGGGGAATTTAGATTTAGGAAAAATCAAAGGTCGCAGGAAACTTAGACTATAGTCAGGAATTGATAGAATTGGGTGATGCGATGCTTTGCCAAATATTCCTGCGTAATAACATGAATAAAGGGCAGCCAAGATATTAAAAACAAATCTCTATACTTTCCAGACATAGCATTGAAATTTCAGATCTTCTGATTCTTTCACTACCCATCTCAAAATGCACTTGATTGTGGCTTGAATGCGTTCATCATTTTTGGGTGTACTACTTGTTGAAGACCTTTGAGAAAAGTGGATCACTTTCAACGGACCAATTTTGATGCGTCGATAACATTTTTTTCTGTGTTACATTCATTGAATCCTCACCAAAAACCTTTCTTAATCATTCAATGTTTCAAGCAAAATGTGACGTATATTAGCTGTGAACGTGACCGTCACGCAGTACGTCTCACTGCCAACCGAGTAACGTCATGGAAGAGCAGCTACTCACGCATGCGCAGTAAGGACTCCTTTGGTTGTCAGATTATATACATCAAAGCCGAACTATCGGTTCCAGAGATAAACAGTATGCTGAATATGTGTGTGTGTGTGTGTGTGTGTGTGTGTGTGTGTGTCTCTTCATTTATATCTCTTATTCTGTTCCTATGTTTTTGGTGAAGTATTAATGATCAATATATATCAATGTATTCGTTAAATATTAACGAATGATATGTTTATTTTCAAGTGGCTGATTGCTGTAGAAAATCGGAAAGAAAATTCAAATTCCAAATCAAATCAAATGACTTTTCTTTTCAGCGGTTAGTGAATGATTATGAAATTTAGTCAATTTCCAAGACAAAGATCTTTTCTAGACGGGGAGGGAAGATTTCTGTCCTGCATTGTTCATTATTCCCATCGGGTCACAATTCCCGTAACTCATCAGCGTCGTAAGGGCACCGCACCTACTGCATCCATAGCATCAGGGGTGCGACTTAGGTAAGATAGCCTGGCGGAGCCCATCCCTCTTCAGACGGGTTTTGAATTCAGAGTTTTTTTTCTCCAAGAATGGTGGCCACATCAAGGAAAGAGATCTCAGTCTACCCTGTTATTTAACCCATAGCAAAAGGAAAACGATTCGATGCTTTTTACAAGGGTATTTTTTCGTAGTGAGTGAAGCGAAATTGAGCGGGAACGGAACTCATCCAGCAGAACTTTTCGCGCGAATTTTTTTATTATACTTGTTACTAATGAAATAAGACAAACAATGCAAAAACTTTCTTTAGAGAGACATTTTTTTCTCTAATGGTAAATTTTGTCGATAATCTGGAGATAATCCCACATTTCACGATATCTCATCCTTTTATGGCCGCGTTTTTTTATCATTTCCTAGCACTTTCCGCTTGTTTGGTGTTGGCTTCTTTCATAGGTAAACATTCGCATTGTAAATCGATCAAATTTAAGTGCATCATGTTCGTTTTCTTCTCTCTTGTTATTGAATTTTATGGTAGCAATTCTTTCTTTCCAAGTGCCGGGATGGTGTGGTTCATTACCACAATCAAAACGGCTAATATATATAAAGGGCTGGTGAAAATTGCTTGGTTCAACCAACTTCACAAAATTTAGCCAAATTAGCAGATTGATAATTTTTCAGCACACCGTCATATATATTAAAGCGAGTAGTGAACCAATCACTTGAGTGTCCGTCGAGATTAATATTCGAGTTTAGGTTGTCAAATTAAGCGGACGAGGACAGGAGAGGCGGCGTTAATGGAAGACGTGACTTTTATTACAATCTTTAATTTGTCTGTGTGCTTCTTATTGTTAGCCAAACATTTGGACCTCTAGTTTTTTTGTGTTTAAGGCTAACCTAACTCGAAGATGAAAATGATGGAGTAATGACTTCCGAGGTCACTAATAATAACCCTTTCAAATTACGACAGTTCTCTAGGCTCGGAGTAAGAGGCATTGTGAAATCATTGTGTGATTTTCTTGTATTTTTTGTAATAAACT
Organism: Acanthosepion esculentum; assembly: GCA_964036315.1. Lineage (NCBI taxonomy): Eukaryota > Metazoa > Mollusca > Cephalopoda > Sepiida > Sepiidae > Acanthosepion > Acanthosepion esculentum. The sequence goes on along the minus strand of OZ038487.1, from coordinate 6,172,180 downwards.
GATTAATTACCAATGAGCAATTGATTGAACTTTGTCAAAGCTGACAATAGAATAACAGCATTTTGTTGCTAATGCCTACAAAGATGCAGTAGATATAGAGAAGTGGTTTGCAAAAGTGCTCACTCACTTCTTCCTTTGTCTATCAGTCATTGTGGCATTTCAGTGGTAAGACATTCTGTCAATATGTCTGGCGATGAAACAGCATGCAAATAGAACTGTTCATGCCTTTCTACAAAGTATGAATAAACTTTTCGAGTATTTTGTTTTAACTGAAATGTCATATTTGAGTCAAATTATGGAGTCTCTTTACATGTGTCCTTAAATGACTCTTCTGTCAAAGGTCGTTTAGTTCACAGTATGATTCAGTGGATTTAGAATTGAAATCGCAAGTGACGTCATTATTTTACAACGCCTTTTGTGCCAACGACCAAATAACTCATTGGAATATATTTCTCTTCCACCTCAACTAGTGCTTCGCAATCTTATTAAATTTCAAGCCTGAGATCTGGGTTCGTACATTTCGATAAACTCATTGACACATGTGACTCTGTTGACGCCGGTGCTTGTCCAATGCATGTCGGCTTATCTCAAATTTCTCGGAGTTTCTTGAAGCATTATTTCTCACAAAAGACCGTGAGAAAGAATATTTGCAAAACACAATGTTGTTTTACTTACGAGTGGTAATTTAGAACATTTCGTAGATTTAACTTTGCGATAAGGTCTCAGAATAATGGCGTTGCTATTGATGGACAGTATAGATATTGTTCCTACAAGTACGTTTCCATTCATCAATTCTATTGATAACCGCAAAGAACTCTGTCCATGACATTTTGGTGGTGACACATTATTTGTTTGGTATTCTTTACTGAACAATAAAAAAAAAAGAGCTTACTTATTAGGGTGAAATAATTTTTTATTTGTTTCTTATGGATTATTCTGTTCTCTGACAGGTCTTGATTTTAATCTATTTTAGTCTCGCCACCTTCTCCACCGAAAAAGCCTGGTGGGGGAATCGGTTTATTCGCCGATGACTCAGCCATACGGCACGTAGTAATGGGTTACATGGTACCCGTAGCACTCGTAGAGTGAACTAACTGGATGATGATGATGATGATGATGATGATGATGATGATGATGATGATGATGAATTATTACGAATATACAGTGTAGCTCCCCAAATAAGTTTACACTTTGTATAGTTGCGGCCAAAATGTTCAGAACAGCATTGTTTTCGTCAGAAACGTAGGTATAAGTTTTTATCAATGTTGTTTTATATTCTATAATTTTCACAGACAATAAATACGATATTAATTGTTATTGTCTGATATTTTGGTGTAATTTGAGAGGATAATACAAAAGTTATGGATGATTTAGGGATTTACTGCAAAACCCATGACGGCCAAAATGATCAGAACGGTTGCTTTTACACCGTGTTTCAGTATATTTAACCGGCGAACTCTAATTTGTTTAATTTGTTTACGTGACAGTTCGTTTACTAAACATTAGTGAGAATATCTGCAGTGTACTTTGTTAATATAATGCCACTTACTCCGTTACCAATTCGTCAGCAGATTATTAAGCTTCGAAAGAAGGATAATTTAAGTATTGGGTCTATTGCAAAGATTGTTAACAAGTCAAAAAGTGTTGTTCACGGTATTCTTAAGGTCTACGATGATTGTGGTTCGTGTGAAGCAAGAAAGTCTACAGGTAGGCCAAGAAAAACGACCAAGAGAGAAGATCGTGCTATGGTAAAGTTAGTTAAAAAGGACAGATTTAAAACTGCTGCTGCTGTTTCTCGGGAAATGAGCATTGTACTAAAGAAAGCTTTAACTCGAAAAACTGTGTCTCATCATTTAGTTGAACATGACCTACAAGCAAGAGCATCTGAAGTGAAGCCACTGATCAGCTCCAAGAACAAAAAGTGTCGTCTTACCTTTGCAACCGAACATGTGTTGTGGTCTCAAGAAAAATGGCAAACGGTGCATTTCAGTGATGAATCTAAGTTTATTTGGCTCAGATGGGAAAAGGTACGTTCGTCGAAAAGTAGGTGAAAAATTGTCGCCTAAATGCCTTAATACTAGTGTTAAATTCGGTGGAGGAAGTGTCATGGTTTGGGGGATGATATCTGGAGATGGTGTGGGCCCTTTGGTGCGATTACATGCAAAGGTAAATGCAGGAGTTTATAAACAACTTGTAAAAGATCATGTCTTGCCTGTGCTGAGAAATTCAACTAAGCAACCGCCCATATTCATGCAGGACAATGCCCCATTTCACAAGGCTAAGGTGGTCATGAACTTCCTCAAGGCTGAAAAGGTTATTGTTATGGATTGGCCTGCTCAAAGCCCAGATCTCAATCCTATTGAAAATGTGTGGAATATTCTAGGAGAACGTTCGAAGGCCAGAAATCCTAAAACAACCGAGCAATTATGGAATGCCCTTCAGGAAGAATTGAATAAGATCACCCAGCAAGAAACTGAAAATTTAATTTCTTCATGCAGTCGAAGATGTCAAAGTGTGATTGAAACTAAAGGGCTTCACACTAAATATTAAATAATTCCAGTATTCTTTGTCATAATTGAGTATTTTGTTATTTTTTCAACTGTTCTGATCATTTTGGCCGCCATGGGTTTTGCAGTAAATCACTAAATCATCCATAACTTTTGTATTATCCTCTCAAATTACACCAAAATCTCAGACAATAACAATTAATATCGTATTTATTGTCTGTGAAAATTATAGAATATAAAACAACTTCGATAAAATATTTCTGACGAAAACAATGCCGTTCTGAACATTTTGGCCGCAACTGTACGTTTACTTTTCATTTTACATCTATACTGTTAAGATATAAAGTAAGTTTAATATTATTTTGATTTGTTAAGTAAATGCATGAAACAATTAATACTGTATATACTCGTGTAATAGGCGATCCCGCGCATCGTGGGACCCCCCCACCCAAAATTTTCACTGTTAAAAATGATTTCATCATGTATTTCGTGTATCATGCGAGTTCCTTCTTGGAGAGACCAAATTACAATAGACTAACTTCTTTGCCTCTATCTCTTTATATCATCTTATAGTTAAATAAGTTCAAAAAGTAAAAGAGAATGATAAAAGTATCGTTAGTAACGCTATAGTTGTTGCGTAAACGTGTACAGCCATAAACAACCGAACGAGAAACAGCAAAACATCTAAACGTAAACAATGGAAAAGATGCATATTTACTGTTTGTCTTTCATAAGATACTATTATGTGAATATTACATGCATTATTATTGAATAAAGTTAAGGAAAATATCAATTTTTTCAAAATCATGTTTATTTTAAATACAGCTGTACTTTTTGACTACAGTAAATGGATATATAGTTTGGTCAGCAGTGTAGCCAGGGCCAGCAGTCCATACGCTAATTTTATATCTCATGTATGATGCAACCCCCTTAAAATTAGCTTCAAAATTAGGTCTTCAATAGTCGCATGATACGCGAGTATATACGGTAATTAAAGAGGCAGATTTTCAATTTCTTATTATGCCTGTCTCGTTTTTGTAGTCAATCTCTAAAAAAATAAATAAATAAAAATAGTGGTTTTTCATAAAAAAACGAAAAAAGAAAAAAAAATCCTTGTTGACATCAATTTCTTGAAAAACAATTGTCTTTCAGAAAATCAAAGGTGTTAAAGGTATTGATATCACAAGGTTTGTCAGAAAATGCTTTATTACACTCCTATACCCGCCTTTTCATTCAGTCAGCACTCAGAATAAAATCTATTCGCTACCAAATAATGAAGAAACCAGTACATCCATAAATCACGTTTTAAAATTATAAATAGAATTTTCGACTAAGCCATATAGTTTTCGTCCGTATCAAGAGATTCTGTGGTTTTAGGAGTTTGTCATCATGTCGTGGTTAACAGGTTACTCTTAAAGATATTTGGTTTGACAAAATTTATTTCTTTAATCGAAAGAAGATGACCCAATATTGTGACCACATTCCATTTTAAATGTGGTATATACTGAAATCCGAAGGCGCATTGGAATAGAAAAAAGAAGCCTTTCAAAAGCTAAGCAAAGTATTAAGAAACAGAAATATTTCGTTGGAAAAAATAGTACTGAACTGTAATATCAGTCCTCCTGTATACCAGTGAATGCTAGACAATCTCATCACAGATGAAGAAGAAACTTGAAGCAACGGAAATGTATTTCTTCAGAAGGATGCTGAGAATACCATGGACCGAACATGTGAGCAACGATGAAGTTTTAGAGAAAATGGAAACAAAGAGGAGATTTATACCTAAAATCAGGAAGAGAGAGTTACATTTTCTAGAGCACATAATGAGGAAAGAGAGCTTGGAAAATTTGATACTCACAGGACAGATTGAAGGCAAAGGTGACAGAGGAAAACAACGCATAACCAACCTAGAGAGCTTGACTAAAGGGATGACAGAACAGGGTTAAGGAAAGATAACAAAAAGACAAAAATTATTAAGAGCTACAAAGGGCAGGAAATTGTGGAGAACTATGATCGCCAACGTCCCTTAAAAAATAAGGGCAGTACTAGATTGGCAGCAAAACTTCATTCATCAATTTACTGTTGAATTGGCTAGATATAACCGTAAGTTCTATGTTAACTGTTTCTTATCTCACACTTCTCGCTTGTGGAACTCTCTTCCAGCTCCATGCTTTCCGGCCAACTTTGATCTTCAAAAATTAAAATGCAATGTCAATCGTTATCAACTGTCTTCCTGATTACTCTTCTATTGTTCCCGCTCGTTCATAATATTTGCTGTTTTCTTATTCTTTCACACTCAGTAATCCCTTGTACCTTAGTGGCTTTACTGCCTTGCTTAGAGTAAATTTGATTTAAAAAAGAAGATATGCTTAACTGAATACGCATTTTTAGGTCATAGAGCATGTGCCACTTTAAAAATTGGCAAGGCACAATCTTTGTCTTTCAGTGTATTCACAAATATAGGCCTTGAGCTGGAAAAGCTAAATTAATTAGTATTAACGCCTGTCATACTTTCCCAGTTGGGAGACTGGCGCAACATAATCGTACTACACCAGTTGCACTCTCCTACACATTTGATCCTGTGTTATATTAAGCTAAGCTTGTTAACCCTCAAATATTCCTGTGGCTTATTTTGAATGAGGAAATAAATTCTTGCGGAATATTCATCTTCACAACTTGACTGTAGACGATCACAGTTGGACACGTGTTCGAATGAGAATAGGGCACGTAATCAGGTCACATGATCTATGTATACGTATTTTATTACACTGCTGCTGTTTCATAAACCTGTTTATTACAGAAACTGTGAAGTAAAAGAAATAAAAAAATAAAAGGTTTCAAAGAAATATTCTGTTAAGTAAAATAATAAGTTAGAATCTTCAACAGATCGACTTTCTGAAATATGTTTACTAATCGTAGCTTAGTATGGCACAAGATGAAGAGAATAGAGAAAAATATTGTATTCAGCAACTCTACCAAGTGGTGAGGTACTTTCTGTCTGTAAACTCAGCATTTAAAATCTTGGATTTTATCTGGGCTCCAGCTCCGACTTTTAGCACAGGGGAAATATAACAATGTGTGTATAGAATAAAGGACAATAATTTAAGGTTTACGATTAAGAAGAAAAAATCCTAGGTAATAAACAGCCACACAGGTTGTTAGAAATATATCGTATTTTTGAAATACGAGATATTTAACAGTATCAGTTGATGGTCACAAGTTCAGCAAGAAAAAAGGAAAAGAAGCAGGAGGTAGCGGGGCCTTTTCATTGGTCTATGAATTGACTAATCAACAATAAGCGAGAAGGCGATATTTCCTGGTAGTAAAAAGAAGCTCCTGCCTCCATGATTCTTCAATGAGTGTTTTAGCTTGCTAGCAAGCCGACGGAGTTCTCGCATTTACTTTACCCTCTCCATCACTGAAAAGTAGTCGGCAACATTTCCCTGCTGGAGACAATAAATTTGATCGATGCAGACCCCATTGCGATGTGCCATTTATTATCACAAGAAAGCCTGGTGAAAAGATGGCTTTTGATTTTCAGTGAGATCGAGATAGTGCGATTCTGGAATATTGGCCTGAGGACAGCCGATGCGACCCATGCGAAGCAACGACCTTAGTTCGTTGGACACCAGTTCGATCCACAGAGAATGTCGCAAGAATACAACAGAAACGTTCAATTATTGAAGCCAGAAAGCAGACCTCTGAGTTTATATATTCCACAAAATAAATGTTGTAATCACTGATGAATCCTTTTACTCTGGCGAAGACAAAAACTTGATAAATTCAATTCACTTAGTCATTTTCTTTCTCGTTGTATCAGCAAACGTAACGAATGGGGAAATAAAATATTAGTGCGAGACACACGACCCCGACACGAAAACGCTGTCACAAAACAATTGCCATTTCTTCAAAATATTTTTCACGTGATCTTTTTGTTTTGGAGTAAAATAACAAAAAATAATTATGATGTTAAAAATATAACGTTGCAAATATTTTGTTCCATGACCTCATATGAAAATGGAGGAGCATAGCGTAGAATAATAACTAGCAATCTAGTTTCGCAAAATATTTGCCCATGCAATTGCTTACATCGTCATCGTCATGCTCAAGAATTATAAGAGACAGCTCAAGCTACGGACTTCAGAAATCAGTCAGGTACATAAATTTATCTGGATAATGTAATTTACAGACAACAGAATGTGTAACACAAATCCGAAAGTGTATAGTAATAATGAAATATGCCTTGGAGAAACTCAGCAAATTACTAAGTGATTGGAAAATGACCATCGAAACAAAGAAAAGAAGGCTGGTCTACTATTTAATACCCAATCTCCCAAATTGCAGAGAATTCTTGAGAACCTCTTCGCAGAGAGTTGAGGCGACAGGAATCTCTTTCTACCAACGAAGGCTGAGAATACCATGTAAGCAACGAACCAATTTTAAGGAAAACAAAATACAAAGAAATTTATAATTACAATCAGAATGAGACGAGAAATGTCTGGGATATATAATGAAGAATGAGGGCCTAGAGAATTTAACACTCACAGGGCTTATTGAGGGCAAAAGAAGTCGAGGAAAGCAGCGATTAATTTACTTAACGTGTTAGAGTGAATGAATGGATGGCAAAACAAAGACAATGATTTTGAAATCAACCTTAGGAAATACTTCCCTTTGTCGCCTGCTGATGAGCGATGCTTTGGCGACTCGTCTTGTAGACCCTTGTCGTCGGTACTATCCTGAAAAAGAAATTTCATACTTTTAATTGATTTAGAAATGGACTTTATCTCAACATTTTTTCTTTAAACATTTTATCCCAAACATCAATCCACCCGTCTTAGTATCACTAAGACGCAAGGGTATACTTGGGAGTGAAAGAGAATGAAAGGAACCGGAAACCCAATCATAAACAGGAAACAACTGATAAACTTCTACTCCTGTTCAAAAAGACAGTAGAAAACTCAAGAAACTACTTAGTGAATAATTTATATAGCTTATTAACTTTGTTTTAAAATGATTTAATTAAAACAGTGTATTTACTCAAATAAGCTGTATCCATAAAAATAATGTATAACTGAAAATATATTAAAATATCGGTCGGATTTAATCGATTATATATATATATATATATATATATATATATATATATATATATATATATATATATATGTGTGTGTGTGTGTGTGTGTGTGTGTGTGTGTGTGTTATTTACATTATTCGGATTATTGTCCTCATCTTTTCGCCATATTTATTACAACGTTTCGGCCGTTGTACGCTCCGGCCTTCTTCAGGTGGTTGGAATGTCTAACGGACCCCTTTATTTTCCTTACTGGGGTAGACTGTTCTAGTTCCACGTGCCATGTTTAATGGATGTCAGTTATCAGTTATCTCCTGTAAATTCTCCTCTCCAAGTTCTCCACTGCCATAACCGGGTATTGAACACACACTGTTTGGGTCCTGTCACTGGATCTAACCAACCCCATTATCCACTGTGCCAATAGTCCGAATAATGTAAATGATGTACATAATACCTCATCTCAGAAATATAGACATATATATATATATATATATATATATATATATATATATATATATATATATATATATATATATATATATGTTTGGAATATATATATATATATATATATATATATATATATATATATATATATATATATATATATATATAATGTTTTGAACAATAAAAAATATAAAAAATGAAATTTTCAGACACACTGAGTTATATGTTAATATTTTTGTTTTATTATTTCAATTAAGTTCCTCGACTAGTTTCGGCTTGCATAGCCATCACCAGGGGGAAAAGAAAAACCTGCTTGTTAGTAGCAGTGAACTACCGGAGTGAATTACTTTTTCTGAAGAAAGTGAACTTTATCTATAGTTTTCATTTGTTTTTTTATCGTTAATTTTGGTCAGACCTTGTGTTGGTCAAACGGGCTCTTTCAAGTTGTTTTTAAGATAGAGAATTCCTGACTTTCATAATACCCTCCTTCGTTATATTGACACTTTCATTGGTTGCTGGGAATGGAATGAGTGTCTTAAGTGTGTGTTATCTTTTAGTTCTTTGGGAGTGTGTGTGATTTGTGTATGTGTATATATTTGTGTGAGCGTGTGTATAAGTGTAAACATGTCTGTCCTGTGTGGGTGAGAAATGTGGCTAGGGCTTGATTTATGGGGTTATATATCAACTCTATCCATGTTGTTAAATTTGTGGTCAAACCCATCTGGACGAAGTGTTTTGAGGCGCAAAATTCATTTGTCTTCTTGTTCCTCTAGTCTTTTTCTAAGGTTATCTTTTCTGTCTATTTCTATTTTTTCAATTATAGTGAATTTTGCGCAGCTTTTAAAATAATGTTTTTCTAGGCGGGAATGTTGTTCTACGGGTAATATTCTTTCGTGGGGAGCCGACTTGATCCGATTCCGATAATTATTAATTCTGTAGTGGAAGTGATATATATATATATATATATATATATATATATATATATATATATATATATATATATATATATATATATGTCCTGATCGGGAATTTCATCTACATTACAATTTCTACTTCGATGATGCAACTATTCAATTGTATTATACTAGCCTGACACAAGCTACTGAAACAATGTAACGAATGGAGATCAAATCCATTATACAACCAACTCCTTACGCAGTATCAATTTGCTACTTGCACTACTTACATTGTTCGGACTGTTGTCTACATTGTTGTCATGTTCACGGCGTTTCAGCCGTGGTACGGTCCGGCCTTCTTCAGGTAACTGGAGAGTTGAGGGAAATAGCTGAAACTGAAAACTGAGATATCTGAAAGAGGCATGGCACGTGGAAATAGAACAGTCTACCCCGGTGGACGAAATAAAGGGTTCGATTCGAAATTCCAATTACCTGAAGAAGGCCAGAACGTACAATGGTCAAAATGTCGGGAATAAGAGAACAACAGTCCAAACAATGTGAATCGTGTAAATAGTTACAATGCCTCATCTCAGAAATATAGACAGATATGAATTTGCTATCTACACTCTTTAGTAAGCGTTCTAATCTGTTTTCCTTTAATCAACCTTGTAAACCATATATATAAATACGAAAAATGTCGATACGATTGTTGTGTCCGGACTATTTGATAGCACAATGGTTAACGTATTTAGTCCTTTTGGCCTCTCTACAGGTAATATCTGCCGCCCTATATTGTAGCGGACCGTGGGTTTACGTGTTGTTAAATTAGGAACACGTGCGTTTATTCCAGCTAGAAGAAGGTCCACTACAAGAGCATGGCGGACCCAGAGATTAAATCCACCATAAAGAAGTGTAAAGAAAGCCAACAAGACCGATATATATTGATATGTCCCGGAAAGGGATATATTTGTTCGAAGTAGCTAAGTGGTTTTGGCTACTTTAACCGGGTAGGACAATCTGGCAGGTAACTGTAATGGACTGGTACTCGTCGTAGTCGTAGGCAATAGGCATAAGCAATAGGCGTAGGCGATGTACCTTCACATCAGTCTGTATTTATGGCTGACACCAGCCAATCATATTACTATGAGGGGGACCCAGGTGTATGCATATTCATTACAACATATATATATCAACAAATATATATGTATTAAACGACAAAATTTACAATGGACATAGACATTAACATTTGTGTTTGTGTGTGAACGTAAAGAGTTTGTATTTTGTTGAATGTTCGTACGTACGTGTATGGGTGTATAATGCTCATGGCGTCTCCCAGAAATGGGAAGACGCAATCTTCTGCGAGAGCTTACATTGTAGATGTGTTCACTGAAAATGAAGAAATGAAAAAGAGAAAGAGGTAAGAAATCGCCCAGTATTTATAGTGTATTGAGAGCGTGCCCTAGTGAACAATTAGGAAATAAGGAGAAGTTAACTATGACACTATCAATTGAAACAAAGTGTCTCGTTTGTAAGCCTCATCATATACACATGACCTCAAAAGGAAAAGTTCCCAAAATTGTGCGTCGTCCCTAGCCTCAGACACACTTGATTTAATTGTTATTCGATTCGAATTTATTTTGGAGTCTATCTCATGCCCTTGAAAGTGTTATACTTTTGCACCGGTGGAAACGAGAATATTGTTTCCACGTTGAAGATTGGAGTTACGTAATCCTTCTCTCTACTTGTCCTTGAACCAGACTAGGGTAAGTTTAGTATACGTTAATATATAAGAAATTTTAAAATGTTTCTCACATTGATTTTTTGTCAGAAGCAATTTATAGAATGATATCGAAGATTACCGCTTCGAATGCCGTTACGACGCTGGGTGTTTTTCTACCACATTCTGTACCCCGTTTTTACTCCCACCCCATTGTTATTTTTGAGCGTACCGATCAATGAAAAGAACACAGACTCCGAGATTCTTGGCTTCTCTTTTACTGAAAAGAGAAACAACAGCGATCTAATTAGTTCTTGAATAAGCTAAACTTAATCTGACACAAGGCTAAAATGGTGAGGTACCTACTGAGAATCGACAAGTATTTGATTAACAACAATTAAAGACTTCAGGTCGACGATCTTTTTTGGTTGATAGCTTTTCTAATCTAATTTTTCCATTACGAAAACTATTTTTAATTGGGAAAAGCTTAAGCAATAATTAGTGTTCAGCTGATTCTTAATGAAAAAAGAAAAGAAAAACAAATTTTATCAGTGAAGTAACTAGAAAATATTCGGATATAAAGCTTTAGGTTGGAATTTACTGGATTCAAATCCTACACTTGACTTGAAATATTGCTGCTACTACTACTACAAATAAAAATAATAATCCTAATGCGAGTATTTGTGAAAATTGGTGAATTCAGCGCTTCGAACGATATCTACATACAATGATTGCCTCAATTATATTCTTCCTACTTATTTTTAATTAACCTCATATTCTCGGCCTTCCTTTGGATTCGAAATGTCATGCAATCTGATATAACAAGAAATTCAACGAAAATGGTACCTCAATTGCAATATAATTTATTTATGATTTAATCTCCATGAAGAAAATAAATCCACGCTTATTTTGCAATTTACTTGGGAATAAATTTTCGGTCTAAGCTCACAGAAAGAGGAAAAAATGTTCTTGCATTGACTTATGGGAAGATTTCCCCTGCTTTTATATTAATTAATTTAGAATTGGATGAATTTTTGGTTAATATCATTCTTTTGTTTTCCGAGATTCAAATTCTTTTTTTTTTAAATTCTACTTTTATTGCTTCAAACAATTTATACAAACATCGACGACTCAGAATATGAATTTAGTTTTTTAAAATTATGGATGAATTAAAAGGGTGTAAATCAGGTTTTTTATGCAGAAATCATTCGAAGTGCTAAACTTAACAATACCTAGTCTTACTTAAGAATGACAGAAACTTTGAGAATATTCTGAGATTGCTGCCATTTCCATAATTGATGGAATTGTGTAAACAATATCAACATTGCTTATGTTAGAGTTACTACCAGCAGAACTCGTTTGCAAGCAAACTTTTTTTAATGCCTTGAAGTGCCGATTCAGGCACAGACTAAAAAAAAAAGAAGCTAAACTTTAAAAAATCTTATTCTAATTGGTATAAATTTCTTATTAAATATTTTTGTATAATTGTGTATTTTATTTAATTTTACTATTTTTTATGAAAATGCGAATGGCATCCGCATTTCTAAATATCTCTTCGTAAAATAACATAGTTAAGACTTCTTTCTTCAACCGACGATCCGCCATGGTTCTTCCATTTTATTGGGACCCCACCACCGCCCGTGAAACTTCAGTCAGCAAATACTTTTCTGCAAGTTTTTAAGGAATTTTTTCACTTGTACATTCAGCACATTCCAAGATACTTATTACATATTTAGGTCCACACATTTTGGTGATGACTCTTCGCTCAAGTTTATACCATTTCTTGACTTATTTATTATTTTTGACATGAATGAATATATTTCTGTCTGAATTTCTGCGATGAAGAGTTATTATTATTTACATGCAGACTATTGTCCTCATCTTTGTTGTTATTCACGCAAAATTGTAGAAATATCTGACATGGGTCTACAGAGCTATAATTTAGTTGGATGTTGTCCCCAAGAGATGTTAAGTATATCTCTCAACATCCGAGTGTAGACACCATCAAACTTAGACTGCTGGCGAGAACACGAACTTGCGAATGATCTACTTATCTGGACACTTAGCCATGGTGCAAGATGCGTTGGTCGCCAAGCAACCATCTACATAGACCAACTATGCAGAGACACAGGATGCCACCCTAATGACCTTGATGCAACACATGTGTTGTTATTGAGAACAATAACCCGTATGTAAATAATCACTGAATACAGATCTCACTCAACACGCCTATAAAGACGAAATTTGATGTGTGTATGTTTAATAAAGATTCGCTAAAAGATGAGCATACCATGACGAAAAAATGCCCAAACTTAATAAAGACAAAGTTTCATTTTTATGTTAATATTAAGAGGAAAGATCAAAGGACTTTTTATTATTAAGTTATATTTTTGATCCTTTTTAGAACTTTCAAAACTTTGTCTAAAAATTTTTTTTTTTCCTGCGTCAGCGCGTGACCATAAATTAGTATAGGAAATTTTAGCGTCTTTTTGTTTGCGGTGAAAAACTCGCTGTTTTATAAATTCTTGCAAAAATCAAATAATTGTCGGATTTTAATAGAACTTTCAGGACTTATTCACAAATGAATAACATTATTTTGGAAATATTTCTTTTTTTTAGAAAATCTTGGTAAAAATATGTTATTTTTACATCTGTTACCTCCCAACTACACACACACACATACTTAATTAATTTTATGAATTTCGGGAAATTCATTTTTGTACCGTTTAATGTTTATATTAGTTATATACAGAAGTCCTTGGAGAATTTAAATCAATTTTTTTTTTGTAATACAGGACTCTCAGTTATTGAAAATCTGATCTGAATCATAAAATAAAAAATGCAATAAAACTAAGACATTATGTAATTAGAAAATCTTTTAATTACTTTTATCAATAAAATATATTTTGGACACTATTGTCTTGAGAAAAGATTTGTTTTCGAGGAATAATGAAAATTTACAAGAATTGTCTTTATTTTATTTAAATTTTAATTAAAATAATTTATAAGGTTTTAAACCTTCTAAAATTCTCTATTAATTTGTACGAATTGGATAATATTGTTAAGTAAGAATTATATTTACTAATCATAAACGGGAAAGATTACTACAATTCAGCGACCCCCACTATTTTAAAAAGAATTTTCAATATTTTATGTGCCGATTGTTGTAAATACAGACGTCCATACACGGCATTATCAGAGAATAAGAGCAGTGTTTATGGTAAATTTACAGCCAAACTACCTAAAATTCAATAAAACGTTAGATTACTGAGAATATAAAATTTAAGATAACTGGGTAGTAAAAAATTATATAAAACATGCGCTCACGTTATATTATTCAAGTCATTTTTACAGATTTTATCTCCCATAGAAAAAATAGTTAAATTTCCGGTTTGTAATCAACTTAAATAAACACCCCTACCCCCGTGTTAAAAATGCATTTCTGCGATATTTTAAACTAAAAGTAATATGTGTAATATCTGATTAAACTTCAAATCGCCTAATACACGGATTTATTTCTCGCGTATTCTAAAAAAGTTTGAAGTAATTTAGAGTCTACCCGAAATTGAAAACGAAAATCAAAATTTGAAAAATTGGAGCCTGAAATTAAAATTTGTCATCATCAAAATTATAAATTAACAGCTTTTATTTGTTTTTTTTTTAAATTTTTCTTAATTCTAAAGTAAATTACATGAGACAAACTATGGAAACATGTAGCAAAAATGTGAATGTGAACATGGATGATGTTGACAGTGACCTTATGGGAGGTATGAAGGCGGACACATGGAGGTCTAACGTAATGTAAAGTCGATATCTTTAAAAAAAATCGACAAATATTGGCTATACAGATGAACTATCATTGCTGATTAGATTTTTTGTCATTGCTTTTAACATTACTAGAGATAGTATTCCGATAGATACATATTCAAATCTCTTCCTGGTGACCATATTGTTGCGATGCCGTTCAAATTTAACTAAAAGCAGTGGCAACCCAAATTTTCTGTTCATCTTTGTCAGTTGAGATGAAAAGAAAAGGAAATAAATTTCAACAAAAACGATATTTCCATGTGTTTTAATATAACTGGGTAACTGTTATGGTCCAGGTTCCTTGTACCACGGTGATGGTCCAAGGTAGAACCAATGAAGAATAACTCGAACACAGGTATGGAATAACACATATATATTACAAACAGAATATGTACAAAAGAAGTAGAAATGTTAGTAATAACAATCAGGTTAGGTTAGAGAGAACTATGTTGTCTCAATCAGTATCACTATTCCAATGTCTTACAGTAATCGTCTGACTCGACTCTGTCTCTGACTGACTCACTCACACGATGTTCATTAACACGCCCACATGTGTCAAATGTGGCACAAGGCCGGTTTAATGTGGGCTTTCCGAGCCCGTAGGCTCGGGCAAAAATTGCCCGTAGAACCCGTATAAACGGGATCGGGTTGGTCAACCTCCCCGAACGAGGCTCTGCCCTTCGGGTTCCTCCCTGCCCAGAGGCAGAGAGTTCCCCTCTGCCTCAGAGGCAGAGAGTTCGACCTGATAGCTGAGACGTCCAAAAAGGACTGACTGACACGATGTTTAACAACACGCCCACGTGTGTCGAATGTGGCACAAGGCCGGTTTAATGTGGGCTTTCCGAGCCCGTAGGCTCGGGCAAAAATTGCCCGTAGAACCCGTATAAACGGGATCGGGGCGGTCAACCACCCCGAACGAGGTTCTGCCCTTCGGCGGAACCTCGTCCGAGTTCCTCTCTGCCCAAAGGCAGAGAGTTCCCCTCTGCCTCAGAGGCAGAGAGTTCGACCGAATAGCTGAGACGTCCAAAAGGACTGACTGACACTACTGCTTCCTCTTGAGGCGCAGTATTCATGGTGTACGGGATAGTCCATTACTATTATGGGTAAGTTCCCATAACAGTAACAAAGAAGAGAAAATACACTAGCATGCTTGTAAAAGAAAGAATACATTAAAAGTTACCACTTAGGACAGTGGTTCCCAAACGGTGCGGTCCGCCTCATAAATGCGGTGGAAGAGGATAGCAGGTGAGGCTGAATGATTGAAAGTTTCAACAAATTAACATGCCAAAAATAAATATGATTTCAAAATTTAAAATATTATTATGGATTCCTTGTAATTGCATGCATGAGTCTCAGAATAAATAGTTCTAAAGAATTATTGACCAATTTTATCAGTGTGATATTTTTACATTATATCAAATATTAAGAATATAGTAACTAGGGTTTACAAATTGGAGGAGAGTTATCAATGATAATGTTCTGATATTCGAATCTGCGGTTACTCCCAATTAACCCCCTCTCTCTCTCTCTCTCTTTATTTTTAAATGTATTTTTTTCCACATAAAATTTGGTGAGGCGCGAGACAATTTGAATTCAAAAAATGCAGCCCAGAGAGAAAAAAGTTTGGGAACCACATAATATGTGCGTGCGTGTGTGTGTGTGTGTGTGTGTGAAGTTTCAGTCACTAGTTAGGGGGAGGGGATATATCCCCATTACCGTGAAAAACTCAGCGTATTAGAAGGAAACAAGAGAAAAGAGAAAGAAGTTTCTTTTTATAACTGTTTAACAGCAGCACCTAACGGTATCTTGGTGAATCAAGTGGAGGTAACCCACAATAGTCAACAATATAGCATAGAATAAAGTAAAAAAAAAGAAGACAGTGACAGAATGAGAAGTCAGCTTTATAATGACAGATATGATAGCTTAATTAGAAAGCGTTCTTCACAAGTGATGAGGTTTTGAAGTCCGGGAGTCGAGTCGATGTTCTGTTCGAGTCTTTGATTCGAATTCTGCAACCGAAGAAAGAGACGTGACAAACAACAAGGAAAAGACGTAGGAATTAAGCTTATAATAAACATGTGAGATAATTAAACAAATCTTCATCTTGGAATCGCAAAAAAGGCGTTTTATTCTTTGGGTGTCTTTTGTTCATCAAATTATGAAGAATCATTGCTTTTGATTACACTTTAGTTTCACAGCAAATGTAGGGTCTATAGAGGGCGCTGATATGAATTGTAATGCATACGCTTAATACTTGGTGCGCATGCGTGTGTGACTTTTAACACGTACGTGTTTTCACATATATATTTATATAAAAAATAACATAGCTCACAAGAGAAACCGAAAAGTTGAGATTCAATATGAGTATGTGTGTCCGTGCGTGTTCGTGTGTGTGTGTTTGTGTGCGTGTGTACGCGCGCCACGTGGTTTGGTGAAATCACGTAGTCGGCATGCCTGGGATTAGAAATCTCCCTTGGCGAAAACAAGTCCCGTATTGTCACTACTACATCCCGGAGCAAAAAAAAAAAAAAAACAAAAAAAAGAAAGAAAGAAAAAAAGGAGAGTGAGTCCTTTACTTTTATATAGCTGATAGTAGCGTTAAGTGAAGTCCATTGTTCAACAAAGTCAGGTGACCGATTACTTCTACAAAGTTCCGAGCTTCTACAGATTACACCCACTCCCTATATTCGCGGGGGATAGAGTCGCAGGACCCGCAAATGTAGAATATCTTGCGTTGTGTAAGCGAAAAAAGAATTTTTACCTCGTGTTTACGTGCACTTTCTTTTGTTAGCCTTTATTACATCACTAGCAGCATGACCCGGCGTTGCTCGTGCTTGATTCAAAAATCGTACGACTCATACAGCAATGGCCATCACTTGACTTAAAATATTTTTGCCCTTCCTTGCCTTTAAAAGAGTGCCCTTTGCCGTGCTGATGTGGCTACATGCCTTACTTCTTGCCTATCTCACACTGCGAATTTTTTCTAAGCTCTATACTAAACATTAAATCTGTTACGAAAAAAGAACTAAACAAAATGAACACAAAACGATCAGCTTTAAAAAAGGACTCGTAACTGGAAAAACCGAATGAAAAAACAATGTTAACAACAAATATTTTTTCACACCCAACCCAGTTCTGCGGAATCAGAATCAACGTTGACTTTAAGCAAGCGAATGAGCCAATTGGAGTAAAGTGCCATGCAGATTTAAATTTTTCCCACTTGTGACGAATGCAGGTATCGATTTTTTTGCATGCTAGCATGCTAGTTAACATTCGTGTCAGTCAGCTGTTGGCTCTCATGCTGGCCAATAGAATCTTCCTGCCTATTCGTGGCAGCCAGCTATAGGCTCTCACTCTGGCCAGTAGAAAATGGCCTCAAACTACATGAAAACTGCCGTAGAAGCATGAAAAAATCGATTATTTCCATTATCGACGGAGTTGGGAAATGCAAAGTCGGTCTTTGTCTTCTGGCTCACTTGGAGCATGTGCATGTAAATTTTGGTGCAAATCCGTCGAAAATTGCGGCCGTGCATTCGTTACACATACACACACACACACACATCCTGCCTTTTATAGATAGAGATGATAACTCTTTCCGCGGAGAGTTAAATTTAACGCTGTCAATAAAATCTGCCTCTCCCTCCATCCAAATAAAAAAATATTCTGAAGAAATAAGAATGTACGTAGATAATTAATTTAACAAATACTTTACTGGCTTTTAAAAAAGAATTCCTTTTTTTGAAATTGAAAAATGCGTTCATTTAAAACTGGTGTTTATATTTCTATCAACGACATCTTTGACGTAACAGCTCCGATATTTTCATGTATTTATGACTTAGTATACTTATTTTTCGTGTTCTTTTATATTATCTAGTCTAGGCACATCGTCTGCGATTTTAGGCAGCTGAAAAGCATTTTAAAAATCTCATTTAATTATTGCTAGCAAGATCAACCTGCAAAAGTTCGGCTATAGTCAGCCATTTTTCGAGAGTTATTCAATAGCGTAAATTTTAAAAATTTACAGAATTATGGTAGGAAGATAGAAGCGAGCATAGAATTCTAAATAACCAGCACGGTAATATCAAATCAATATATCACACAGACAAACATATAGAAGAATCGATTCTGTACATGATCGGGGTCTGTATGATAGGTAATGCAGCGAGATAGAGAGATAATGTTTATGCCTTCAGTACTGGGTCTGTGGTATGTGTTATAAAGGGGCCCTAAACTTTAAAAATTACGTATAAATATTTACCTGTTTGGGTTTTTTATTTTTTCAATTCTATCATGATGCTAGAAAATATTTAGGCTCTATCAACATAAACAAATCTAGAAAATATGAAGCAAATGATTCTAACGATATATCTGAGTAGATTTAACGGCCTGGATACAATGTCACTTGAAGTGATGAATAATTAAAGATGCCTCTCCCCCAAAAGGTAATCATCAACATTGCCAGATTGTAAGAATGATGAATTGACTAGATAGCTTGAAAGTATTTAATGAAAGGGGATCTTGAAAATGCAGTGTCTGGAGCATTTGATTCTAGGTTCAATCTCACATTGGTTTTAGGGGCCTGCTGAAAAGTTCTTGGCCCAACCAAGAAGCCCTTCTGTAGAAATTCCAAAATTTGGTCATTTCATCAGATTTTGGGAATTAAGTGGTACTCAAAACTTTTCAGTACTCAACTCGTATAGTGAAAAATACTGTGTTTAATTTTGTTTGTTTTATGTTTTGAAAATAACTTCATAGGTTGTGTTTTTCTTTAGAATTAGTTCATTTAATTCACTTACACACAAATACCCTTAGAAAGAATATGAATCCATCTTTTTTAGCTCCAGCTATGGATAAATGGAAGGACAAACTGATTCCTATAGCCTTCTTTGGCAACTAATCTAGGAGAAAAGCAACTCTATCTTGCCTCAAATACACCACTGCAGTACATGTGGTAACTGTGCGGGACTCGTGATGTTCATCTGTCTTTTTTTTATTCTGTCACTATACTTGTAAATGTTTCTCTTCTACCAATATGATAAAGGAACCCAGAAAAATATGAGGCAAATTCTTCCCACAAGATATGTGAGTACATTTAACGACCTCGATATAATGGTGAAATGATGAATAATTGAAGCTACCACTCCCCCGATAGTTAATCATTAACATTGCCAGATTTTAAGAATGAAGATTTCACTAGATAGCTTGAAAGTATTTAAGGAGAGAGTTTTGAAAATGCAGGGCCTGGAGCAATTGCTACTAATATTACTAGGTTACACCGAAACTGTATTTTCAATAACATCAAAGTATAATATCGGTAATTGCAATCTGCTCGTGACTTGATCATTACTTTCATTTTTAGTTAATGAAGCATTGTCAACCATTTAAATTTTTTGACTAGTATCAGGCCAGCCCATAAGTTCTGTCCGAATTTTCAATAAAGAAAACAAGTGACCAAATGTTACATTTAATTACAGATTCAATCAACAATGTATTTTCCCTGATTATCTATGACTTCCTTCCATCTATTAACAAGCTTACTAATTCCATTACTGTAATATTCTTTTGGGTTTGATTCGAAGAACTCACAAATGTCAGTTTTAACCTCTTCCTGTGTTACAAAAGCTCTTTCTTCCAAATGATTCTGTAAGCTATGAAACAAATGGTAGTCTGAAGGATCAAGGTCGGGAGAATAAGGTGGATGAGGAATTTTCTCCCAACCAAGTTCTTCGATCTTTTGTGACGTGGTCGCGCATTGTCCTGATGAAACATCACCCGTTTTCGATTCACTAGAGCAGGTCTTTTTTCCTCAAAGCTTGGTTCAAACGCTCTAATTGCTGACAGTATATTTGAGCATTAATTGTTGCATTAGGTGGTAAGAATTCAAAGTGGATTATTCCTTGGCAATCCCACCAGATTGAAAGAACCTTTTGCCCATGAAGTTCCCTTCTTGGCTGTGGCTAGGATCCTTCCCTTTTACCAAGCCACTGTCTACGACGCTTAACATTTCGATAAAAGATCCATTTTCGTCGCCAGTCACAAGTCTATCCAAAAAAGGTGAAACAAATTGGCGAGAATGGAGAGAAGAGCAGATGTCAACTCGGGATTTGAGGTTGTTTTCAGACAATTCATGAGGCACCCATTTTCCAAGTTAGGGAACTTGTCCAAGTTGTTGAAGATGACGATGAACAGTTGTATGGTTTGAACTGAGAACCACTGCCAATTCCTCAACTGATAAAGCAGGATTTTCTTCAAGGGCTGCTTCAAGAAGCTTTTCATCAAACTCAACTGGACGTCCGGTTCGATCTTCATCTTCAAGGATGAAATCTCCACCTCTGAATTTTGCAAACCATCTTCTGCAAGTTCTTTCATTCACACATTCCTCTCCATAAACTAAGTGAATGTTTCTAGCCGCTTCGGTTGCCAAGTTTCCTTTCTTGAACTCATAAAGCATTATGTGCCTCAAATGATTCTTGGGTACTTCCATGTTAGCAGGGTTTTAATCAAACAAAATTTAATTTTATTGTTCTCTGAAATAAAATTTGATTAGTTTAAATGCATCTAAACATAAAAATAATGTTCAGCTCCATTAGACATTATAAAATACTCTTTAAATTTCGTTCATTTAAAAAAAAAATTAAAATTCGGACAGAACTTATGGGATGACCTAATATTTCTTTCCTAATCATTTTAATAATTTCAGCTATTCAGGCCGTTGGTCTACGGCGGTGCGTATTGGAAAATTCTAGAAATTAGTAGAGCAGCTACTGTAGACGGCATGATTCTCGTCTGGAATTTAGCCTTTGTTTCCGGTTTTTGCAATGTACACACTTGAATAGTAGCGGAGAAAAGCAACTGAAATCAATATGGAAAAGATAATAGTCAAATATTAATAACGTTTTGCCGATGTGTTAATGAATAAAAATTCAAGATCATATTACTCATGGCCTGAGCCGTGTGATGAAAAGCAACTAAAATTAAAATGAAAGAAAACAATTATAAATTAATAATCGTTGAAATAAAAATTGTAGATATTATTATTACTCGTTTACTGATGCCTGTAGACTGATGTTCTTGCGATGAAAAGCAACTAAAAAGATGAAATTCAAAATTTGAAAAAGCTAGACCTCTTTTTAGTATAGTTAGATTTTATTCTAGACCGCAAAATGGCTGGAAAAGTTTTAAGAATGCAATGTTTTTATAGAAAGTGCCCCCACCCAGTGATATTTACAATTTATCTCGTCCCCTGTGTATGTTGGTCAAAGTGGAAGAGAAAGAAAAAATTGCCAAGCTAAGTTTCACACGTGACTAAATCTACTCTCCCTCGACTTGAAGGGATATTTTCTCACGGTGCCTCAAAGCAGTCGTTTGGGGTCTAGGCGTGCCGTAATGCGTTTTCAAGGGCTTACTACAGATGCCTACCTCCACCGTGAAGCATTTTGAAAGGAATCCTCTCAATGTACGCAGCAGTCGCGTATTTGGGGAAATTCCAGAATGTACCATTCTATATTCCTGTTTCAATGAAAGGTTCGTTCATCATCATGTCAGTCTTCATAATCAAAAACACACATCCACACACTTAAAGAATGAAAGTATATTTGGAAAAATTGCTTTGAGGTAATATAAACTTGATTAGGATGTATAAAGAACTGGTTGACTTTGCTGTATATAATCATTTCTCACAATCTTGACTATATATATATATATATATATATATATATATATATATATATATATATATATATATATATATATATATATATATATATATATATATATATATATATATATATATATATATATATATATGGAACGGATGTCCTGTAATGGATAGAGGCTCGGAATGAAAAATCGGGGAGCCGGGTTCGAATTCCAGTTGTTACATTCACTTATGCGCAAATATACTTGGGAAAGGCATGAACCCATCTCTTTGTTTTTTCCTAACTATGGGTTAAATAGTAGGACAGACTGGACTCTTTAGCCTTGGTTGGCAACTAGTCTAGGAGAATACAAAACCTGAGGAGAATCGTCTGGGGAACTTGTGGCACACTATGTGCACTAATTCTCTGTATTGAGTTCTTCCGAAAAGCCATCACCCCTATAATCAAATCATATGTGCAGGTAGTCTGCCTGCCTAATTGTAAGAACTGAACTGCTGGGCCTTCATACCTCGAAGATAACGGGGTGGGGGAGTCGATGATATATGGGGTAGGAGGATAAGAGAAAGTAATTTACTGAGGTGAAAATGTGTAGACTGCATTAATTGCTGGGTTTTCCAGGGTAAATAGGCTTCCAGGTTCTTACAGAATTTCATTAGAACAAAATATTTGTTGTCGCGGGTGTGGGGGGGATTTTGAAAAACAACATCGATAAAAGAAAAAACAAAAGTTTTGGCAGTTGTTATGTCTAAACACGTCAGACGCCAGAAATTAAAAAATTTAAAATTAGCGTCCCGACATCTTCAGCGCTTCTTCTCGGTGCATGACTTCCCCACTCCCCCTGCATATGGTGGAAACAACAACATTGTCCAAATCGTGTAACTGCAAAATTGCCCAATTGTTAGATTAAGCTTTGAACCGTTGTATCTTTGAAATGATTAAAGATATCTTATTGGAATTCTCCATAACACTATTGGACTTTACTTTGAACAATAAGAATGCATTTAGCTCTAAGCTCAAATAATGATCCCTCTTCCTGATCCAGTTTTCCTCTCTACTGTTCCCTCTTTTTTAAACTTATTCACCATTCTCTTGATGGTTCTTGAATGAACTTTGAAGATGGAAACCAGAATATTAATGTTGGTACCATTACTGAATGTCTGAATAATCTTTTTTCTCTCGCCATTGCTCAGTTGGGAAGTCATAGGGGGGCTGGCACAAAATGATTTTTAAGTTCTCTTTCTACCTGAATAACACAAAGGGGTTTTCAGTAATTCTTACGACACATGGTGTCAAGATGGCTAAGCATCTTATCTGCAAACCTGGAAAAAAGAAACTCAATTAGTTTAGTGGTTTTTAGATATTTTGTGGGATGGACAATTATCCCATGCTGTTACACGATTTGTCCAATTTTGCTGTTACACCCGGTGTGTGTGTATATATATATATATATATATATATATATATATATATATATATATATGTATGTATGTATGTATGTATGTGTCTGTGTGTGTGTGTGTGTAACCGTTACATAAATGCATTCACGTTTCGATGCATATCAGCGCATCTCATCAGGTGGTGGTAAATGAAACGTTAATGCATTTATGTAACGGTAACATATGTTCGAAAGTAATATCATATAATAAAGTATATATATATATATATATATATATATATATATATATATATATATATATATATATATATATATATAATTCCATCAATAAGAATATTAGTCTGATGAAGTTCTTTTAAAGGGCGAAACTTGATACATAGGATTTTTTCCATTCTGTCATTCAGTTACCCAGCACATACATATATTCGTTTAGAGTTCAGAGTGAGCATGGAATACATTTTGGGCCATTTAGGTGGGAGGCAAGTCGTTTGACTGTCAAGCAACTTTGCCGAAATTGTTTTCAAGCAAAGTAGTTAGAAATTATAAGACCGTGAAAAGAGCCGATTTTTTGTTGTTTCGTCTCAGAGGATAAAAGTATCCGTGTAAGTGAACTGCAGATTTACTTTTGAGATATTCCATAATATTGACTGAAAACCAGGCCACGAATTGACCCAAACCTTGTGAGCGAAATTAGGTAGACGAAAATGTTCAGAAGATGTGGAGAATTGTGCTAGCAGGAAGAGATAAGTCATCGTGACCGAGTGTTGGAGTCTACTGGCCTTGTTCAGCAACTGGACATGCCAGATTATGTAATTGTAACTAGTTGTATAGTTGCATTATTAACCACAGGTTACTTTTGTAGGTATTGAAGGAACGCAAATATACTTGAGCTGTTGTCTGCTACAGGGATTAGCTACCAGACAGATATACTCGGAAACTAGTAGCCATTATTATTCCATGATTTTTTCCATAATTAATAGCGTGTAGCGTAACGGTTATCGGCGCGAAGAAAATGGAAATCTGTGGACTGAGAATAAAAGTTCTAGTCCATTGCATTCTCTTCGCATGAATGATCCAGGGGAAGTCGCGAATCCATTTCTCTTCGTTGGTCCCAGCTATGGGTTAAATAGCAGGGTAGACTGGCAGCTAGTCCACGAGAAGAACTATTCTGAATTCAAATGCGTGAATAACGCAGCGGGAGACCGCTTCTATAACTTTCCAAAAAAAAGTCAAAACGATTCACTGATAATAAAAGGAATCTGTGGAGAGCCATGATCTCCTACGCCCTGAAGGGACACAGCATTATTTAAAAATAATCACATGAGTTCAATTTTGTAATTAAAGCTAATTTCTCGGTGACCCGCAACTATAGAAACATGAATTAATTTGATGCTTTTTTAAATTCCAATACTGAAGAGTTCCCTAAAATATTCCCTGATAATGCCGAAATGTCTACAACAGAAAATTTATAATATAAAAATATAAATATTTTTGAAAGCATAAATATTTTTTGAAAATTTAAATTTAGCAAAATCTTTATTAGTAATAAAAAATAATTCAAAAACAGGATATTTTTACAAGCATAAATAATTTTTAGAAAATTAAATTAAATAGTTTAATAAAATTTTTATGATCCCCACGCCAGCATGTTTAAGACTATTGTGTATATTTAGAATAATTTGTTTGTTTTTACATTTATTTTAAAAATTTAATATCTAAACATTAAAAAAAATATTAATTTAAAAAAAATGTAGAAGAAAGTTAAGAATTTCTCGATTAAAAATATCGAAAAAGAGGACTTGTATGTTCGTAGAATATCTAATTGTATTAAAGCTACTGAAATTTCCCGGCCATCCCACCTCTACGAGAATTTATTCTGTTGTGTTTTTACAAGAATTGTTTTGAATATTTGAATAAATAAATATTAAATTTAAAAAAAAATGATTATATTCGTCTTCTTTTAAATTTACTTTGTTGTTTTAAGATTCATTTTATAAAGTTACGCTTTTATTTACTATAGATATGGAAATAAATTCAAGAGAATAGACATTTTAAAAATACATATAGCGTTTCGAAATTATCAGCAGAATTAACAAGTAAAAACGAACGGGAATAATTATTATTCCCGTTCGTTTTTACTTTTTAATTCTGAGAATTTCGAAACATGGCTAAAAATGCATTCTAATACAAATATTACGTATTTTTTATTTTAAAATATCTTCACAAATACAAATCATACGATGATAATTTTTTTGCAAAAAGGTGTGTTGGGTGATAGTGAGTCTGTATATATATTTATTTTGTCGAAAACTATTGTACTTTTTTTAGTTTTAGCCGGACACACTCACACATACACACGCACGTACAGATAACTGCCATTTATATATGAATAGATAGCAAAAAGACTTCTAATGCTGTATACACTCACTCACATATAAACATATATGTTCATAAAGGATGTCTGCAAATATATGTGTGCGTATGCACGTGCGTGCATATACATACACACAAGGGAAATTATGAAGGATAGGAAAAGTGTGGTTCGCTTATCTTTTAAAAGGGGAGTGCCTACCTGATTTCCGCATATCTGTACACAAGCTGATACCTAAAGTATGACATATGGTGGTAGGTAGGTATATACAGATAAAATCATGGTGTTAGATTGATAGATGGATATGTACATACTGAGACAGATTAGAACAGTTCTGAGATATATATTGACATAAAATTGAAACACTTTAGATACATGTATCAAATCTACTGGTAATTTCGCTGGGTTACAGTAAATGATCACATATAAAAGCTGTCTCAGTAGTATTAAAACCCCATATTAATACACAGCATATATTTATTGGGCATTTACACAATGCCCGTTTTATCGCATGTATAAATTGCATATATGTGATGCTTTACTCCACGCCTGTTACACTTTCACGCAATACAGCAAAAGTTGTTATGTGAGTGAACCGTGCTGACTAGAGAAGTAGTCGAGTAGCACATTGGCTTCCTTTTGGCAGGTATAGCGGCAGAAAAGGTCTGAGCAATGTGCTGGACTGTATGGCACGGTTCAAATTGCCCTCCACAAACACCTAAGATGAGCGAGAACTGAAACAATGGCACCCAGATTCCAGAGGTTTCACCTGTGTGTCATGGGCTAGTAGACTGTCGACGATCGACGTCAAAGAAAGGATCATCACTTGCATGAAGGGAGATAACCTACTGTCGTCGCTGCACACTATTGAACGCTGTTTGATTCTCCTGGAATCAAACAGCATCAATTCACGGCATCACTGGAAACGTGCACGACGGTGTTGGTGCATAAGGAATGTTCAGTTAACCATTTTTGACAACATCGGAATGGCCATCATCCGCAGAAATTCTCTGATGCGATCATCGAACCTCGTAGACATCAACAGCCCGACCTCCTCTCAGATGTCTCAAATTGAACAAAAGAATCATGTGTGCATTTCTACAGAATGACATCTGCTTGCACTGGACGTTCACCATACTTATTGCAGAATGCATCAGTGCTTAATGCACAGCCGGTGCACTGATATGAATGTTACTACATTATAAGATGGGCGGAAACTTTGAAAATGTTATCAGAATAGCTACGACGCACATTCTGTACTCAGGTCAAACTTTGTATCTTCCTACTCGGTGATTCAATTTTATTTACCGTTAATATATATATATATATATATATATATATATATATATATATATATATATATATATATATATATATAGTTTCAAGGTATGCTATATTTATGTGTTAAAGTGCGCAAAATCAGGGACAGAGCGTATGTAAATATAAATTAAATATGCCAACAGTCTATTTCAAGCTAAACTTAATCGTCATGCATATGGCCTAAGGATTGCGTTTAGAAGGAAACAGACTGTCGCCTCTGGGTGTTGACTTCAGTGTCTACTTATATATATATATATATATATATATATATATATATATATATATATATATATATATAAAAGTGAACATAGAAGTCAACACTTAGAGGCGACAGTCTGTTTCATGCTAGATGCAATCGTCAGGCCACGAGTGCTGTTATTTTTCTCGGCTATTTATATATACGGGACAGTGGTGCATTGTCGGTAGTCTATTTATCTTCCCAAACAAAAAACAAACAAACTATTAAATAAGCTATATAAACACATTTTTAGTACGTTAATAAAAATACCGATCAAAATAAAAATTCAAAAATATATAAGATAAGAAATAAAAACAAAAAATAAAAATAAATAAAATCAAGCAAAATGATTTATTTATTTGGGTTAAATTATTTTGCTTGTTTTTATTTATTTTTATTTTCTGTTTTTATTACTTATCTTATATATTTATTTATTTTTGTATTTTTATTTTGATCGGTATTTTTATTAACGTAGTAAAAATTTGTTTATATAGCTTATTTATTAGTTTTTTTTGTTTGGGAAGATAAATAGAGTACCCACAATGCACCACTGACCCGTATATATAAATAGCCGAGAAAAATAACAGCACTCGTGGCCTGACGATTGCATCTAGCCTGAAACAGACTGTCACCTCTAAGTATTGACTTCTATGTTCACTTTTTTATTTACACACGCTCTATCTCTGATATTGAGCACATATATATAGAACATCTTAAGACTATATTTCTTCATATATATATATATATATATATATATATATATATATATATATATATATATTATACGCACATATATTTGTGTGTACAGGGTGCGATGGATAAATTGTCGTCTAAATTACGCAAAAATGAAAATAACACTGCCATCTCATTTTAACAGATATAGTGACCAAAATTGATAAAAAATATCTTGAAATACTAAAGAGTAAATCTATTCAATAAAATCGCCATTGCTTTCAACTACGACCTCCAGACGACTTCGGAATCTTCTGCAACTCTCTGGACGGTTTCCTTGTTTAAGTTGCTGAACGCTGCCATAATCCTTGCCTTCAGTTCATCTTTGGTGTTAAAAGGAGTTTTGATACCCAAACACTCTTAAATGTTCGTATTGGAGGTTCCGGCGAGAAGGCCAATGAGTACAGCATGACGTTTCCAAAATTTTGGGTTGAGTAAATTGCCTCATGGTGATCTTTTTCTCACATATGGTGCCCAACTGACCCTACTATACCGTGACCACCGAGTGCGCATGCGCAAAAATAAAAATATAATATGGCGACAATTTACCCATTGCACCCTCTCTCTCTCTCTACAAGTTGAGCTAAGATTTTTTACCAAACGAGTATTTCTATTAGTGTATACATACATATATCTATCTATCTATCTATATATATATATATATATATATATATATATATATATATATATATATATATATACATATACATATATATACATATACATATATATATATATATATATATATATATACATATACATATATATATATATACATATACATATATATATACATATATATACATATATATATACATATACATATATATATATATACATATACATATATATATATATATATATATATATATATATATATATATATATATATATATATATATATATATAATACTATATTTTGGGCTCAATATCGGAGATAAATCGTTTACATATATAACAGTCAAATTTAGTTGTGCATTATATGGCAGAATATACAGAGAGGTGCGGAAAAGTTCTCGTTCTAAGATGCCTTTCCTGCCCCAAATCTGGTGGCTTTCATTTTGTATGATTTGGAGAAATGAATTGGGCCGATAACTTTCCAGCACCCTGTCGTATTTTTAATCATATTGATTATAGCACAGAAATCAAAATCGCCATCAGAGAACAAATCAAATTTAAAAAATTATAACCCCCCCCACAAAAAAAATGTCCTTTATTAAATGTTGGATGCGCATGACAGAGCAAGGATTTTGAGATGATAAAATGGCATGAAAATCGAACTATTGTTCATCAAATTTTCCTTGTCCAAATCTATGCTTACTATACGTTAGTCTGTATTACATCACGAAATATACAATAATATCGATTAATTGATTAACTTATTTTTCATGTCTTATCAACCTTTTGGAAGTTATTTAAAGCCAGAAATATTTTTTAGAGTGTAAGAAATTTTTAGAGATAATAATGATTTATTGACACACGTTCTACTAATTAACCCATAGGTGGGAGAGAAGAAGTGCATTCATACCTTTTCCAAAGGTATTTACGTGTAAGTGAATATAATGAACCCAACTGGAATTGGAACTCGGCTCTACGAATTCCAATTCTGAACCTTTATCTATTATACCACCCGCATATCCAAGCTTATAGAACTTGGAATTCTTAAGCCGTTACCCATCTAGGTTATGACCAGTCTCAACTTTGCTTAGATTCGGTGATCGTACGGAAAGCGGTGTTTCAACGTGAGATGGCCGTAAGCTACAATAATATCTAATTATGGGATAAATGAAACATTATGGGATAGATTTTATAAAGCTGTAATATTACAATATAAAATTTGTATAAAACATTTTTCTAAACTTTTTGCGAGTCTTTACACCAATGTAATTTATATAACCAACAATATATGTCCTGATGATGGAAGAAAAACAGGTTGAATGTTTACGAAATAAAATTTGAGCTGATCCATTTCAGTCTAAATTTCCATTGACATATCTTTCTTTTTTCTTTTTATGTGCCGTGCCCTTTTAGGACGTAGCCAATCATGGCTCTCCACTTACCCCTATCCCTTGTAGCTCTCAATAAGTTTCAACCCTGTGGCACCTCCCTCAGATCACGTTCTGTCATCCACTTGCTTAAGCCCGCCAGTTATATTATGCGTTGCTTTCCCTTGTCTCTCTTTCCCTCTATTCGTCCTGTGAGTACCAGATTCTCTAAGCACTCCTTTCTCATTAAGTACCCCAGAAATTTCAGCTGCCTCTTCCTGATGAAAAGTATAAGCTTCCTCCTTGCTTGCATCCTCTCCAAAACCTCATCGTTGCTCACACACTCGGTCGATGATATACTCAGCATCCTTCTGTAGAACCACATCTCCGTCGCCTCGAGTCTCTTCTTCATCTTTAAGGAGACGGGCCCAACATTCGCTGCCGTAAAGGAGGACAGATGTCACGTAACAGCTCAGTACTCTTTTCTTTCTTACCAATGAGATCCTCCTGTCTCGCAATTCTCTGCCCAGCCTTTGGAATGTGTCATTGGCCATCAAGATGCGTCTACAGATCTCAGTGTCGCACTTGCCGTCCTCTGTCAAAAGATCTCCCAGATATTTAAACTTACGCACGTACGTAAAATAATTACTGCTACATTGGAAAACATCTTAAAGTATGGACTCATGTTTCCGAAGCTAAGGATGCTTACCCCAAAATAAGGATGGCCACGATGGGCACACCATATTTTTTAAAAATCATAAAATTTTTGCGCAGGGAGGGCCCCGGTAATTCTCCACCCATCGTTTTATAGGGCGTTAAAGCTAACTTACCCTACGGACGTTGGCGGGATTGTCCGGGATGGTCGGATGACGACAGAGTTAGGGATGGGAAGCCTCGGACAATCCGTCGGGGTCCTTTCCGCCGCAGATTTCCGGTCCGTATGTGAATAGGCTAAATTTTTATTTTTTCTCTTTCGCAGATTTAAAAGATGTCAATCAAGTTAGCCACTCTGAATGCGAAGGGCTTGAGGGATCGGGGTAAGGCTGCCTGCCTGCTCCGGGATCTCTTGTCTTTCGGCGTGGATGTCGCCGCGATCCAAGAGACTCACTTTGTTTGCAACGTCGATGCGTGTGTGCTGGAGAACGACTCTGTCGTTTATTCAGCATATGGGGAACGACAGGCCAGAGGAGTTTCTTTGCTGGTGAGGCGTACTCTTGATGCGAAGTTGGACCTTGTGCATACCGATGCTGAGGGACGGTTGATCGTGGCCGATATTGCCGTTTCGGGTCGTTGCGGTTTATGCGCCCAAAGATCGTGGGGAGCGGGTCTCGTTTTTTCGACAGTTAGTGTCGGTCCTGGTGGATTCAACGCACCTAGTGTTAATGGGGGACTGGAATGCCATCCTGGACCCCAAGTTAGACAGGGGGAGGGTTGCTAGTGGGAGGAGGGGCGATCTTAGCCTGGTTGATCTGATCAACGAATTTGGTCTCGTTGATAGATACCGGGTCGATCAGCCCGGGGGGCGGAAATGTGGACGTGGGCTCTTAATTGGCCTTTTGACAAGGTGGTTAGCTACCTTGACAGAATGCTAGTTAGAGGAGCCGACGTAGACTTGATAGATTGTCCGACGTTCCACTGGGTAGGCTATACGGACCACAAACTCGTTTGTGTCCGCATGGCGTTAGACGGTAGGCCTAGAATGGCTGGGTACTGGAAGTTCAATCCGTCCTTACTGGACAGGCGGGACTTCCAGAAGCAGCTAAGTAGCTTAGTGCAGCAGATGCTAGTGGGGCGGTTATCGGGAATAAGTGGTGGGAGAGACTTAAGGATAGGATTAGGTCCTTCACCACTGATTTCAGCAAACGGCTCGTCCGAGATAAGGCTGAGAAGGTGAAGACGCTTATGGCTAGTTTATCCGGGCGGTAACTGGTGAGGATCCCCTAGAGATAAATGTAGCTAGGGAA
This sequence comes from Acanthosepion esculentum, assembly GCA_964036315.1. Classification (NCBI taxonomy): domain Eukaryota; kingdom Metazoa; phylum Mollusca; class Cephalopoda; order Sepiida; family Sepiidae; genus Acanthosepion; species Acanthosepion esculentum. The sequence continues at coordinate 6,140,071 of OZ038487.1, read as the reverse complement.
GCGCTAGAACGTTCAAATAGCTAACGCTACATGGGCCAGGTAATTAGACATAGGTTAAGCAAGATGTCTTCCAAAGCAGTGAACATGGGCGCAGATTTGCGCAAGGAAGAGGTCCATCGAGGTTCCGATCGTTACATTCATCAGGTCAATTCCCCGGAGGGGCGTACTCTTCAGGCCACTGACAACATGTGCGAGGCGTTTCGGCGGTATTTCGAGAGCTGGTTCACCAAGGAGCTTGGTCTCCGTGATGAGGAGTTTCGCAACTATTTGGCTGACTTTCTTCGGCTTTTGCCGATTGAAGCGGCTAGCTACGAGGGAGAGATCACGGAGGGTGAAGTCTACGCGGCATTGAAGAAGGTCGGCAGAGGCAAGTCGCCCGGTCTGGATGGTTTGCCCTATGATTTGTACTTGAGGCTGTCGCACATGTTTGTGCCGATTTTGACTGTGGTGTTCAACAACTGGTTCCGGTTCACCAGGGGTGTGATCACGCTGTTAAAAAAGGGCAAGGGTGTTGGGCGGGATTTAGGTGATTATAGGCCCATAACTCTGCTAAATACAGAGTTAAAGATTTTGGCCAAGATCCTGTAGGCGCGTTTTCAGTCAATTGCCGAGTCCCTGTTGGATCCTGAACAGACTTGTTCTGTGAAGGGCCGAACAATTCAGAGCAACCTGCATCTGATCCACATGATCATAGAGGGTGTAAAAGACGACGATAAGGCCGCGCTAATCAATTTAGATCAGTCCAAGGCATTTGATAGAGTTGACCATCGCTACCTTGCAGCTGTCCTGCAGGCTGCCGGTTTGAAACCGACTTCTGCCGCTGGATTAGCCTTCTGTATCGCTCCCCCAATGCTGTGGTACAGGTGAACTGGAAGCTGTCGGGAGCTTTTGGGCTGTCTAGGTCGATTCGTCAGGATTTTCCTCTGCCACCCCTACTTTATGCTTTGGCGTTGGAGCCTCTCCTTCGCCGGCTGAGGAACAGGGAGTGTAGTCCGGCCCTACGTGGAATCGCCCTTCCTGGAGAGGCTCGAGCCAGGGTTTCCGCGTACGCCGATGACGTATCTGCTTTCGTGTCGTCCCGCAGAGACATTGAAGCGGTACTGAAGGCGCTTGATCTGTACGAAAATGTGACAGGGGCTAAGATTAACCGCGACAAGTCGTCCGGCTTGCGGTTAGGTGCCTGTAAGGGGGTCGATCTTCCGGGGGCTTCGGTTGGACGGACGGTCCTGTTCGCATTCTTGTAGTGTGGTTTGGACCTGACCTCCAGCTGGAGAAAAATTGGTCTGAAGTACGAGCAAAGGCCGACGCGGCCGGTCAGACTTGGCGTCGACTGAGGTTGTCCGTGAAGGGCAAGGCGGAAGCGTGTGCCACTTACGTTTTCCCTCTTGTCCTTTATCGATTGTCCGTACTTCCTCTCTGTGACGACCATAGGAAGCAGCTGGAGTGCTCGCTATTTTTTAAGGCATGGGGCGCGTTTTGTAGGTTCCCCTTGAGAGGATGCGGTATTATGGTGGATGGAGGATTGATTGGCGACGGACGAGTTCTTATGGTGAATGTGGAAATTGTAATGTGTGTGAATGGGTCGTGAATCAGATTAGCTTGGTATAAGATAGTGACAACCAGCCTCAACCACTCCCCTTCTTAGCCTTGTGCCGTAATTGTATTTTCAATACAATAAATAATCAGCTCTGATGGGGACGATTTGGTGAGGACGAGTATGATGTTTGAAAGACCCGAAACTGCCCAATGACCCAATTCATAACATCACTGACGACGCCCCCTAGCGCTAAAGAGCGTAATTTTCAAAGTAACTAACTTCAGTATTTTTATCAATTTAGCCTTACTGTGCGTTAAACGATTCACACTAAAACGCATATGAATTAAAAAATAAGGTTCTTTAATCTGTCGATGGTTTAGAGGAGATCACAATTAACTTTGGTATGGTTTGGTTGATCTTGTTTAGCGGCATATCAACACTTCTATGGGCTATTTAATGACGAAATCTAAATATTTTGGCCACAATTTTATGGCTTCAACTAAATGTGTTTGGAACTACAGATATGTCCTACACAATTGTACGCTTCCAGAGTAAGCGTATGTTTTTTGAGATGTATAGTTTGTACATGATCTATTGGAAGTGCAATATGTTTAGATAAAAATGAAGTAAAACGATATAATTTCATTTATTTAACAGTATATTGGTGACTTTCAATTTAGGCGATACCATTGTATATAAGTCTAGTCCAACAAATAGTTGATAACAAAAAATAAAAGTGTAAGCCGAGAAAATAATTTCTATATTACTGGTACATAACATGATGTCTGGACTAAAATTCACAAACCATTCTGAGTGATTAAGCTCTTATTTGATTGCTATATTTATGATGTTTGCTATCTCAGTCTGTTCGAATATATCTATCGATGTTATTCATCTATCAAAATAAATGTCTGTTTTGAACAATGCACCTTAAAATGTCATAACTCGGTTCAAACACATCTTTCTTGGTGAAGGCAAGCCGCAGTAGACTATACAATGTCGCCAATGATCTGACATTGTGATTATTCCATCGCGATAAAAACCAAGGTCACAAGGAGTCGACAAACTACCAGAAGGCATTTTCAACCTGATTCGCATTGGTTTACACTTGCTAACTTGTATATGCATCTATGACTTGGAAAAAGTAATAATTGGAAGTGGGTCTTTCCGTTTAATACGAGAGGTGGGACAGGACCTTTATGCCTACCGTTGTTCGGTGGGTTGTTAAGTATGTGTTGTTTTTTTGTTTTTGTCTTATTCAGTACCGGTGTACACCCATTTCTGTTCACCTGTGTTGGCATGAAATGTTTGCAACCTATGTTTCAAATCAAGAAAGTAGGACCGCCGTGATGGTTTGATAAAAAGCTGTAACGTGTAATCCCTTACAACACCAACAAAGGAACAGATGAATCATTAGTGAGTGAAGGTTGATTATGGGTAGGTCGATATGGGTCAGAGAAAGTTTCTTGATTCCGATAGATCTCCATATCTGAGTATCATATTGAAACCACCAATAGTAAGCACGCAATAACGAAACTTGTCATTTTTGAAACGAACAAGCAAATTACAAGTGCCAAGCCGTACAGGCTGTTTCCTCTTCTCTTAAAGTTACAATATGCATGCTCATTGGTTCGTTTATTTTTACTCCATTTTTAAAAAAAGTTTGATTCCTCCTTTCCCCGTTAGGTGACAGAGATGTCAGCTCTCTAGTGGATGCCGGACGACTTTCTTACTTTCATATTTGTTGTGTGACGATACTAACTGATATTTCTGCTGCAGTTAAGATAAGGTGGGGCTTTCTAACACTGATTTTTCTTTTGTTTCTATCAATATAATCATGAATATTATAAATACTCGTTGGGTCAAAAAACTTTAAAAGATGTTATCATTCTCCATTTTCTACATCAGTCGTAAATATGGGGACTAGTTAGGACTTCATGGAGAATTCGTGATATGATGGATGGTGACTTTGGTAAGTAAAAATACAATGTGGATCTTTTCTATTAATTCACCCCAAAATAAAATAAAAATTATATTAACCAAAATTCACACCAAATTCTCCCAGAACATTACATTGCATTCCGGTTGGGTTGACCTTTGTGATCGCCCCAATTGTGGGTGACTGGGTGCGTTATTTCTAAGTGTGGGGTCTTCGCCGCGCTCACACCGATAAACACCAAAAACAGATCATTTTTTTTTTTAATTGTAAAATATCCTTGTAATTTCATTCTAAGGGTTGGTGTTGTTACAAGGCAAGCTAAACAGATTTTGATTTATAATTTCAAAAAAGTCTCACAAATTTAATAAAAAAATCAACAAATTTTTATTTAAAATTTATAATTTCTTGTCTTAATATCTGCGATAAGTAACGTTACATTATTTGGGGTGAATTAACAGAAAATATCCTGAAATGTTTTGTTGCAAAAAATATTATCAAATGATTTTGGCGAGCTCAGTATAAAGTTAAGACAGAAGATACCCGGACTTCCAATTTTTTGGTCTTGTGTCATATTTTATGTATTTTCTTTTACATAAATAAATATCCAAACTGTACTAGGTGTTGATCACCATGCAAACCATGAGACAACTCACTTTTACATTTAGTTCCCCTTTGACCATTGGTGTCAGATGTATAATGCGCGACTGTCCATCCTAATGCCTGAGTGCTTCTCTTTGGATAAGCCACTATGCCTGGGCTTAATTCTTTATTGTCGAATGACTGCTTGCGATCACAACCATGCTAATCTGGGAGATCAAGATCATCAGAAGCGAATTTTATGAGGCAACGACACGCATCCTGTTCTGAAGCGAATTCTCGGCACTGTTGATGTTGCGTCTGGCTTACTTCGGTCGACTTGATATTCGTGAAGCATGATGATACAAACATTGCATTCACTCATTTTAGTTCGATTTTCCACAAGAAAAGAAAAAGAAAATTATGAAAACATTCAAAATTCCAAAAGAAGAGAAGCGCAGATACAGGCCCTTCGCGTCTACCCATCCCCCTATCGAACAGGGATGGGGCGTTTCGGGGGGGGGGGAACTCCGTTGTGGGCTCAGCCATTTTTTCCGGCACTGTTTTATAGTCATCCGCCATTTTTTAAAATTATTTTTAAACTCATGTTACATTGTCAGTCATCATCGTTCATCTGCCTGGCCGGTGCGGTGCGTACTATACGTAGGAACCCCCGACGAGGTTGCAGCTCCCAAATGGTTAGTTTCAGTAGCGATTTTTTTCTACCTAAGCTATAACGCCAATCATGAACTATAATAGAAACAGACTGAAAAAGATATGTTTAACATGATATTTTGTTACTACACGAATATACTACTGACTGTTTTCGTGCATAAATCTTTATAGATTGGAGTTTTCATCTCCACGCTTTTCTCAAGGGTCTTTGCTTGAAATAATTTCGACATTCTACTGATAGTTAAAATGGTTTCATTGGCTCTGCGCGCAAAAGACATAATCATGTATTTGGCATTTGTTCTGAATCGAATGTTTGGAAGTAGTTGATAGAGGGATGGTTTGTATGATAAGGAGAGCAAGTTGAATGAATGATAAAAGGCATTGTATAAGTCGTACCGAAACACTTACCTTTTGATTATACGCTTGTCGATTATCGTGCGGACAGAGATATTTCTTCCAAGAATTGTTCAGGTATTTGATTTCATGGTTTTTGTTGTTACCACAACGCTTCGCTCGATCCATTCTACGAACTTTCTCAGATATACGATCCATATGGAAAAAGGTGGGCTTTCTTTGTTTTTTTTTTGTTTTTTTTTTTGTATTACCGATACAGTAAAACAGAATCATGGTAAACAAAAACAAACAAACAAAAAAAAAAAAACGAGGCAGATTGACTCAACCAATTCTCAAATGACTCCTCATCGATTCTACCATTTTCCATTTCGTTTGGCCGTTTTTTATTTTCTTACTAATTTTAAACCCGAAGAAGACTGTAGAATGTGACAGCAAAAATGTTATGGTAACAAAAGGACACACACGCATACAATAAAATGAATAACCCTGAGCAACTTATTCGAATAATAATGACTCATCTGAAAATTACAGAAATATTTATTACTGCGTACGTACATTCGAATTCAAACACCCACTCAAAATTTGGTTTGAGAAATTAACCTCTACACGGAGGGATGGGTAGATTATCGCCATTTTATATTTTTAATTTCGCGCATGCGCGTTCTTTTTGTGAATTTGTCGACTGCTCACTATAGTAGGATCAGTTAGGTACTGTCTATGAGGAAAAGAGAATCATAAGGCAATTCTCACCGTCAGAAATTTGGAAACGGCATGCTGTACTGCTTGGCATTCGCACCGGAAGCTCCAATACGAACATTTCAGAATGTTTGGGTGTCAATCTGAATTAGGAAAGAGTAGGATGAGTCTAATGGTGATTACGAAGGTGTTTAGAATTATCACTAGTGATGGCGACGTTATGCCTCCATTCATCTTCCGATAGGCCTCAGATTGAACACGAAGGCCTACATCAAGTACTTTGAGGAGGTAGTGTTGTCCTGGGTCAAGAGGGTAGCTGCTGGAAGACCCTATATCTGGCAACTGGACTCTGCACGATGCTACACAAGCAGGAGAATCCAGTCATGGTTATCAGACAGTTTCTTCGACCACATCACCCCTCCTACAACCACTTAACTCCCCAGATTGCAACCCTCTTGATTATTATGCGTGGGTGCAGTTGAATGAGAGACCAACAAAACTCCTTGTAATACCAAAGATAAACTTAAGGCAAAGCATTCACCAACTTAAACAAGGAGACCGTCCAGAAGAGTTGCAGGAGATCCCGATGTCGTTTGGGGGCCGTAGTTGAAGCCAATAGCAATTTGATTGAATAAATTTACTCTTTACTATTTCAAGATATTTTTGTGTAATTTTGGTAAATATACCTTGGGGGGGGGGGGTCATTTAAACGACAATTTATCCATCGCACACTGTACTTACAAACTTCACAGGTATGCGGACGCAAGCAGTTGCATGCATAAATGAATTGACATCCTGACACATTTACGGTTTATCTTTTTGTTTATAAATAAGCTCACAATTTTCTTATCTTTCTTTTTCTTATTTTCTTACTTTGCCTCTTTCCACCTCTCGTTCCTGATCCATTTATTACTTTCCTTTCTCCTTCCTGACTCTGTTATTTTCTTCTTTCTTTCTTTCTTTCGTTTTTCGTTTCGTTCCCTTCTTTCTTTCTCTATCGATTCCATCTTTCTTTATTTCTTTGAACTCTCCCTAATCTTTCCTCTTCTTTCTGTTGCTTTTCTTTCTTTCTTTCTTTCTTTCTTTCTTTCTTTCTTTCTTTCCTTTATCTCTCCTCTTCTTTCTTCCTTTTTCTTTTCATTCCATCTTTCTTTCTTTGAGCTCCATCCTTCATTTCTCCTCTTGTTTTCATTCCCTTTTCTCCCCATCTCCTCCTCCTCTTTTTCATTCATCCCTCAATCTTTCCTTTCTCTTCTTTTTCCCTTTCCGTTTGCAACGCGTATGTAAGCACCCCCACCCACTTTACACATGTTCCTACACATAGTGATACAAATTGTTGCGTAGCCTCTTTTAATATCGGAAACGTTAACTCGATCTGCCCCGACCCATCTCTATCCTGACCTCCATCATTCCGTATACCCTCAGTACCACTACCATCACCCTCACAAGTCGCAGCAACAGAAACAAACAGCTGGGAAATACCATCGCCAGTGGTAAAAAGAGAAAGCAGCAGCAGCATCCCAGTCTGTTGAGAAGGAAGTTCACAAATTCTTCAAAGTTTTGCGAGGAGAGACGCGGTGCGAAAGATTCAGTAGCAGAATGGTTCCGACAGGGAGAATAAAACGGTAGCGAGAAGCTAGCATCGTTGCATTTTGAAGAATTTCCGTGGGGGGGAACCAAAGAATGAGGGAAAGAGAACTATTAATAAAGAAGAAGCAGAAGACCGGCCGCAAAGGAAGAGAAACAGAATATTGAAAATTGTCTGATGCAAAACATCAACGAGAGAGGCTTTTTAAAAATTCAGTCGAAAACATGTGACATTCCTACGAATAATGAATGAAAGGTTTGTATACATTCTTCAAATTCTTTTCGTCGTATCAGGGGTTTTTTGTCAATTTCTTTTCTTTTTTTTTTAAACCCTACATATTGAAATAATTTACCTTTAATAGTTTGCCTTGAAATAATTTGCTTTTAATAATTAAACATGCTCATCATGATTATTTACAACTCCATTGATAAAGGCCTAGTTTATTCACGCGGTAAATATAATTAGTTTAAATTAAAAGTATTAAACATTTCATTTTACACCACCTGACGTAATGTGAACATATTCAATGGCGTATAAGACCACTTCTGTTTTTATTAAATATTACATTATACAGTTAAGATAGTTATTGGTAGTCTTGGTAACACAACTTCGCATAATGGATCCGGAAAATAGTTTTTGCAACCAACACGTCAGTTTTATTTTAAACATTTATTTAATAAGCAGAACTGACATAAACCCAAATTCACTCAAGTCTCCTTGCGTGTTCTCTAAAGTGAAACTCATGTGCAGTCACGCGTAAAATGATGATTCAGGAAAGTTTATGAAAGCAACAGTCATTATGATACTGTATTCTCGAAACGAAAACAAACAAAATTCTCCAGCCGTATAAAAAGCCAGCAACAGTTTCCGATATTTAAAGCAGATTATATTTACCGCGAGAAGAAACTCACCTTTTGCATTCCATTTGTTCTTTTCTTCATTCATCCTTAAAACGAAGCAATGTTGTTATTTTGTTTATAGAGAGCTTTCTTTTTAATTTTTCGAATTTGCGTTATTTAAACTTCTGCCATCACATCTAATGAACAAGAAAGCCAATAAGTGACATTGACGGAAAGCAAACACAATACAATTTTACATTGTAAAATTAATGCAGGCCGTTAAGGTCCGTTTGACTATTGATTACAATACAACGATCTTTAAAGTTTAGTATTAAAAAAAATAAGAAGGTATTTCAACGCAATTTTAGATGAATTATTTCATAATGTTTTATGAGTTTCTCGATTATCTGTATTCGATAGACTATTTCGACTAGTATCCTCATCTTAGTTGTTGCACTATGTTTCGGTCAGTGAACACCCCAATCGATCCAAGGTGGATGTTGCAAGCGGTAATCGATTTATTTTTCTTTGGGAGAAGAATTCTTGTTATTTAATCAGTGAGGAGTTCATGAAAAAATCTGAACTTTACCGGATGCGATATACATCTGAGAAAGAATGGAGAATTCACCGGCCGAAATCTTATGCGGAAAAATGCTGAGGATACTTAACCCGAAAAATTAATGACAACTGTTTTTAGACAACACACTTGGAAGAACGGAAAACTTTCGAAACAATAAAAGCAACGATGATAGAATAATTCGTTGAATAATGAGTATTTAAAATATTTTGTATTTTTTGTTTGTTTGATTCTCAAAAAGGCGCAAGACGTTTTCAAAAGTTTTATTTATTTAATTAATCAACACCGGGGAGTAAAAAGTAACAATAACTAAACTGCCCTTGACACTAAAGCGTAAGTTACGTTATCTACTAAGTGTACTGCAGTCAGCCAGTCAGTCAGTGTCTGTATGTCTCTGTCTCTGTCTCTGTCACACACACACACACACACACACACACACACACACACACACACACACACACACACACACACACACACACACACACACACACACATTCTCATTAATAACAATGATGAAATATAAGATTTACAAAAAAATAGTCGACATTCCAAGAAGACTCGAGTCATATTTCTGCTGAGAGAGGATATTCGGCATGTTTTTTTTACCGCTTAAAATTTTTCAAACATCCAATTATATGCAAATGTAATATGTGGAATGTACATACTCATTTCATATTTTATTCTTCTTCAATAACATGTCCATTCAAGGTGTAGGCGATCATGGCTCTCCCCAGCCTCCTTTTTTATCATCTCTGAATTACCATAACTTTGGAAATAGAGCTGTGTGGTTTTCCCTTGCCTTCTCCACTTAGTCTGTCGAACTGTCCCAATAAGGAAAAATAAAGCCTAATAATGCGAGCGTCTCTCATATTTGCGGAAGCGCTTCTGTGAGGGTTTTAATTAAACTTGTACAGCGCTTCTGATCTGAAATGTTTAGTGAAATATGATTGAAACAAACAGATATTTCTTTCTCTTTCTGATATAAAAAAATTGTTTACAAAAATTAGGTCCCAAAATAACAAAAAAAAAAACAGGTTAAAAATCGGATTATTTTATCTGCTGAGAAAATCGGCATGAATTATTGATCTCATAACAAATGAAGCAGTTTTATAGTCATTAAATCTGTTTTCATATGTCTGACCAGGGTCACAATGGGTTTTGAATTCAGAATTGTCCTTTTCCTATATTGGTTGTCAACCACAGCTAGAAGGTCCAGTATGCACTGCCATAGCTGGGGGGGGGGGGAGGCGAAGAGATGGCTTCATACATTTCCAACGTGTATTTGCAATGATCACAACCAGAATTCCAAACTCGCAGGTCTCTCATTCTGTGCTGTTGTTAAACCATTGCATCCAGTGTTTGCATCGACGCAACAAAAAGATTGAATCTTGCAAAAAGCCTATGACATAATTATTACAGCTTTTTTTGTTGCTATTTTAGATTGTACATATATAGCTGCTTTAGTCTGGTATTAGGCCAACAATATTAGTGCCCTTAGTGTGTATCGAACTTTATCTACATGCAATTTTCTGCGCCATTTGCTTCATAACTCTGGTCATCACGTGCGTTATTTTCATAGCTCAATGGTTATAGACACGGATCGATTCCCTTTGCTTAACTGATTGAGTCTACAGAATAAAAAAAAAAGATTTCAACGTCTGAACAAAAGAAGGAAGATGTTAATTTTAAACGAACCCATAGGGAAATGTAACTTAGGTTCGCTCAGCATAGATGTACCGCAGGTTAGCTCTGTGGGTGTTGAACAAACACGAATGTCCATGAGCAGAGAGGGCACGCTCGGAAAAGAACAGTCGTGCTGGAGATGAGAAATCCCACCTGATTTACAGACAGTTTTCAAACCGAAACAGCGAAGAAGAGGAAGAACAACGGCCATCCGTAGTACTACTCTAGAGTATAATGCCTGAAGTGAATTTCATAGCTTAACATGAAAATAGAATAAGGCTGTTTATATGAGCAATTTTGTACTAGCCATTTGCAATTCTTTTGTGTTTATTTTTTTTTTTTTGTTACGCAGTCAATTCTCAGATACTGGAATTTAACCCAGATAGACATCTTACTACAGTGTAACCCGCATATAAGATACCCGGATATAAGAGAAACCCGGATATAAGATAGATTTCCTCTGGTCCCAAATTAGATCCACACTTACCTAAACAAAATAGACCAAACCCGGATATAAGAGAAACCACCGGATATAAGAGACTTCTTCTCCGGTCCCGACAACTCTCTTATATCCGGGTTACACTGTATTACCAATAGTGCCAACGGCAAATGAGCTGGTCTCAGAGTTAAGGAAAATCTAAAAAAGAAAACATCCTCTTAAAATTTGCTTTGCAAAAGAGGAGAATTGGATGAATGAACGCTTTTTTGTATAAAGGTTTCAAACATCATTTACCTTAACGGTTGGTTGAAGGCTATTAAATGTGGGCGCTTGTTAGTAATTGATAGAAAGGCACTTTAATCTCTTTCCACCATTTTTTGTGTGTTCAGGAAAATGTGTTTCGGTTGCATTGTCTTGAAAACGAATCACTGATGTGATTCGTTGGGTAAAAAAAAGTTAAGGTTTTTCAGGAGGAATTCTTTCGTCGGCAAAATGAAGTCTCTAGCCTTCTAAGACACATCGCTTCTTTGATAATCAAGCGATGATTGGTTGCAATAAGGTTTTGGCTTTTGAAAATGAAACATTTAATTTGCGCAAGAATAAAAAAAATGAAATATTGTCAATAAAGAAAACTCTTTTCAGACAGACGCGCCAAATTCGTTATTATAAAAAGTGATTTTAAACTCTTCTAGCTTCATTTTCACTCCTAATGTTAAAAAAGGAAAGCGAAAGTATTTAAAGTTTATTAAATTCATTCAAACCGAAGAAATAGTTCATTAGTTGCAACAGAGGACTAGAAAATGGAGTGTAAATTTTCAGTTTTATCTCAAATAAAATACGTTAACTTCAAACTGGACGAATTTTTTTTTTGTTAACCTTTAAGCCAAGCATGGGCAACCTTTTCCGACTAGTGGACCGCATGAGGTATGGCTCATCATAAAACGGGCCGCACTACTAAAAATATTTAATATCATTTTTTTGTTGAACGCTTTTCAGCCATTTTAACTACAGAAGATAAAACACGGAAGTATCGGCTTTAGAAATGGGAAAAATTTATTTTTTTCTTTGAAGAGATATTTTGCTATAATTAAAAATTTGCAGTCTTGGTATTATATTATCACTGATGGCAATGTGATTTACAAACACTGCTGCTCACAATTTGTTTCTAATTTATTAATTTGAAAATACAAAAATAATTTTTGTAAATAAAAAATATATTTCTTTTCCAGAGAAGATACGAACATTTCTTGTTTCTAAAGCAAAAGAGGTTTACGTGTATAATCGCTCATGGTTTAAAATGATAAAAACAGTATCGTTAACGAAAGGTTACAAAATTCAAGAAGCCTCGTATTCAATGATTGTTGTTAGGTGTGAGAGAGCGTGAGTAAGAAACAACGAGAATGAATAAAAACAAACAAGATTTTTTATAAACATTATTTTCCTTATCAAATTAGGCGGGCCCTTCAGAAAAACAAACGACTATTCTATGAATTCGCCAATGATTTCATTAATATCGAATCTGACTATTTTTCAGTAAAAAATCCTCTATACCAATGATTCCCAACGTGAGGCGAATGCCCCACCGGTGGGGCATGGTAATATTTTGGTGAGGCATAGTATGATGTGCACCTTGCGGCTTACTATACCAACATGAGCTCAAATTTCAGTTTGCATTATTATTTTATGATTAAAATGATCAAAGTATATTACAGAATAAGCTTTCATTCAAATATTTTAGATTTCTGCCTTTCAGTTCTCTATTATATGTTTTTAAACTATATATATTTAACTATCTTTTTGTTTTTTTAATTTTTCTCTTTCATGGACGCCATGGTTTTTGGAGGCAAGTTAATGGCCTTTTAAGCTTCCTTCACATGAATTGCGATAAAATTTTGAATATGTAAGAATTACATATTACAGGGGGAACCAGAATATTAGAAATACCAAAGTGGGACATGGCCCCAAATCGGTTGGGAACCACTGCTCTTGACCCGGCCTATAAAATTAGGTTAAACCAATCCTGTTTATTTTCTTTATATTAAACCAATCCTGTTATTTTCTTTCTGAATGAGTTTGCTTTTGAATTAGGAAATAATCAGCAAACCAGTGGGGTTAGGGGTCATTTTGTTTGACGAGGTCAGCTGACAACAGTCGTTCTTTATCCATAGAATCAGATACTAATCCAAAATGCATCATTTTTGTAATTTGTTTTAACGGTAAGGTTCACCCTGTACAAGGCCCGGGATCACTCAAGGTAGAGGGTCACATTACGGAGTAGTTTATATGGATAGGAGGGGAAGATAACGGTTAACTCTAGACTTCAACAGGTTACGATTGTAGTGAATGGGGAAACATCATGTGAATATATTTTTTTAATTAATTCACCCCAAATAAGGCAATAATGCCTCTAAGACGCATGTGGGGCTACTGGGGGCGAAAGAGAATGAGAAAACTTTAGAAGGAACCGGAAAACCTAATCAGGAAACAAGCGATAAACCTCTACTCCTGTTCAAAAGTCTGGAGAGATTTAGCTGTAATTTCCTAATATTTTTCTAATATTTCTAAATCCGTCTTTATTATAAATAACAAAAGATATTTTAAAACTTCATAAAGATTTTGAAAATTAATTTCGTAAAGTTGCTGTTTTCTAAAGAAAATTAAATTTTAGTTAAAGTCATTTTAATGTTGTTTTAGAACTTGTTTGAGAAGTTTAATAAGTTTGTGTTATTTTATTGTCTTTTTGTGTTTGTTGCATTCGAATTATCTGATCTTAAGTAGTAACTTCACACTTTTCTTTTCCAAATTGGATAAAACAGTTTTTTAATCTTATTGGAATCTTAAATGATTCCTCGTTTTTCTTCAACATTGCAAAGGTCAAGAATGTTATCAGAAAATTTAGGTTGAATGTTGAAATCTGCATATGATAAAAGTTTAGACTTTTAAAAGATAAAGACTTTCCTTGAACATGATAAAAACAACAGCTTAACTTCAAGTGGGGAAGCTAAGTTCAAATGTCGGGTTAAGCTCATAAATACATTAACTTTTAAAGCTGATATATATGTATACTTGGAAGTGGATAATTCAAGTGTCGACAGTTAAATACCTATTATTCAGTCTATCATAGACAAATTGGGATTTTACAAGTAATTTTCACTGGCATGAGTTATTTTCAAGGCAAAAGTTTAATTTATTTTGAAAAGGGGAGCTTTTTTTGTTTCGCTTGTGGATTTTTGCTTCAGTTTTTATATTTACTGTGAACTGAAATCCGGATTTTTCTTCATAGTCGGTAATGAAACTTGCTTAACAAAATACCACTACACCGCCACGTGTTGGACTATGAAAGCTTGTAACGGCCAATGTATTGTTCTCGACTGAAAAATTATGCTTGTTCGTGGACGGAGGTTTATAGACTCGTTTATCACGGCAGAGGGACATAACATCTGACTCTTCGAGGATGGGTCTGACACGTGTTGGTGGGAATTATCCCGTGATCCATCGCCTCCTCCTTTTCACTGTTATTTGGCGTGCAGCGCTGAACGGCCAACGGCACAAAATAAAAGCTTGATGTGTTCGGCCAAGCCTGCCGAATGCATTATGACCTTTTACAAAGAAAAGTTCATCCGGGTATTTCAATCGGAAGTCGCGTTAGTCATAAAGAAACCTTTCAACACAAATAAACAGAATAAGGTTCGAATGAATGTGCGTTATTAACCACACCTCAATTGTTTTTGTTAATAAAAAGTTGGCTTTCCTAAGTGTGTCTGGCTGATCAAGTGATTTGGATATCATTTTACCACGACTTCTATTTTTTTAAGACAATTTTTCTCTCCTCGCTGTTTTACTTTTAGAAGAGGAAGTATTTTTTGTTTTTAATCTGAAGGTACGTAAATACCTCTTTTTTGTTTGTTTGTTAACTTGTTTTTCAATTCTGTTCTCTTAGTCTTTCCTTCATATTTATTAAATCGTTTCCAAATATTTGGTCGAATTTATTATTTTAGAACCTGTTCTGAATATTTATTTTGATGCAGACGACATTTAATCAAAACTTAATTATATTGAATAATTTTTATAATAAAATGTAATCTTTTCATTTAATGTTTCCAGTGAAGATAAAAGTGATTCAATTTTAGGATTAGGTTTCCGGTTCCTTCTAAAGTCTACTTCAACTCGCGTCCACTTGAACTCTGAAAATGTATTCACCATTTATTTATTTACTTTTTTCAATAGAAGTAAATAGGTTCGCCTCCCCGGTCATTTGAACAGGATTAGAAATTTATTCTTTCTATCTTATTTAGGATTAGGTTTCCGCTTCCTTATTAATTTTTTTTCACTTTCACTCCCAGTAGTCCCTTGCGTCTTAGTGGCATTGTTGTCTTGCTTGGGATGAATTGATTACAAAAATATCCTGTCTCTTGGCTGGGATAGTTGCCTAGCTCTCTGGAGAGCAAGTGAAAGGTTAGGATTTCAAATTATTAGCTGTTCTCTCCACTTTAAAATTTGGAAACAGTCTTCTTGCTACCATTATCTTAGATGAAGAATTTAATTTGGATTCAGATAATTCAAAACTACTACTTTATAAACAATCTATGAAAATCAGATGGGAGTAATCTAAATGACTTAGCTATAAGGTTTCTGTGTCCTAATCGATATAGGTGACGTCCATATCAACCGCATTCCTAGCATATGGGATGCAAGTTCCCAACTCTCATCGAGACAGTTTTTTTGCGCCAGAATCTATCTTTCACCTTTATAAGTCTATCATTTGTCCATGCATCGAATATTGCTGTCTGGTGCTTCTGCTATGAGTTTAGATATTCTTGACAGAAATCCAGAGAAGAATTTGCAATGTTATCAATCCTGACCTGTTGTCTTGGTTTTAGTCGCTTTCCCACCATCGTAATATAGCTTTCCAGTACCTTTTCGGCAAATATTTTCATATGAAGTGTTCCGATGTTTTCCTCTTCTATTTTATGAATTTAAGCGCAGTATTAGATTAGCAGATATCTTCCATCATTTTACAGTTGGAATTGCGACATGTAACCGTAAGTTCTATGCTAATAGTTCCTTCTCTCGCACTTCTTGCCTGTAGAAGCTTCTTGCTTTCTTTTCAACTTTGATATTCAAAAATTTAAATGCAATGTCAATCGTCATTTTCTGTTTCCTTGAATCTGTTCATTCATTGTCCTCTAATAATGTTTTCTGTTTCCTTCACTCTCAGTAACTCCTTTTGTCTTAGTGGCCTTTTCACCTTGCTTGGGGTGAAATGATGAACAAAAATAGCAACAATAAAGATTAAATGTTTTTCTTTCTTAATGCGCAAATCGAAGATCTCCTCCCCCACTGATTTTCTCAATGATACATTGTTGTTATTTCGATTCAAAAAATATTTTCGATGGAAACAGGGGAAAATATTTCAAATTTTTTTTTTCAATTGGTCGATAGAAAAATATTTGGTTTCCGTATAGTGACCATAGGTTCGAATCTTGAAAGAGTCGGTCGCTCCAGGCTAACGTTTATTAAGAGGAATCTTGAATTAGCGTGAAAGTATGTTTAGTGAATACATCAAAGCAAGAAGGCAACCATTTATAAGACTAAATTTATATAAACTAAATTTACTAAGGTGGATAATTAATAAGTCTATTGCTTGACACATAGGTATGAGGTTAGAGAAAAGAGGGCTGAACGGCTATGTAAAATCAATCTTCGTATACGTCAGTGAATACACAGATGAAGAAAAGAGCAGATTTATCAGAAATGTGGTAGTACAGAAGGCTGATGAGAATGCTATGCACAAAAATGGGAAAAATGTTTTAAGGAAAATAGAAAAAATGACGCTTATATTTAAAATAAAAAAGAGACAGTTGAAATTTCTAGAAAACATAATGAAAAAAGATTTGGAGAATTTGACATTCACTGAAGGCAAGAGAGCACAAAGAAAACAGTGCCTAACCCGCCCAACGAGCTTGTCTCGATGGTTATAGGGAATAGAAAAGAGAGTAAAAGACAATGATTGCTCAAGAGGAAGTTGTGAAGAGCCATGATCGCCCACGTCTTGAAGAGATACGGCACATAGCAAAAGAAAACGAAAGAAATTAAGTTGGAAAAATAAATATTTTGCTCAAAATAAACGCATATTTTTTTTCCTCATCTGTGAAGTTATTGATACACCTTTGTAGAAATATCTGTTTATTGATCGATCAAACGAAATAATTTTAAGAGAATGCTGACGTTGTAACAGATTGAACCGGCGGACTACCCAATCAAATCGACAGATACCGATGTAGGAAATATTGACTTCTGTGTATGTATGTGTGTTCATAGAGAGAAGGTGTGTAGTTTTATTCCAAAATTAGCTTTGTCCGACAAACATCTGAACGTCGAGAGTCATATTTCCTCATTCACTCACGTAATTTCGCACATCTCTCATTTCCCACCCGTTAGTATCAATAAGTTCGCCGTAATTCTAGATCTTAATATAATCATCGTTTTTATCCTTGGTGAATAAAAAAAATCGTTAAATCCGATCTCTACATCAGCCGGTGTATTTTAAGCGATAAACAAACAAAATTAACAACAACACAATGCAGTGTATATCTTAAATGTTCTTTAGTATAAATATTATTTAAATTATTGCTCCCTGTGTGCACCTTATGACGTTGTTCGACCTAAATTTTCTTTTAAGTAGAAAACTAGAACCGGTGCAGATGATCTCAGAAAACGTACTCATTTAACCCGCCTGAATTTCTGGTTATCCCTTTCGCCATGACCCTGTTGGAAAAAGAATACCTACCACTCTTTTTAGCACCTTATTTAACAGTTACTTATGTCGCCTAATCGATTCACTATCTCCGTTAAAACAAATTGGACATAGTCTGATGAACAATTATCATTATCACCATCCATTTGTCCGGTGTTTAAAATTTATTTTTACCCATTTATTTCTTGTGGTGTTGCTGGAATTCACAAGAACTTTGTTGATAACTAGAAAGTTTCACTGGAGAATTTAACAGTCGCCATTTTGTTATCCATGTTAAGTTTTGATCACAGAGATTATATTCCAACGTGTTTACTGATTACAACTTTATTTCTATCGTTGTCTTTGATGATTAATGTGAATTCTCAAAAAACAAAACAAAAAAAAAACTATTTTTAAATGCTACTTTTCAGATAAATGGCTAACGTCGTTGTCTAGTTTGTTTCATTCTGGTGAGTTCCTTAAGCCTTTGTTTGTCTTTGAGGATAGTGAGCGGTGTTCGATTCAAGGAAAATCCCCTTATTTAGAACGGAGATTCTTAAGGCAATTAGAACATCTACCTTGCTGGGTTAGAGTTTAGAAACCGTCTGACATTATTGTCCTTATTTAATTTAAAGATTTCAGAAAGGAAAACGTTATATAATTAATGTCTTTTGACATAGAACGTGTTATATACGAGGAATGTTAAAAAGCTCTCGGCTTGACCCACTATCTGACCAAATGACTATCATTTTTAAAAATTTTTATTTTACATTATCAAAGAAGTCAAATAGGGATAGGAAGAGTTTGTTGCGCCACCCTTTCAAGTAGGGGATTTAGTATGGTGTTTTGATAATCCTTGCTTGTACCTAGAATTGAACACTGATCACTGGCACCGATGAAAGAAACCAATGACCAAATAAAGTCCTGAATGTCAATTGTCATTTATTTCCAAATCAAATCGCCATATTTTATCCTATCAATATTTAGACTTCAGCAAATTGTACGCTTACGGATGATAAACATTTTAGAATAACGAACAGATTGAAGAGAAAAATGAACTTCCTTACGGCTACATCACGCTGAAACATCGGTTTCCGAAGTCAAGCAAGATCGACCCTGGTCAGTACCCAGATTGGTGACTACTTAAGACTACCAAATGCTGCAAGATTGGATGTGCGGGTGGTGTAATGGATAATGGTTCGGAATTTATAATTAGAGAGCTGAGTTCCAATTTCCGTTGGGTTCATTATCTTCACTTACGTGAAAATACCCTTGAGAAAGGTATGAAATCACCTCTTCTCCCCCAGCTATAGGTTAATTTAATAAGACTTGTATCACTAAACCATTATTATATAATATGTTTACAATGTAAAATATTTTCTGGCTTTAAATAACTACAAATGGTTGATAAACCGTAGAAAATGAATGAATCAATCAATCAAGAAAAATGAAGTTAGTGAAAGATTCGACGACAGTTTTCCCAATCAGCCCTTCAAAAATAAGGAGGGCCGCGTACAACTGGAATTCTCTTTCTTTTAATTTCATTAATCTTCATTTAATTAACTAAGCTAGCTAATTGATTGAAAGACGAGCTGTCTATTGTGCTACGGTAATTGTTTAATGCCATTCTATCTGACGACGGCAGGTGAAGCTGAATTCCTATGGAGATCACGTAAAGAATGACACATTTGCACACAGGTAAAAGATATAGAGGCACAGTGGAGGAATGGATGGAGGTACGGTGGAGGAATGGATGGAGGTACGGTGGAGGAATGATGAGCGGCTCGGATTGAAGAATCGGAGAGCCGGGTTCGAATTTCAGTCATTACATTTACTTACGGGCTAATACCCCTGGGAAAGGTATGAATCACTCTTCTCCCCCACTCCCCGATGGACAAAATAGCAGGACAGACTGAGTTCTATAGCCTTGGGTGGCAACCAGTCTAGGAGAAGGGAACTCTGAATTCAAACCACCTGCTGCCTTGTAGGTCCTGCCTCTTTTAGGTAAAGGTAAGAAGATAACATCAAAAACAAATCCACCTCCCAAAGGAGGGACTAGGTAACCTCGACATCACCTGTGCAAAAGGAATCGGCAAGCCATTGCATTAGTCTATCGTGAATGACACCATGAACCACAACTCTGAGATAGAGGTGGGGTGACCACAGCCGTGCAAAATGCGCTAACTGAATAAAATGGATGATGAGGGGGAAAAGATCTATAAACCAAAGGATTGTGAGTAGTTAGTGAGGTGAATATCCCAATCTGTTTGTAGCTAATTTTTTAAACCGCTTGCCATCTTCTTTAAGGTGTAACTTTACATTAACTCTTCGAACACAGTACTGAGGGTTCTTTAACGACAAATAAGCAAGTTAAGAGTTTGTGAAGTCTTTTAAAGATTCCAAATGCAAAGTTTTACCTTCAAAATTCCCCGACAGATTTGAATATTTTCCTGGTTAGTTAGCGGTTAAAAATTAGAAAATTGTTCAAGGCGGTCATGAAAATGGCTCCAGGTTGAAGAATCCAATGAAATGCTAATTTGATTTTCTTTTTGATTCTTTGCATTCCTATTTAGGATTTTTATTTGATGAAGAGATAAACGTTTATTGTATTATTCCAAAACGAATGTTTGCTTGTTTCTTTTCGTTTTTCTCCCTCTCTTTATCTCTTTCGCCTTTGGCGATTTTTTGCTCTCTTCTTTCTTTCTTTCTTTCTTTCTTTCTTTCTTTCTTTCTTTTCGTCATCATCATCACTTCTTCCGTCCATTTTGTTTATTTCATTATTCGGTGATGCTGAGATTTACCACATTTTTGTTGTTAATATCGTTTGAATCTCCCAGGGACACAGACAGTTGAACTTTCACGTCAATAAGCGCCACTAATATCAAGTTTTTTACGCTATTCATCAATCAATACAAATCCTAAGAACCCCTAATAAAACTTTTACGCGCTATTGTTTGCCCAATACAAATCCTAAGAGCCACTCAAGGTAGAGGGTTACTGAACGGGGGATGTTTTATGGGCATGATAATAGCAGATGAGGATGATATGTATAATAGATAACGGTTAACACTAGATATGAAGAAGTTAAGATTGTAATGGTCAGGGAAACATCTTCTTGGGAGTATGTCACACTAAGCAGCGGCTCATGGGGAAAGGTTGTTCGAATGGAACTTACCAATGGAATATGAAGGTGATGAGGATGGTTCGCCACTGTATGCATAGCTTGAGGGGTCTGAACTTATGGAACTAAGGAATACCGCTCGTCAGAATATCTGCCAGGAACATAGAGTTAAGGTTATGACGTTTCATCACCTACAGGGACGCGTAAATGTTTGTAAACTCTGTCATGGTTGGAAAGAGATGATTTGGCAATTCCAGTCGCGATATGACAGCAGTACTCCATATTTTGGTCCGAGCTAACTCTTGTAAAGATAGGACATGACAGATATGGAGTCATGTGGCGGCTATTTTCCAAGCGTCTTTATCGCTGGATCGTATATAATCGTATGAGCTCGTATGAGTTCCGCTTGAGGTCTGGGGTGAACCCGTGTTTCAAAGCAAAGAGCCTGATTGAGAATGCACAATTGTAAATTTTTTTGTTGTCCTCAAAGCGTGATCTTTCTGAGTTACTTGTCACGAGGACACTGGCCTCTTTTCGCCAGTGTATAAAAACACCATTGGGAAGTTTTGTATAATTTGGTTTTTAATTACACCTTTCCTTCCTCGTGGCGCGTGCAGGGTAACGCGCTCCGCTAATCTGACATTCGTTGTTTAGATACATTTACTGCAAGGGGATTTATTAGGAGAAAATCAACCACTTTGAATGAAATAGGTTTTATATTAACTAGACTTTTAAGCAAGACTCGTAATAAACTGTTAGATTTTAGTAAGCGAGTAAAAAATGTACAATAAAATAGGTATTCGAGTCTAGTGTTTAAAACTGAGATTACCAATTAGAGATTACCAAAACGTCCTGGGTATAAACTACATCTGGCAGCAAGACCTCTGATCACGAGGTTTTGAGGTGCGTGGAACCACTTCTTAATTGTTGTTGTTCCCAGATCCACCCTGACCCGGGGTGATAGCACCTGTTAGGGTTCCATCTATGTCAAATAGTTAACACCAAACTTGGGTCAAAACACTATGAAAGTATAAAAATATATTTTTATGGTAAAAATACCGGTAATACATTTTCATAGTTAAAAAAAATTACCAGCAATACATTTTTTTTGTAAAAAATGATTAATTCATCCAAGAAAATAAAATTTCGGTAGTAAAGGCATCACTAAAGAGTTGATATGCCGTTAAACAAACTAGACTAGTTCACTCGCCACTAATTTTTAATTAATTTGTAGCCAAAATATGAAATTATATCACGTGATGGCTGATGATGACTATGAAAGTAGAATAACTTTTTAAAAACATATTCTAGAATACGCTACATTTATTTGACCACTTATAGACAATTTTATTGCATGATAATGCCAAGTATCATGTTTCACGAATCACTGTAATGACACTAAAGCACTTAGGAAACGAAATTTTATAACACTGTTCTGCATTCTATTTACATTATTCGGACAATTGTCCTCATCTTTGTCGCCATATTTATTACAACGTTTTAACCGTTGTAATAAATATGACGACAAAGATGAGGACAATAGTCCGAATAATGTAAATAGTGTACAAAATACCTCATCTCAGAAATATAGACAGATACTGAAAGGCCGAAACGTTGTAATAAATATAGCGACAAAGATGAGGCCAATAGTCCGAATAACGTAAATAGTGTACATAATACCTCATCTCAGAAATATAGACAGATACTGAAAGGCCGAAACGTTGTAATAAATACAGCGACAAAGATGAAAGTCCGAAACGTTGTAATAAATATGGCGACAAAGATGAGGACAATAGTCCGAATAATGTAAATAGTGTACGTAATACCTCATCTCAGAAATATAGACAGACACTGAAAGGCCGAAACGTAGTAATAAATATGGTGACAAAGATGAGGACAATAGTCCGAATAATGTAAATAGTGTACATAATACCTCATCTCAGAAATATAGACAGATACTGAAAGGCCGAAACGTTGTAATAAATATGGCGACAAAGATGAGGACAATAGTCCGAATAATGTAAATAGTGTACATAATACCTCATCTCAGAAATATAGACAGATACTGAAAGGCCGAAACGTTGTAATAAATATAGCGACAAAGATGAGAACAATAGTCCGAATAATGTAAATAGTGTACATAATACCTCATCTGAGAAAAATAGACAGCTTTTGTCCTGTCTTACCTGACCTGTTCATGACGGATCATCTTTGATATTTAAAATTTTTCTTCCGAAACCAAAGAAGTTTATGAATTGAAGATATTTTTTCTAATAAACTCATTGGAATAAAATGGAGCAGAAACTTTGTTTTAAAAATATGTATTTTTCTCTTCATAATCCATAATTTCATGTGAAACAACCTAATATATTATTTTGTTGGCAATAATCCAACCTTGCAACAGGTTGTTTCAATACCCGCGTCTTCCGTTTGGTTAATTTCCACATTCCTTCAAGTTTGGCTCGGAACACGCGGCAGGAAAAAAAAAAAAGAAGCTGGTTTCTAATTAATTTTCTCTACCACTTAAAATTCTTCATTGACTTCCCCGCTCATGTTATCTTCAACCGTTCGTGCAAAAACCACATTGAGTGCACTTCCCGTGGGGTAAGGATTAAAGTGATAGGGAGAGTCATGCACAAGCCATTGACAGTGAGTACTTTCCTCAATGTTCAATGAACGCTGTCTTTTGCCAAATTTGGCTTTCACTAATCAACAATTAAGCACGGAGGTTGATAATTTCAAATGGGATTTTTTGACCGGCCGGGCCCGAACATGTCACTATCTGCTTGGAATATATATCTTCGCTTTTCTATTAGCAATTACATTATATATATATATATATATATATATATATATATATATATATATATATATATATATATATATATCAAAATAATTGTCGGACTTAGTTCATTTCATTATATATATATATATATATATATATATATATATATATATATATATATATATATGTATATATATATATATATATATATATATATATATATACACACACACACACACACACACACACACACACTCATGCACATAGACATACACAGAGTGCTGAAAGGTTCTCGGTCCGACCAAGAAGCCCCCTTCACCCGCACACAAACAAACATGAAATTTACTCAGATCAGGAAGTGGATTGGCGCGAAAACATTTCAGCATACATTCACACAAAACACACACACATACATTTACACAAACATACACACACATACATTTACACAAACATACACACACATACATTTACACAAACATACACACACATACATTTACACAAACATACACACACTCGCTCTCTATCTCTTTCTCACCCACATATATAGCCATATAGTTGGGCACGTGGTGTAATGGTTAGCAAGCTTGTCTCGCTAGAACAATTTCGACCGAGTAGTAAGTTCGATCCTCACTGGGTGCCCCATACTTTCGGCCTTGTGCCACATCTAAGCTACGCTTGGAAAATCACTATAGTTGGGAACTTCGACGTGGTGTAATGGTTAGCAAGCTTGCCTCCCTAAATCAATTGCGACTGAGTAGTGAGTTAAATTCTCATTGGGTGCTCCATACTTTCGGCCTTGTTCCACAGCTAAGCTTAGTAAAACGCTATATGGGCATATACATAGTTACATTAATGAGCTTGAACCTTAACGATGCAAAAGACATTTATTTTACACACAAACTTTTATTTTCAAACATAATCTCATTCCTTGTCAAAACACAACATTTCTCAAAAGATCATAGACAGTGAAAATTTCAAATGAAAATTCAGCTAATATTTGAGTCAAGCTACGGAATTATTGAACTATCCTTACACACACATACATATACGCGCACACACACATATACGCACACACAAAATCTGTATCCTGAAACACAGTATTCTAAATTTTGGTCGATAAGATGTTCCATCTACGTGTGGGTACTAAAATGTTCCTGACACACTTCCCTGAAATTTAAGCAAACAGATTTTTTAAGGGTTTCTTGGTCGGGCTTAGAACTTTTTAACACCACCCCACCCCACCCCGTATAAACTCAATCTGTATCCTTTTAAGAATGCATACCAATTTATTTTCCACTTGAAATTAAATTAGAAATAAAATGTTTGTCGTTGGTCTCTCGGGAAAAGCGGCTATTAGAAGAGGCAGAAATTACGTTGTTCAATAAACTTCTAAATCTTATTGACAAAGTCACCCGAAAATACCAAGGAAAAATAATCTGCTTCATAATTAGCCACCCCCTCAACCTCACGTGCCCAGTCCTCGACTTATTTCTGTTAAGGGAATGAATACTGAAGTTCTTCGTGCGAACACGTTGCTTCCTTAAGAAACTTTTAGCGAACGACTAACAATAGAAAACACATTGGTTAACGAGACTCGCCATTTTTGCTACGAAGTGTGGACGTAAATATTTATGTGCTCCTGGTGCGTTTATCCTGCAAACAATATTGGCGGACTCATGTGAGTCCGGGTAAAAATAAGTGGGAAAAAACCACATTGAATGTAAACCAACAAGTATTCAGAAATGTATTAAAAGAAGAATTTTACAAAAACAAAAAACCAGAAATGAAGTTGAAGTCGTGAAGAGTTCAAAGCAACATTCAGTATGTGTCTCCGAGGTACTTACATGCGGACACAGCGAGAAGAAAACGCCAAAGTCAAAAAGGAAAGGGGAAGAGGATTTCAAATCCCGCGCTGCCTGTGATTATCGTCAGGGGGCGCTAATTCAATATATTCGGTAATGTAAAACTGTTCAGAAAAACAGATTTATTAGGAAAAGCTAGTATAATAATCCTGAACATTTACTGGTAACAAACAGCCTGCATACGAAAGGAAGAGGAGCTGTGTAAGTACACAGAGGTAGAAAAGAGTGTAAGACAAGCATACTATTTATTTAAACTATTAACAGTGAAGCGATCTTAATAGAACTAGAAGTCCTACTATGATTTATTATTGGCGAGCACAATGTTGGCAACATAAGCTGCGTAGATTGCCGTAATATCAGACACAGAAAGAAAACTGGAGGAACTCTTGCACAAGATAGTAAAGGAAAAGAAGAAGAAAGGACTAAATTCCAATTATAAAAGACAGAATATACTGACATTAAGAAAAGGAATAGCTCAAGACACGAGTTAAAAATTGATGACGTCAAAATCAAGGAAATACAGAAATCTGAGAAATATTATTACGGATAATGGAAAATGTGACACCATAATCCAAGGGGCACTGGAGTAGAAAAAGATGCCTTCCAAAAAGTAAACAAAGTATTAAGAAACAGGAAAACTTCGTCAAAAACGAAGAAAAAAGTGCTGAACTGCTATACAATACTAGTTTTAAGGAAAATAAAAACGAAAATGTTAGTTGGGCTTAAGATCATAAAAAGGCAGTTGAAGTTTCAGGGTCACAACGAGGAAAAAGAAATTGTGGAACTCATATATTGAATGCAAGCCTGTCTGATGCGCTTTGGTAAAATGGCTGCCAGAACAGGGATAGTAAGGGGACAAATATTGCTTAGAACGACGCAGCATAGGAAGTTAGGGAGAGCCGTGATCGCTCATGTTTTGAAGGCACACTGCGAATAAAAGAAGAAAAATACTGATGTGAATGTCAAGGAAATTGAACCCTTGAAGCTTTTCTTAAACTTCATGTCGCACTATTTCGTCTTCGCCTCTCACAATGTCTTTTTCTTCCTTCCCATCTGCCTCGCTCGCATTTTTATTCTTTTTCCTGTTTTCTTTTGATCACTCTGTCTGTGCGTCTTTCAATTACTCTCCTCCCCTCTCTTTCCTCCCTCTTTCTCTCCCATAAGCTGAAAAGATCACTCAAGTCTCGACCTTTCTCTGGTCCGTAGTTCCTTATAAAATGCAACAGCCAACTGACTTTTTCCTCACATTTCTTTCATATTCCAACAGAGACCAGTGCTTTGGGCCATCGACTTGAAGAATTTTTTTTTTTTACATTCAAATTGGCAAGTCATGTGATATTTATTTCTGGGCGCGAGTTGCCGCTATTGACAAGGGGAAGTCAGGGTTCACTTTCTTCCGGTTTCAAGGGGCAAGGATCAGCGCCGTGACGATTGCAGAAAAGAAGGTCATAGAGCGCATTTTATGTGGGCAGTCGTTAGCTCACTTTGCTTCTTCAATCAACACATTGGCAAAGTTAGTCAATAATCTTCTTCGACATCGGTTTTGTTTCGTAGACACTCTTTGTTATCTACTCAAACGCGAATGGACGCCATATTTGATTCTTTTAAACAAGGTTCTTCATTTCCTTTTATTTGATCCATTTATGTTTGTTAAATTTAAACGTAGAAATTCTAAACGAACCTTGGAATGTGAATAATACTCTCCTATGTCAGGAACGTGTCGCTTACGTTTCAACACCATAACCATTTAGGTATGGCTGTCTTATAACAGCTTTAGTAGGTTTTTAGGGGTTAAATTACTATACATTAGGGACCTACATTAATTTTCGATACCTAGAGTTTGAAATAAATTAAAAAAAAAAATGAAAAATCTTTTTGAAGCTTTCATTTTTTTACTTTAATTGAAAGCTAAAAGATTACATTTACTATTT
Source organism: Acanthosepion esculentum (assembly GCA_964036315.1). Taxonomy (NCBI): domain Eukaryota; kingdom Metazoa; phylum Mollusca; class Cephalopoda; order Sepiida; family Sepiidae; genus Acanthosepion; species Acanthosepion esculentum. Next base: position 6,112,733 of record OZ038487.1, on the reverse strand, counting down.
CCAGTAAGCAAAATACTCTGTTGTTTCTCACACAGATTTTATAATCATTGGAATCGATTTCTTTTTTGCTAAAATAGTTAATTAGCGCCCTTTTTCAATCGTCTTTCATTGAAATGTAATCCTCTTTATTAATAAATATTCTAAAAATAAAATATACTTTTCAGAAGTTTTATTTGAGTAATTTTAGCTGATTTAAAGTATAATTAATCAGATTTGAAACAAATCTTATTTACTTTATATTTAAAATACCGCAGAAATGATTTTTTAAAACATACAGTAGCAGTGTTTTTTAACTGATAGTAGTCATGTTTACGTGTCTGACGAGGCGATGACAGATTCATTGTTGTTCTACGGAGGCTTTATCTGTAAAACACAAATTAAGAAAATAACGATGATTTTTATATAATTTTTAAGGACTCAGTAATCTTAAAAATGTTGGAAAATATTCTTCGTAATGATAATCTAATTTTAGGAATGTTGACTTTACATTTACTAACGCTCTTAGTTTCTGAAATGTCGTGTATGGTCGACCATACTTTCAAAAATGGACACGTTACATAATATTTTATATACATTAAAAAATTCAAAATCTTGATGCATAATGATTTCTATTAAGCTTTTCAATTTTTGATTAATAAATATAGTTTACAAGTAATAACAATACTACCTAACGCAATCAAAATAATGCGGAAATTTAAAAGATTTAAAACTTTATAAATTATTAAAATTAAAATTAAGAAATAATTAAAATAAAAAAATGAAAACAATTTTTGTAAAAATTCATTATTCATGGAAAAATATCTTTTCTTCAGACAATAGTGTCATTAATAGATCTTATTTCTAAAGCAATTAAAAGCTTTTTTAATTAAATATCAGTTTTATCCCATTTTTTAAAAAATTTTACGATTCGGAGCAAATTCTCGGGAAATGAGTAGCAGATTGAAAAGAAATGGTGGTTTACATTCTCCAAAGAGGCCTGTTTTTAACTAATAAAAGTGTAAGTGTGTGTTGGGGTGGGGGGCAGCATGAAAAACGTGAAAAATATTTTTACCATGATTCTCTAAAAAAAACAAACTTAAATAATTTAATTCATTTGTGAATAATTCCTGAACGTTTCATTAAAATCCGAATTATTTGATTTTTGCAAAAATTTCGAAATTAATTTTTTTTTTACCGGAAACAAGGCGCCAAAACTAAAATTTTGAACGTGCTAGAAATGATTAAAAAAATAATAAAATAATGCTTTGGTCTTTCCTCTTAATAATAACATAAAAATTTTGACGATATAACTTTGTTTTTATTAAGTTTTGGACCTTTTTTTATCATGCTGTGGTGTTTTTATTTTTTTTTATTTTTTAGAGAATTAGTGGGGTACCTACTATAAATGAATGACAAGATGAGAATATTTTCGTTTGAAACTAAAATTTTGTTCTAAAATCCGGCAATAAATTCGAAACAACTTCACATCGTCTTCTAAATGGTAAAGAGTTACACAAAACATTAAACTTTTCAAAATTAAGAAAGAAATGTGTAAAACTGAAAATTCCATGTTTGCTCGTATTTAAAAATATCTCAAAAATACTTCTCGTTTGTCGTATTCGAAGTTGAATTATCTTAGAGGAGAATGGTTGGTTTCCCTGACACGGTACAGTACTTGTAAAATCTGTTAACCTCGTGTGTCTTCTGTTTCCCCACGCTGTGTGTTGCTCCTGGGATTTCCGTAGCATGTAGATTTTTACTAGCCCTACTGTCAACCGGTTTTTAATTCAGAGTTGTCTTTCTCCTAGATTAGTTTCCAACCAAGGCTAGAGATCACAGTCTACTCTGCTATTATTCCATAACTGCCTAGAGAAGAAATGGATTTATATTATTCCAAGAGTATTTCTGCAAAAATGAACACAACTGCCTCGGGTTGAATATGAACTCATTTTGCACCGATAAGCATTGCGCCTTATGCAAACATCCATTTGTATGAGGTTAGAAAAAAATGAATGGTTGATTTGACCAATAAAAGTTAAACTATTACAACTCTGATTAAACACAATTTTATGAGTCAAACTAATCACTATTAGATTCTACACAATGTCGACAACGATTCTGCAGCGAATTTATTCCATCGCTATAAAAAGTTGGGTCACAGGCAATCGGCAAAATGCTAGAATTTTCTAACTAGTCCGCGGTGGTGTATGCCGACCTGCTCTATGAAACTAAGGCGAGAAAAAAATTGTAATAGGGGTCAAGTCTGTTGAATAGGGAGGGTAAGGCAGGAACTCGATACTTATCTACAATTTGTGCTGAGTTGTTTGTGAAATATGAGATCTCTCTGTATGTCCATTATTGACCAAAGTTTTTCCAACTTTTGACTCATTTGTTACAAATTACGACAAAGGGTCTGTTGTGATTGTCTGAAAATGTTGCAAGTAGCTAGAATTACTACATGTCCAAATTGTCAGAAGGATCGTTTTGGGGATGAAGTTTAGGTTTTGGGTAGGATGAGGTTAGAGAAAGTTCGCCGACCCAAAGTAAGTCACGTTTTTGGATTATCATACAGAAGGTATTTTTTTTTATCAGTAGTAAAAAGAATAATTTCAGAAACGATTAGCCAAATTGCAGAAAATATCAATGGGTTAAAGGTTTTGATTTTCAGACAAATCATGGGGAAACTCACTTCTGCATTTTCATCAATTTGCAGATTTCTGCCAAATGGCTTCCGACTGTTGAATGAAGAACACAAAGATTTACCCCTCCCCCCATATTCGAGTGTTTGTTTCTAGATGAACCTCCATCATGGTCCGCATTAGGGTCGTAAGTACACCACATACGCTACAGCCACAGTTCTCGTTCGATCACCGAAGTTAAGCATCGTAGAGCCAGGTCAGTACTTAGATGGGGGACCACTTGATAACACCACCTACTACCGGGGTAAACTTCTTTGGGCGTGGTGTAGTGGTTAGCAAGCTTATATCGCTAGAACAATTACGACTGAGTTGTGAGTTCAATCCTCACTGGGTGCCCCATACTTTCGGCCTTGTGCCACATCTAAGCTACGCTTAGAAAATAACTATACAGCCACAGTAGCAGTGGTGTGTATTGCGTAAGATAGCCTGACGGAGCGTTACACTCTCTAGACTGGTTTGAATTCAGAGTTGTCTCCTAGACTAGTCTTTAGTCAAGTTTGTTCTGCTATTTACCCATAGCTGGGGAAGAAAAAAATGGATTCATGCCTTTCCCAATTGTAAGTACATTTCCCAAGCCCGTAAGTGAATCTAATGAACTCGATTTCTCAGTCCGAGCCGCTATCCATTTTTTTTATTTTGTGTCCCTTCAGTTGGTAATAAATACCATAAAAAAATATAACGAAACATCACTTCAAATCAGCCAGTACCGCTGCTGCTGCTGCTGCAGAAAAAAGATATTTCAAAATTATATTCATAAGTCAATTTTAAATTTAGATACCGTAATTTACTAAAATTATATCCTACCTCTGTTCCATATAAGTTGTTACAGTTGCATACAAATTTCACACGCGAAATATAATAATTCTTTAAGTAGCAATGGTAGTATTTACTAAGAATAGCTGGAGGCAATGACTTATCTTAATCCGTTACGTAAAGTGTTATTGTTGGTTTCATATGTATGTATGTATGTATGTATGTATGTATGTATCTATCTATCTATCTATGTTACTGAAGTCTCTATCGCTATGTCATTGAAGTCTCTATCGCTATCTATGTCATTGAAGCCTCTATCGCTATCTATGTCATTGAAGTCTCTATCGCTATCTATGTCATTGAAGCCTCTATCGTTATCTATGTCAGTGAAGTCTCTATCGTTATCTATGTCATTGAAGCCTCTATCGCTATCTATGTCATTGAAGCCTCTATCATTATCTATCTATCTATCTATCTATCTATCTATCTATCTATCTATCTATCTATCTATCTATCTATCTATGTCTCTTTCTTCCTATCTATCCATGTGTGTTCCATGAGAAAGCATCAGTTTTTAATTGATTGTTGTTTCGAATAAGACAGGAGGTTGTATTCAGGAGTTGGTGGTAGCGTAGAGGCAATATGTGTCACGATAACGGGGTTGGCGATGTTTATCTTTTAACAAATGTTGTTCGTGTTTAAATGGAACTCTTTCCCTAGGGAAAAGCAGTTTTCCATAAACGTCTACACTATTCCATCGATAGATACCTCGACTAAGACTATAATATTTCTAGCATGCCATGCTGGTTGATGGGGGAGAGAACACTTATTCCATAATGTCCTTTCACTGGCATGCACCAATGTTTTACCTGGAAGAGTGGGCTTTTGATCAAACTCATCATTATCAGTCCCATGACCGAGTGTGATCGTAGGGTTGCTGCGCAGCTGAAAACCCGACCAGTTCCCATCCACATATCTGGGTTGAAAACCGGACAGGCATTCATCCATGCGTAGCGTGTCCCTAAAAATTAGACCTGTCGAAGCCCATCACACTTCAGGTCAAATCACAGCCGATGTTGTCCAACATGAAGGCTCGCCTTGGTCACAGACACGTTGCCGTTGATTCCATCGGAGGAAGTCTCCGCCCTGACCATTGACTTCAATCTAAGAAGCCCTTCTTCCATCAATGCCGTGTTATCACATCACTGGTTGAATCCATAACTATAGAGCCAAGTCTACCCCATTGTGCAAGATGGCCGATGAACCTACAAGAAGGTTCATCCAGAGGTTTTATTTCCATCTTACTGAGTGTGCCTAACCACCATTTTCGTTAGAAAAGCCTGATAGGGGGACCAGTTTAATTGTCGATAACCTGACCATGCGGCAGGTAATACTCGGTTACATGGTACAAAGAGCACTTGCAGAACTTCCGTCCTTCTCTCCGATCCTGAAAAGAAAAGCTAGTGATATTTAAAAAAAGTATGTTATTATTCACAAATCCAGCATGTCATGTTACAAGAAATGGTGTTTTTTCACGTGCAGGAAACATCATGGCATCTACTCCAAAACTATTAATTGTCCAGACTATAGTATCACTGATTGGCCGTTAAGGGCCACATGGCCAACCAAGAGCAGAGGGAAGAGAAAGAAAAGTTAACATAACGGGAGTCAGCATTTGAATGTTAGTTTCCGATAAAGTATTGAGATGCAGGTTTTCGTTTAAGAAATATTTCAAATAATCCATTTTCTTAATTAAGCAATATTTCCCTAAATTAGAACCATTTCATTTGCGCACAATTCAACTATTGGAGCTGTGGTTAGCATACAGACTTGGCTGCTCAAAGAAGAAACATTTTGCTCAAATAAGTAATGGGAAATCTTCGTTTGTGATAAATGGCGCCAATTGTGAATTGTTGACCTCTCAGTATACAATTCTACGTCATAACGAAAAGATACACATTCACAAATCATTCTGAAAATTCTTAGATATGCTGTCTGTTATTGAGTTTTGAGAAGTGTTTTCGCAATTTAACCACAAGAAGCAAATGATTCAGATCCTTTCTTTGTAGATATTGTAGGTATTATGAGTAATTGACAGAATGATCTTTTATTTCGATTCACTAATCAGACTCCTTGGACAAATCATTCCAATCATTCATCTGCGTTTTCGTGATTTCGATAACAACAGAAAACCTGAAAAAGACCGGAGAACCTCGATCAAGAAATGTGACAGCACCAATTCCGATAATTTGGAGAATAATATTACGTTACCTCACGGGTCCGTCTACTGAAGAAATCCTTCTGTCTGATAAAGTATTCACATAATTTAACTGCAAATTCCTTGATGTTTTATATTTTCCGTATTTGGGAACTCATGCTCAATACAGCGATAAGATTGCACGTCTTGTGTCTGGATTTTATTTTTTAACCGGCAGTGATAAACATGTGGTTCTCGTTGGTACCATTGTCATCTGGTCCCAAAATAGAAGACTTTTTTTTTTCTTGTAAACGTAACGATTCCCAGGCGAACCGTCTCCCCTTTCTGTTTTTGTGAATTCTGAGAGAAAGAAAGTGGCGGGAAGGGAAGCAAAAGAAACGACTGGAATTCCAACCGTGGGAAAATGAAAAACAAAAAGAAAATCAGCCCATGTAAAAAGAGGGAAAGGAAGCATCATAGGCGGAAGAGAATTGTGACCTACCGTTCATTGGGGTGGGGCGAAAGAAGACACTGTCAACAGGTGTTAGGTTCTATTACACATGTTAGCAAAGATGAGAGAAAAAGAAAAGAGGAAAACCACCCAAAGAAGATTTCCCTGTGAATGAATAAAAGCAGACGTGAAATCAAATAACGCAGGGAGGAAAAGACGTTAATAAACGAAAAGGGAAATAATAATCGTAACTTTTTTTTTATCTCTAGGGAAATAGGATTAAAAATATGAACGCCAAACATGGAAAAATGCTCCTGTGCAGGGTATCAATGAGATTTTTTTCTAAGGTTCTGTGGTTGACTTCTGAAGTATGCTATCCCTATTTGCATGTCTCATAAAACAATTAATAAAGAAGTAGATGCAAAATTAAAGTCAGAAACAACGAAGCAGAGAAACACAAAATAAACTAAATATAATTTTATCAACCCTCAGAAAAAAAAACCCGATATTATAGAAAATACCGAAGGGAAAAGGTTACTATAAAAAGACAACGAAAAGATCAAAACTAGAATGACGCATTCATTCTTACTGAGATAAGAATCACCGCCATAGTTTCCTACATGCCAAACTCAATATATAGTAAAACATTTTCTAATTAAATGCATTGATCTTGACTCCAAAATATAATTTCTTCAGAGCAAATAGCCTAAAATAACTATTCGAAATGGTATTAGGGGGTTTTCAGGATCGTGGAATCACCTCTTAAATACTGTTGTTTAAGGTCGACTCTGACCCGGAGTGGTAGCACCTATTAGGATCCCAGCTATGGGCAAACAGTTACCATGTCTGTAAAACAAGAAGACAATAGATTTCAACAACTGGGATGATCCAGCTGGAGAGCTATTATCCAGAATGTTGATAACATTAACGGGCATTGGGGCCAAAAGAAGCTGTCATTACGTATCAGCTGGGTAAGGTATTTATATGACACCAATTTTGATTCAAAACCCGACTAAGCCGAAATAGTCACTGAGAAACAAACTGACTAGCAATGACTTACAAGATTATTTGCATTAACTATTGCTCTATGGCAGAGATCGGCAAACTTTTTTTTAAGTGAAACTGACTGTCTATGATTTTTTGCGGATCAAGACGAAATAAAACGAAGATCGCGTGATTTAAAAATTTTTAAAACCAGATTAAATAATATTTACAATTAAATACACAATTCTTTTCGCGATTTTATAAAAAAAATAAAAATAAAATCGTTTTAAGTATAGTTATAGTTATATTGAAACTTAACATTTCAATATCGACAATTTCACCATTCTTTAAAAATAATGGCGCCAAATGATAAAAACTATAATTGAAAACCTGTTTCCGATTATAACTAACGTATGTTTGTACATATCCTTTCAAATCTATCAACAAGATATTTTGATTGGTTGAAACAACAATTGTCTTGAAAGTTCCTTCGAAATTTGTTATAAATGTTTTACAATGGTTAATTGCTTTCTATCGTCTGATAGTTGCCTCCTTCAATTTCATTTTAAATATTTTTAATATATATATATATATATATATATATATATATATATATATATATATATAAGTAAAAGACAATAGGAAAACTGTAATAGTTACCGACGCCTTTCGTCCAATGTGGACTTTTTCAAGGCAAAAAACGAAATGAATTTATTTAAACAAAGTAACTAATAATAACAAAACAAAATGTCCTTAGCAACTGGAAGAATTTAGAAAATTATGAAAATAACGTTCTCTAAATTCTTCCAGTTGCTAAGGACATTTTGTTTTGTTATTATCAGTTACTTTGTTTAAATAAATTCATTTCATTTTCTGTCTTGAAAAAGTCGACATCGAACGAAACGCGTCGGCAACTATTACAGTTTTCCTGTTGTCTTTTACCTTTATAAATAGTGTCTTTTTCTACAGGTTAACCCCGAGAAAATTTTCACACACACACATATATATGTATATATATATATATATATATATGTATATAAACAATTTCAGATTCGACATCAGGTTATAACGTTTTTAAGATTAAAAAAAAATAAGTTACTTGACTTGAATAATTGACGTTTTTCCTGTGACGTATTTAAAAATAAATAGGATATCTGTTAGTAAATTCAGTAGATTTATCTTTTGCCCTGACGAGAACGGATTTGTGTCTACGAAACTCCGAGCCGGAAGATAAGTTAGTTAACCGTTTTATTCATCTTTTCATTAATGTGTATACATATATTATGGACATAGGAATCAACCGTGGATAGTGCGTTAAACGATCCTCGAGCCATGATTTGATGATCGATTAGTGTCTGAAACTGATCTACAGTGTTGATTTCTGTGTCCATACGGTTTATAGCTACAAAAGTTATATCCCTTATAAATATAGCAAATTTGAAACAATATTATATTCTTATATATAACAACATAAGATATAGACAGAAATTTTGTTACACATAAGAAAGGAAAATAGTATAAAAAATATTTAAGAAAACTAAATTTCATATGCCTAGTTGGACCGCCAGAAAAAATGTCACGACTAGTCGTAGCTTGCTGACCCCAACTCTACAAGAAACATGTTTGCGGGGTCTAAAACTTTTAACAAACGTTTGTGTGAGGACCCGTGTTTATATCAGCATCGTCATGAACTTTTCGCTACCAAAGGAGTTAATTGAAGCTATGATATGTCATGAGATACACACGTCTTACAGACATGTCATTCCATTTAGCGACTGTCTTATGCTAACGAAAGGACAATTCTTGATCGTAGCTGGTTGAATACTTAGAGGCAAAGGAAAGGGACAGAAGGCTAAATAAGATTGAGGATTTATTTATTCCGCCATTGTTTCAAGAAAAAATATGATGGGTGGAAAGGCAAAGATACTTGGCGAGAAAAATAGCCTCGCAAAATTAGAGGTGTTCATTTATTTTGCAATTCTTTGCTTCCTATTCGTTTGACATAAAAAGTGATATGATCCAATTTAGTTTTCATTATAAGATAATTACATTTAAGAATGTTTTATGAAGCTCAAGCTTTTTCCTGAACAATTTTAAAACATTTTTGTTTTTAATGCTTCAATCACACAAACATCTTTGTGTCACCCGGCGTGATTTTTTTCCCTGGCTGGTTAATTTTCATGCCATTTTCTGTTTTGCAAAATTTTCAAAAAGAAAAGACATAGGGAAGAACAGACAGAAGGAAGTCACGTGACGTCTGTGATGAATCCAGAAAATGCATCACCGGCGTTACGTGGCTTCCCTCTGTCTTTTCTACAACTATTTTCATATCAATTGTTCTGATGAACTTTTTCTTCCTTAGTGCCCCGGCTGCATCAATTTAAGCGTGCTACTAAATAGGCAACAAAGCCTCACTATTTTACTATCGAACTGTTCTGTTCTAATCGTTTCTCGTCCCCTCGCCTGTGGATGTCCCTTCCGACTGCTTGCTTCCCTGTTACCTACAATCTTCAAAATTTTAAATGCAACGTCAATCGCCATTTTCTGTCTTCCTGAATCCTGTTCCTTTACTGTCCTTTCTCCTCACTAAAGACTCCTTATTCTCTTTCACTCCCTGTAACCCCATGCATCTTAGTGGCTTTATCGTCATATATCGGGTGAAATGATAAAAATGTTTTCTTAACGTAATCGAGTGTATCAAAAAAGAGAATAAAAAAGTATTAAGTTCAAGACAAACGCCAACGAGTTTAACTTTGATTTAAATTAACCATTTTAATTATTTGGCCTTCGACTTATTTAAACGGATTCGGTTGTTCGTCAAGACCAGTCAGTTATTACGATTTATTTTAGAAATTTAATATCGTGAAGATTGATGACATTTTTCTTACTAATTTATTTGAAACTTCTTTTTTTGATTGCGTTTGTCCGTCTTACAAGCGAATCGCTTGAATGAGCAAAAATAGTCTTCTTTTATGAGTCAGTTTGGTTCGATGGGTTGTCCTTCAGAACAACGCAATGAATATGCAAGCGTGTAGATACTCGCCAAAAAAATGAAAGGAAAATAGAGAACTTGAGTAAACTTACCTCAAGTTGCGATCGAGAATTGTTTTCCTCTTAAAATAAAGGTTAAATTCGCGCCTTATCTTGTAGTGGGCAATTCTGTTTACGATCTAGTTTATAGTTACGAAGCATTATCTTAAATTAATAACTCTTTGCAAACAGAAAGGACAAACGGTGATTTTTCTCCTAAAATGATAATTACATTTTGTCACGATTGGTAGAAGAGACTTGGGTGTCGAAGTAGTTGAGATTCAATTTAATAGTTAATCAACAATAGTCACTGCTTCAGCATTTGGATTTATGTCAAAAAGAAAAACAAAAATTAGTTCTGTTTGGTAGCGACATAAATGCATTTTTATGACTATTTCGTGAGAGAAGTGAGTATTAGTGAGAGGGGTGTGGTAGGGTTAGGTCGACGTGTTCAGAAACTGGAATCTTCAAATACAGTTTGAATTTCAGCTGCAATTATGCTTTTTATGTTTCAATGAAAGGCATGAGTTTACATTTCCCTGCGCGTTGTCCTATTATGAAATATGATAGCAAAGGTCTCGTCACTTACATTTACAGTGAATGGTTTATGGTTTCCGGACATTTTTTTTTGTACAAACTCAGTTGGTCATAGTTCTAGCCTATGAGCAGGCATTCCCCAAGTTAAAATAAAAGTTTAAACTTGGCTGTATTGTAGTCAGTTTGTTTGTATGCTTGTAAAATCTGATAGCCTCGAGTACAAATATTAGTACCTACGTTACGAAGCAAAACAAACCAAAACTAAAAGTGGTTTCTCGAATCACGGGCATTTTTGAACGAGTCGCCTACAAGCAATTGAAAACGAGCAGTTCTGTTATGTTGTCGGGCGAAACATATCGGATCCTCCCCACCACACACCTACAAAATGCACGCAGCCAGATAACCCAGATGTGGTTGACGATATCAAAAAAGATTTCAGATTTTCTTTGGGAAACCCATTTGTTAGTAAAAGGTTTACACGAACATTATATATATATATTTTTTAAATCATTGTTGAATTCGGTTCCCACTTCTTAGCCTTGATGTCGCCATAAAATGAACCAGGGTTATATTCTATCGATTAAATACGTTTGGAAAAAGCGGCAGGCCTGTTTGTGTCACTGATTTACGTCGCCTTCTCGCTGAGATTCCTAGCCTTGGTTATCGTGGATTTCGTAGCAGCAAAAACTGAACTTGGGGAAATTTAAAATTGTTAGCACTACGAATTCTAGTCGAGATGTCAAACATACGTGTGAATAGGGAGCAGTTCGACGTGGTGCAATGGTTAGCAAGCTTGTTTCGCTAGATCAGTTACGACTGACTAATGATTTCGGTCGTCACTGAGTGCCCCATAATTTCGGCATTGTGCCGCATCTACATGTGAATAGACGTATGTATGTGTAACATAAAATGATTTTTTAAAAAAAAGCCATAAACTTTCCTGACACTATATAACTTTCTGATGTATCGTTAAACACAAGAATTCCAACCGTAAATGCCATACCAATAATACTTATAATTCTTTTCATTACGTAATAAATTGTTTAGCGGTCTTCATCAGTATAAATGTTAAATGTAGCTAAACAAACTTTTACATACTTTGAGCTGATCACCAAGCGCGATAGTAGCAGTCATATATAAAGGTTTCTTTAATATACAGTAAAAAAGTTATGACTGTCTACTAGATGTACTTATAAAATATGTAAAAGGAGAAAAAATATCAAAGAAAAGATCTGCCTTGTAATTTATCATTATGTCCTAATATAATGTTCGATACTTTGTCGTAACATTGTTCAGATAGCAAACCATTGGTCAGTTTGTACTGCTCCCAAAAAGACTCCTTGTGCCATGCCGTACTCTGTCCAGATCAAACCGAAAACATAGTATTGCGCCATATCTAGGCCAGAGCTGCACAATCCTCACTTTCCAGTTTTGACAGACTTGAAAAGCGTTTATGCGAACTTGTGGTTGATGAATTACTTTCCACCATACAACCACCTTTCCTACAGCCTCTCAAAGGTCTGTAGCTATTCTTATGGTAGATGTTCAGAGGAGCTACTTAGTTTCACCAGTTCAGACCCTACCAGGACACGTATACTGGGTCGACTCAGTATTTATTTGTTCCCTTCGTATACCATTTGTAAGGAGGAAGTTCGAATAGGACAACCTCTTCCTCAGAAATTTTGCATTGTAGAATAGACTATCGAGAAGATGCTTCCTTGATTACTACAATCTTAACCCTAGAACACTAACCATAGATATATAGTACCCAGCGTAAATTTTTCTATTTTTATTTACAATTTTCAGTACCTGATTTTCTTACCTAAATAATATGTTTTTCAGTTCGTATTAATGTTAACTCAAAGTACAAAGTTTGAAGTGCCTGCATGTAAAATATTTAAAATAAAGATTTATATTTCATATTTTTTTTTGATATTTTCAAAATCGGGTATGATATACCCATGGTTAGTGGTGGTGCAACGTTATAGATGGTTCGTGTTTTAGGGTTAACCTTGTCTAAGGTCAACCGTTGTTTATCTTACACCCTTGTGCAAATTAATTCAAACAACCACTTTAGTTTCCTTTCTTTCACCATACGGTCAGTTTTAGACGCACTGGAGTGACAGGGTGGAATCGATTTCTATTTTTTCTCAGATTACGTCATTTGCAGTGGTGTGCAGTAATATGAATCTATTTTCGGTGTGTATTATGAAATTTGTTTGACGTTGAAAAATATTGCATTATCCATGATTGCATCTGATTTTCATCACGCCCATACACTATTGTCTCGACTGTCGATTAGTTGTCCTACGGCGATTGTCTGCGATGGACGTTACTCCAAGGAAGCGTACGAAAACTGTATTGCTGCACGAACACACTGGCAAGCCTTACCAGTGAGCAAATCAAAGTACTATAGACTGGCCTGGAAACTCTGATTAAAATCCAGTGAAGAATCTGTGGTCAATCTGCAAGAAAGGACTTCGTGGAATGGACATACGAAGTACTAACATGTGCACTGGGTCATATTTCATTGAAAAAAATATGAAAAAAAGTAAATAACGGAATTATTCATTTTGTTTTAATTATTTTGCACAACGTTGTATATATCTTCTTAGTCTCTCCTTGTATGGCCATTCAACAACCTCATTTAGTAACAGTCTACCTTCAGTGGATCTTGAACGAACAATAGTAAAACGAACACTTTAATAAACAATTATTATTGTAAGCATAATCTTCACTGAGTGGTCACTGATGTGATTTTGTGTCAAATTATACGACGCTACAGAGCGATTGATTTGTTTTTATGCCTTATCAACCCCTTGTAGATTAAAGCCGAAACATATCTTAAATTGTAAGCATAATTATTTCATTTTATGAGTGAATATTGCATTGATATAATATTGAGAAAAAGAATGATTTTCCAGATACAAGTTCTACTATTTAACCCATAGCTGGAGTAGAGATCTATCCATACATTTCCCAAGGGTATATGCGCATAAGTGGATGTAACAGACCAAACCGGAACTCGGTCGTCCGATTTCTCATTTCGACCCGTTATCCATTATACAACTTGATACAAAGAGCAACTTGCTTTGGTGACATAACATATATAAAACAAGTACTATTTTGATCTAAGAACAGATTTTGATTCCATTTTTATTTTTAATAATAAAACAAAAAAAAAACCGCTTTTCTTCTCTTCTGAAACTGATTTTGACGTTTTTGTAATGTGATTGGTCTAAATTCCGTTTACTACAAAGGAATACAAATGTATTTATTCTTACATTAAATTTCATTTGAAATCGGAAGAATAGTTTTGTTGGCATTTTTTCTAGGATTAATTTCTCGAAAGATCCAATTAAGTATTTGTAAACATTTTTGCGGCCATTATAAAAGCATTTACAAAACGTGAGAAAAATCAAGTGTTTATGCTAGTACGGCGATGAGAGAACCTGAATAATTTAAGAGCTTAGCAGAGCTTTCTTGCTTTAGATATTATAACACTATTAGACATTAGGTCTTTATGAGGTTTAATTTGAATCCTGTACAAGAACACTAGGAAGACTGTGTTGCTTGCCTTGAGAATCTGTATTCGACAACTTTTTTTTTGTTTACAAGTCACGTTCGTCTTCTCGCTATTCTGGGATTCCTCATTCCCTACCCCTTTCGTCACCATTATACACATGACATATATTTGGCTAAAATGCATCCCCGGCTAAATTTAAGTCCCGTAAATCTGAAATTCTCCCCTGGGAGTCAAGTGCCTCTTGTATGAGAATATCTGTTATATATGTATAAAATTATATTTTCATTAGTTTCATTCGGTCTTGTTTATTTTGCTTCCATTGTGTGACCATAGCCTTGTGCCAAACTAAGTTAATCTTAGGAAATTATAGGTATATAAACATTTCTTGTATTAATAAATTTGAACTGGTACTTATTGAAGAGTAAAAGTGAACTGGTCTCTAAAGTTCGATTTTCATTGTAAAGTTATGTGCTATAGACATTATATTAATGAATAGCTATTTGAACGCTTTTTCCATACATAAGGGTTAACAACAATAATGGCATCCCAACTTTCCAGGAACCGGTTCTATAATGTCAAGTAATCATTAGAAACCTATTCTGCTTATTTTCTTTTCAATCTAAGAATGGAAACAAATCACTTTATAGTATCAAAAAGAATTAAATCATCTTCATAATTCAATAGAAAACATTTATTTATTAAGATATTTCCAGATTTAAATTCTGTTCTCATCATATTTCTGGTCAGAAGTCTGATGCTTTTTGACTCTAGTGTCACCAGCTGTGTTATGGTTTCTTAGTCATATTCGAACAGAATCGCTACAGTCCCAAAGATCCAATGGAAGATTTATCAAATTTATGACTAGAAGATTGACACGTTTTTAACTTCAAGACGATTTCTTTTGTCAAAATAAGTTATTTTCATCACAGGAAGCCCTGTTTCAGCCTCTTTAGAACTTACAGCAATGGCATTAATTATATTTTTATCTATTATATATCGGCTAATAATATATAAGATTATTTTCCGATAATTCAACAACCAGTTCGCTGAGCTTTTATAATTTTCAGAATCTGTTCGCGCGAACCGGTAGGATGCCACCACTGGTTAACAATCTAATCTAGTAGATACTTAATCCTTTTCTGAGGTTCTTTTTACATCAAACACGGATATAAGTTGGGATTTGAAGGAACATACGGTTTCCAGCTCCTGTTAAATATGGTTGAATTGGAGTTCTCAACCAGTTATAGTTTTATCTTCTGCTCTTGTTACATGAAGGCGGTCAAAAGTAAAAAGCGTCTTGCAATAAGGTTTTTGCAATCAACTATCGATTGTATAATTCTATTCTTTTTACATTTTTCACGTCACTGTTATTGATTGATTTATTGATGGTTGATTTTTACGCTTGTTTTCTTCTTTTTTCTTTCATTGTCTTCCTTGTACTTTTGGGTTTGGAACAAAAGGAACATACTTCTGATGGAAAAAACCTAACGCATTATATCAAAAACCAAGGCTTTTGGGCCGGATCAGCGGATCAGAAATCGCAAGCAGTTTTTTTTTTCCTTCATATCTGCTTTTTCCTCATTCACTGCACCCAAGCCCCCCACAGTCAGTCGCAGATTCGTGAGTGAATTTTAAGAGGAAAAAAAAAAGAAATTATGTGGTTTGCTGTGTCTTGCTACCGGAACTCTGGTCAGCAGCAAAGGGTTGATTGGAAATCGAAATCTGATCGCTGGACTATGATACCAGATTGTGACCAGGATCACTACGTGTGTGATTTGCTTCAGGATGGTTCCAAAGTACGTCGCGATGACGAACACTTTTTTAGTCGACGCCACTTCTATCATCCTCCCTACCCTCTCTACACACAGAACTATAATAACAATTCGGAGGGCAGGAGTAGCAGCAATGGAAGCGTTAATCTGGATCATTCGCCTCCGCCGCCCAGACCCCCGCCACCACAGCCACATAAACTCTACCAGAGCGAGTGCGTTCGGTTCAGCACATCTTTTCGCTTCCAGATCGACGATGACTGCAACGATTACGATTCTTGGAGTTATAAGGAAAACTTCCGCCCGCAGGTAATTCTGGGAATGATTATCTATACAAACTGCATGGCATGCATACTTCTAAAATCCTTGTTTTTGTTCTTCCTTCAGTTATTGCTTTTAAATAAGATAAGGATGTTTTTCCACTCAAAATATTTTGGTAAAATCTTGATCCATTCAGCAAATATAACCGATTTTAAATTATTGAATTAGATATACTCGTGAAACGGGGGGGGGGGGGGGGTTAGAAAATTTGTGAATCCGAGAAAAGATTTGAAAAATCTCTGGATATTTGGTTAGATTTTGAGAAATGGGTTTGTGCTGAGATCTTTTCAATGCCCATCTCCGGGTGAAATGGGTTTGAAACACTCTAAGGTGAGCATTATTTTCTAGACTTAATGTCGGTCATATTTGCTGCATGAATAAACTAGGAGTTTACCGCCCTGCTACCCGAATATCACGCCTTTGAATTTGAGATCAGATATTGAGAACTTATCTCAAGCCGCAGAAACCCTTTACAGGAAAATGTTAAAATTGCAGGGATTTTTAGATTCCCAAATCCTTTATTGTACTGTGTATGACTAGAACTGTTCATTGTGTATTGTCGTGCAGAATAGTGTCTGTCTGTCTGTCGCATGTTTTTCATTAGATCTGTTTACGAATGTTACAGAACTTACAAAAATAGTAAAATGGGAATAGTGTGATTAAACGCTTGTTCCTGCTTACATACTGAACCATAACATAGTTTTTGCTGCTGTAATATTAATAATGCCAGATATTAAATTCCCGTTGGGGAAAACCTCTTAGCTATACCAACATTTTTGATAAGATTTATCTATGCTTTTGCGACCGCAGCTTTTTGATGTGTTTCCCAGTTTCTTACATTCTCTTGAGTTAAAAAAAAAAGTGATTAATTTTCTCGAACTTCTCATTGAATGTCTTGGCGTTATTCAGCTTCAGAGACTTCATTATTTTTTTTATGCCATGTTTCTTCAGATATATACATCATCGCCCCACCTTTCTCTTTTATATGATAGATTATATAGTTTGAGTCATCAGTAGACATCAAAAGGTTTCTGTAGTATTTGACCCACGGCTGAAAATACCCGATGGCCTGACTCACACCTACCATCTAGAAGTTAACCTGGTAGCCTCTGAAGTCATGTTTCATTTGCTCTCTCATTGAGAATTTACTTTTGTATAATTCGCAACAGTTTAGCACATTCATTGTTAACTTGGATATTTAACTCTTTACATAATTTTATTTATACTCTTATTTGAGTTGCAATTAAGTTACGACTTCGTACATTTTGATTAATTAAATTTATTAATACCTTCATTACAATATTTTAACCCTTAAATAATGTTATATTGGTATATAAGACTATAATTTATTTTGTAAGTTTAAAATTTATTAAAGTCTAAAATGGCAGATGTGAATGTTCTTGTCGTTAAACTGAGATGGAAGCCATTTTAATATAGCCATCGAGTAGTATATCGACAACACAAAGTAGGAAAGAAAAAATCGAAAAGTTTTACCGTACGCTAGACAACGCCTTCACTCGGTGGAAATCGCAAGAAATCACTATCCTCATGTGAGATGGTGAAATAATTGGAAAATTCGGACTATGAACGCACAGAAAAACGTGTCTAATGTATGACAAACGATCAGATAGTAATCAGCACATGGTTTCAAGTACACGTTTATGGACATTGAGAAGTCCAGGAGGTGAAACTAAAAACCAAATTGACTATATAACAGATTCGAGAATGCCGTTTTCCACTGTAAAATCTACCCTAGTTTAAATAGAAAAACGTTGAATGAACGCATATGTTTGTTATAGGCTTAAACGTGTTTAAGAATGTGGTTTGTATATTAAATCATCGCTGTTAAAATTCTCTCGTCATGTTTATCTAAAAAGCTGATCTTAAAAATGGGAAAAAAATCTTAATTAAAAGGAAAATGGGGAGGAAGGATTGAACTGCTAATATTTATTTCTCTCGTTTCCTGTTTATATAACTCGCCAAAGCAGGCACGGATATTTTTAAATGTGGCTGCCCTCTGACACTTTGACCGTGGAATAAAAACAGATTCCGTTGCTCGTTAGCGATAAGAACAAGTAACCAAGTTCAACTGTCTTACGATCCTAAACAAACTTGATTTTCAAAATCTGATAACGATGAGATCTTGCATTGAGCCGAAACACAGGTAAAAATGGGTGTGTATTCTTGGCTGAATAAGACTGAAAAAAAAAAGCCAGGTTTTCTCGTGAAATAACGACGTTATATATAAAGTACTTATTAACGTATGTTGGATTTTCTTTTAGTACGCATACGAATATTTGGTTCCAGTGATTTTACTACTCGTCACTACCAAAAACAAGACGTTGATATCAGACTGTTAATGCTTAAACATTTAAAGGGTAAATAGAATACTGAAAAAAAAAAGACATATTTCCGGCAAAATACACTTAGTAATTATAATACAAATTCTAACAAGTGTTGCCTACTTAGAAAATTGTCGACATTTGTCGCTTTGATGACGTTAAATTTGCAATAATGAAGACATGCCGTCCCAATTTATACATGCGCCTCCCATCACGTCCTGAAGAAAAGGTGGACCTTTAGAGAACCGGAGTCCTTATAAACTGTGCATACATTTGCCATTTAAACAAATATTTTTCTATTTCCTGGAAATGTTCCAACGCTATTAACAGGAAAGTGCAAACAACGATCCAATTAAGATTTTAATTTTAAAATTCTTGGTAATTGTTGACTGCCAAGAACTCTGTGAGCAAAGATATTGGCATCTGTTCTGGAAAATGACTACAATCGAAATGTCTTTGATGTTCTTGAATCGTAGCCTAATTGAACAGGTTAGGCGAGAACCAGTTACATTTTATAACCTTGACCTTTTCTATTATTTTTACTTCTATCTTTAAGGCGAGGAGAGAAGGCGGTGTTTGTCCCATCCCCCACTCCCCGTGAGTGTTAGCTAATGAAGCGAATTGGAGTGGATCTTCTGAAATCAAGCAAACAGTGGCATTTCCGTCTGGGACTTAAAATCCAAAGAACTCGTTACATAGTTGCTTCTCATATCCACAATCGGAAGGACAAACGGCAATTTTTGAAAATCTGATATTATTTCTAATTTCCTTTTCATGCTGCAGTTTGCGATCTTTGTGTGTGAAAAGGATAACTTGCGTATTTTAGCAAAAAAACAAACTCTCTCGTTCGCAAGATCTACGTTCCTTTTAGGTGTCTTGGGGCGCTTTCCCTAGAGCGATGATTAGCACCCATAGACTAGGACTATTCCCTTTTGTCGTTAGTACCTTAGCATGCGCGTTCTATCAAACTAAGCTAAATTTAATAAATCTCTACTGGTGCCGAGTCTTGTGATTCTTGCTTGAAACCGCCTTTGTAAGATTTTTTTTTTTTTTCAAATTTATTGTCGTTACCCGGTTGTAACGTATGTAACAGTAGAATATGAAATCTAATTTTGAAAAAAAAAAAAAAAAAAAAAAAAAAAAAATCCACGCCTTCGTAGAAATAAAACTTCATTATATTTGCTAGAATGGAGTATGGAAAGTTTTTCTCTTTGATAAATTCAGATTGCAATTCTCTCTGGACAGCGTTTTCTGCTGCTATTTATTTCAAGTATCTGACGTTTTTCATTTATGAATTCGAGGCTGAACATAAGAAATTGACTGACTCAATTCTCATTTATACAGACTAAGTATCACTTTGTGTTACTATTATATCCGTGCTAAAGGAATAAACATATAACACCAAGTGGATCCTAGAAGAAAGGTTTTTTGTACACAAGTACAATATGAAATACGGTACAGTTATACACGCAGGTCAATCTAGTAGTGAGTGCCACTAACTGCAAAGTCGGACGTGCTTGCGTGATCTCTATCGCTCCTCATCTCTCGTAGACAGTGGACTATATAGGTACTTGCTACCTATAGTGTAATCATTCATGGGGGTGACTGCAGGGTTATTCCATTATATCAGTTCTGAATGATCTCTTTTTGAAATCAAATAATCTCTGGGGAAAGCTTATCGATATGCAACACCAGCCTTTAAAAACGCTGCAGAATTCGGGAATTAAATCCAAACTTACTACAGTAGACTTTTTCATTTAGTTCTTTATTACGTCATTTTTAGTTCTTATTGGGACAACGTCTTAGTCACGATTTGTTCATTTGGTTTGTTCATTTATCCCAATTTGTTAATGTATTTAATAAATTACCAATCAGGTAAAATTACTGCAATGTTAGACAAGATTTAATCACATGGGCAACGGTGTGCAGTCATGCACAGTCCGTTTGATTTGTTTTAGGACTATCAATCTCAATGGGTTATTTAATGCCGACAAGATTTTTATTGCTGGTAATAATTTTTTCCTTCAAAAATATATTGCTGGTAATAATTTTTTACAAAAATGTATTGATGGTATTAAAACATATTTTTACACTTTCATAGTGCTTTGACCACAGTTTTGAAGTTAACTATTTACCCATAGCCGGGACCCTAACCGGTGTTACCACCCCAGATGAAGGTGGGCCTGGGAACACCAACAATTAAGAGGTGGTTCCACGATCCTGAAAGCCTCCTGATCAGAGGCATTGCTATTGGATGGTGTATCGTCTTAACCAGGGTGCAATGCGCGGTTTGTTTTGCAAAGGAAGCGGATCCGGAAGTAACCTTTTGCTAAAGCCAAGCAGATACGCGGACTGATTGATTGATTTGTTCCTTTCGGTTTGTCAGACTTTTATGGGTTATAGAAAGCGAGAAAGTAAGAATATTTTTTAGATAATAATAATTTTCTTATATAAGTTCTACTAATTAACTCATAGCTTGGGGAGAAGAGGTGAATTTATACCTTTCCCGAGTGTATTTGCGCATAAGTGAATTTAACAAATTCTACTGGAATTGAAACTCGGTTCTCCGACTTCCAATTCCGAACAGTTAGCCATTACACCGCCCGAACATCCAAGCTTGTAGTACCTAGTATTCCCTAGCTCGACGTTGCTTAACTCAGGTAATCGTACGAGAATTGGTGTTTCAGCTTGATATGGTTTTAAGTCTCACTCACACACACACACACACACACACACACACACACACACACACACACACACACACATATATATATATATATATATATATATATATATATATATATATATATATATATATTAATTTAAAGAAAAACAGACCACTGTAAGGCTTCATTGTACTAATTTATTTCACCAGAGAATTTTATTTTTCCCTGGATCTTCAGACTTCCCTTTCAAAAGGTGAAACGAAAAATGAATTTAAAATTTACACTTTTGACGGGCAGTATTAAGCTTATATAAGTTGACATAAAGGGTTGTGAGGGATGGTGTGAGAGACCTGGTCGAGTTTAGAGAGGGAAGGGAGAGTTTTAAAATTTATTTTTATATTTATTTTATTATAATACTTAGCTACCTATAGAGGAAGGAGGGGGGTAAGGATCAGACATTGACCTATTTAATTGGTCAACAATCCGGTGTTCTTATTAATATTTTTATTTTTACAAAACAGTGCTCAATGAAAATCTACAGAGGATAAATATTCCAAAATTCGCTTGAAAATGAAACAGGACTAGGGACTTTAACTTAACTCTGTAATTGAATTTTTAGTTTTTAGTTTGTGTTTTTGAAACATGGTAATTCCTTTGTAGCGATGGAACCATATTTTTAAATTAGTATGTATATATATATATATATATATATATACATACAATGTGATAATAAATCCATTGGTATATAATCCAAGTTTATCCTTGTAATATAAAATATTAAAACTGATCCACAAAAAGAGCTCAATGTATTTATTATTATAGAGCAAATAATTAGTACACAATAAAAAGGTAATTTTGGATTTTATTGTGTTCTCTCTCTCTCTCTCTCTCTCTCTCTCTTATATATATATATATATATATATATATATATATATATATATTGGCATCACAGCAGTGGTGAAATTGTTTCTTATTAAATTATAGACTTATAACGCATGTAATATTAACCTTTTAGTGACCGGACATGGCTGCAAAATTTGACGAAAGTCAGTATAAATTGTTAATCCCTAAATTGTATTTTAATACGAGGTATAAGCAAATATTTTATTTTAGTCTCCCCTCTGTATATTACCAACAAAAATAAATAATCAAATTAATGCTCGTCCGGTAAAAAAAATGTGTTCCAATAATAGAACAATGGACACTAAAAGGTTAATTACCCGCGGATTAATTATAATTGCCTCTTTTTATTTTAAGATGACATTTCCTGTGCCTTTTGAGCAATGTAAAGTTAATGATTTATTTTTCACTGTCTAGAAAAAGATCCGTTTACACTTCGGTAGCCATATATACACAGCTATAGCTAGAAGTGGGACATTTAAAAATCTTTTTTCTTTCTTTTTTAAATCATTTCACTCCAAGCAAAGTGGGAATGCCACTAGTCCGCAGGGGATTGACTGGGTATAAGAGGGACTGAGGGAAGGATAAAAGCAGAACGGGGTCTAAGAAGATGGAAGATGATGATTGACATTGCCTTTAAATTTTTGAAGAGTGTTGTTATGAGGGAAGCAAGGAAATAGAAGGGAGTTCCACGGGCGAAAAATACAAAAAAAGAAACTGTTGAAGTAGAAGTTTTAGTTACATTTAACTAATTCAAACTTAAAAGGGTGGGACCTAGATGCCAATCTAGCAGCACGCTTAAACTCAAGTGGTCCAAGTACCAGGGTAAAAAAAAGCTCGTCAGAGCGATGGCTTCATGCCTTCCTTATAACTTTGTATGTATTTGAAAATTCCTTAAAGTCAGAAGATATCGTTGCTGAGTTTCCTTTGAGGTAGTTGGGTTAAATTCTCAACAGCTCATATTTGAGTCTTTATGAAAGCCGCTATTTGAATGTTAATATCACAGGAAGGTTAGCGATGACTTGCAATATGATCACTAGCCCCATATCAGATTGTGTAAATACTTTGAATATATTATTCTCTTCCTCTATCTTGTGTGTCCTTCTCTCCTAAAGCAATGGATAGAAAACCAATGTTTGGAACACATGAAGTATAATTAGTACTTCATCAAAAAATATTTATGTAGATTTAAGATATCCACGTGTTTGTTTACCCCTAGTTTATATGTGTCTAATTTTAGAATTCAGTATTTTTCTTTTTTTCTTCGTATGTGTGTTGTACGTAAATTACTGTGTTTGTGTGTAAACAAACACGTGGATATTTTAAATCTACATAAATATTTCAACAGTTAAAAATATTTCTTAAAATATTTCTTGAGATATGGTCAAAAAACCTTTTAAACAACATTTAAGACACTATCATCAGTCTTCCGCCAAAAATTCAAACAAAGTCGCATTACACATCACGTGACATGCACGGTTCACGACAAACGCTGTAAACAAACACACAAACACAGTATCTCATTTGATTTCTGAGGAAAGACCGAGGTGGTCTGAAATATTAAATATACAAAAACACAGAAATAAATACTTTCATAAAAAAAACGCCCAATTTTGTTTCATTTATTTTATCCATTACATATCAAGAAAGTATACGTGGCCTCTCATTATGCTATATATATATATAATATATATATATATATAATATATATATATATATATATATAATATATATATATTATATATATATATATAATATATATATATATTATATATATATATATATTATATATATATATATATATATATAATATATATATATTATATATAATATATATATATATATATATATATATAATATATATATATATCAATCAATCGTGTTATTATATAATGCTTAGAAAATTCTTCTATAGAAAATTAATCGCTATATTTCCAGCGGAGTGGTTTCAAAAGATGCGTGAAGCGTCTAACAAGACAGGAAATGCATAGTCACGTGCTAAATGAAATCCTGATGAATCTGTTCAATTCTTTAGAAAGCTTTTGTAGCACAGCGTGAAAGGCAAATGAAATTAGAAATAAAAATCTTTATCCTGAGTGCTAATCCAATTTATATCAACACAACAATTATAATTAATTGTAATTATTTCATGACCCGTTCATAATGAATAAAATTAACAGGAGCTCTTTGTATAGATATGGAAGTACTGAAATATTCAGGTGAGGTGTAAAACTGTTGTCTCTTCTCTGTTGTTCATTTTTTGTTTAATTTCCGTTTTCTGCAAAGAACAGACGAGCATGTAAGTTGTGACGTATGTAAACAACCCGATACGGTCGGAACCTTGTTCGGCGTGTCCGGTTTTCTACATCCGGTTTTCATAAAAAGCATTGGGAGATGGCGGACAGCCGGATCACGTGTGTGGCCCGGCTGCGTCTGTTAGAGAGCTGTAAAGGCACAGACGAACTAATTTACTCCAGCGCATTTGAAAACGTGCACACAGAGGGTGCCCCCGCCTTCCGTCGGCCACTTTTGTTACTAATTACTCCGGAAGTTGAGTCGATTTCGCTGATGCTGAGAGCAAGACCCTATACTTAGAGGTTGACATCTGATAAAATCACAGGAAATCTGGAATTGAATAGGAATTTAGCCAAATATTTAATTCCTTTTACATCTATCTATTTACACATTTGTACCTTGAAAATGCTTCCGCTACGGGCGTAAGATTCCTCACAGAATTCACTTTCTTTTCCGGAAAGAGAAGAAATTTCATGTTGCATTAAGATAAGCGTATTCTTTCTGGATATTACTAGAAGAAAACGTGAAAACACAATGATTATAGTTTGGTTTGGTTTACGGCGTATCAACCTCAATCGGTTATTTAATGCCGACAAGATTTTTATTGTTGGTAATATTTTTTTCAAAAATGTATTGCTAGTAAT
>OZ038487.1:6020140-6077640 GCA_964036315.1 Acanthosepion esculentum | reverse complement strand
AACTATTATTGTAAACCTTGACATTTCAGCCTATCTATTATACACATTTTAAAATAATTGTGGAGTATTCATAATTAAATTCACTCGGCCGTTGTACACTCCGGACTTCTTCAGGTAATATAAGCTGGAATTTCGATCGAACTCTTTATTTAGTCAACGGGGATAGATTATTCTAATTCCCCGTGCCGTGCCCTTTCTGGATGTCTCAGTTTCAGTTAATTGCCTTCAGTAACTCGACTCTCCAAGTTTTTGTTCCCTCTGCTGTGGCCAGGTATTGAACTCACAACTCTGACAGATGGTCCAGTGGATAAGCGTTGTCCGAAGTAATCCAAAAAAAAGTGACTTGACCCAAAGTTCAATACCCGGCCACAGCAGAGGGAACAAAAATTTGAGTTGGGTTCCTAAAGGGAATTAACTGAAGTCTTTCAAACATGTTTAGTTGAATATCGACGCGTTCTATCAAATAAGTAAAAAATTTTCATTCTTATTTAAATTATATGCTCCTGCAGTGAACATGGACGCTAATAATAAAATGTCGACGTTCTCTCATAGATCAAAACATCCAAGTATAAGATCAAATATTTCCAAATGGAAATAACAAATTTGATCAACAAAACTTGTTGATATTATTCAACCAAATTTGTTTGAAAGACATCATTGCTTCTGAAATACCTTAGTATATATATATATATATATATATATATATATATATTGTGTGTGTGTGAGACTTTGTAAGGTAAATTAATATTTTCTCAAATAACCGTTTTTAGTGGAAAATTGATTTCCTTAAATCTGAGTGTGCGTGTATATAGCAATATGTGAATTTCAACTTTTGATTACTATCTTTATTAAAAAAATGACTTTTCTTTTGTGATGTTTGTCAGATTCTATTATACAAACTTCTTTATTTATAAGAATATCCAAAAGATATAGTTCATAGAAAGATTTTTGATTAACAAGATATGACATATACATGAAAATATTATTTTATTTGTATTATAATATTGGATCCTTGACATTCTATAACTGTAACTTTTTTTTTACTGTTTCGAGTTTATTTGCAGCAGTTTTTTAAAATTATTTCCCCACATATCTTTGTTGCTTGACATCGCTTCTCAGCCTTTTAGCTAAGATCAAAGTGTAATATCTGTTCCCGGATCGCTCGCTTAATGATCGCCTTTTGGCTGAGATTCGATCACTGATACATGCCTGGCACAGGGATTCGTCCCGGCGCTGGTAGTATCGCGGCTACGTCTAGTTCTGACTAGCTTTGACCAGCTTGGGCAAGCTAGGACCGGCTAAGACCAGCCAAGACCAGCTATGACTAGCTATGACCAGCTCGGACAAGCTAAGACCATCAAAGTCCAGCGACCCGGGTGGAAACACTCGGACCCCCCTCCCTCCCCACGTTAAAAACCGACCTTGTGTCACAACCTGACTCAGTGGGGGGGGGGGGTCAAAAAGATACCAAGTGTAGTATCTGTTATCAGATCGCTCGCTTGATCAGCCTTTTGGCTGAGATTCGATCACTGATACATGCCTGGCACAGGGATTCGTCCCTGCGCTGGTAGTATCACGGCTACGTCTAGCTATGACCAGCTCATCCCAGCTTGGACAAGCTATGACCAGCCAAGACCAGCTATGACTAGCTATGACCAGCTTGGACAAACTAAGACCAGCAAAGTCCAGCGGCCCGGGTGGAATCACTCGGGTCCCCACGTTAAAAACCGAACTTGTGTCACAACCTGACTCAGTGGGGGGTCAAGTAGATACCAAGTGTAGTATCTGTTCTCAGATCGCTCGCTTTATCGGCCTTTTGGCTTAGATTCGATCACTTGACACATGCCTGGCACAAGGATTCCTCCCTGCGCTGGTAGTATCACGGCTACGTCTAGCTATGACCAGCTTGGACAAGCTATGACCAGCTAAGACCAGCAGCCCGGGTGAAAACACTCGGGTCCCCACGTTAAAAACCGACCTTGTGTCACAACCTATCTTTTGTTGCTTGACTGTTTTCCAATTTCGTACACATTTCTTTTTAATAATGAAACACAAGTTTCATTTTATATTAATATCGGTAAATATTTGTCTTAATTTGAGTAGTAATCAGCTAACCAGACGGTATTAGCGTCCTTGTTCGCTGCAGGAGCATATAATTTAAATAAGAATGAAAAATGAAAAAGATTTTGTCTAGCATGAATCTCGTCTTCATTGTTCTCTGCACCATTTTAAAATGTCCTGTCCAAGAACTTACAATATTAGCCCAGAAATATTACTATATTTTCACTCTGTTCTAAGTTGTGTTCGTTGACAATTTCTATGGAGGAGCTAGACTTTAACCCAGTATTAAAAGCTAAGTTTTCATGTACTTCGTCGTCCAAATTACGTGTTGTCTTTGATATTTACTTAAAGGCGGTAGTTAGTTAGTTCACATTACACTTAATGTCCGCCGTCTTGTCTCTGTCGACATTAACAACACCAGCTTCGATAAATAATTTTCCTAATCAATCCACTTTTTCCTATTACCTTTTTATATTTTAAGTCTTTTTGTGAAATCATTAAACCATTTTTTTCTTGTTTTCAAATTGTTTTTTTTTTATTGTCCACTGATCTCGGTTCAATGTCTGTGCTATTTCTAATTAATAAATTTACAATATCTTGTGAGTTTTCTTTCTTTCTTACGACACTCGACACGACTTTATACGCTGTGTTTCATATCATTAGCTACTTGATGTTTAATCAATATGTCAAATAAATACTTATTGGAATCTGAAGATTTACTTTCTGATTGTTAGCCACATCTGTCTGGGCAGTTAGAATAAAAGTCGGTTCTTTCAACGAAGATGTAAACAGACGGCAAGCATTTGAATTAAGAAGTTTCAAATTAATTGTCCTTTTGCTAATTCGAAACTTTTAAATTGGGTCGTAAGGCAGAGTTTGACGAATAAAGAAAAATATATAAAATCATATAAAGAAAAATTATCAATAACTTTAGAGATTGCAAAAGGGTAAACGTCACAGGAAGTTGCAATCATGACTGGCAGGGACGACACAGTTATGGAGAAGTTAACTGAAGATATTGCATGTCTCCGATTTTGGTCTGATTCAAGCAAGGTTAGGACACTGGTCGTTCTGTGGCCTGTATCTAGACAAAAGTTATTAAAAAGAAATCTTTCAGTGAGAAAATATTGAAAAGCACATGAAGCCGTTTCCTAAATCAAGTGGCAAAAATATGAAACTAATCGCTAAACGTTTTAAAAGACATCCATAAAGACAACTGAATGAAATAGGCGACAGAATACCGAATTTTTAACCGTGCTTTTCACCGACGTGCTATTCTCGATGGGTCCGAGAGATGAAGCAAATGCTGGGTAGCTCGCATGTCTACCGGAGGCCGGAGGTGATGTTTGGGATTGAACTTTAGGTGGTGAGCCGCAGAGAGTTTTAAGATGACAGATATGTTAAAGATATACGTGTATCTGTAGTTCAAGGAAAAGAGGAACAAGGGAAAGCCACGCGTGACATACTTAACGGGCTTAAACAAGTGGATGGCAGAACAGGGTCTGGGGAAAAATAACGAAAATACATAACTTATTGCGAGCTACAAGGGATAGGAAGACGTGGAGAGCCATGATCGCCTACGTCCTGAAGGGACACGACACATAAAAGGAGAATTGTTATCGTGATAATTGCAATGACATAGCCTTCAACGTTTTGTTTTTAAAAATTATCTTTGTAATGTTTGCGCATTATTATGTTGTTATAATTCTAAATCACAATGTTTATCGGAGTTGCAATCAACTAGCTAATAATTTGCAATCAACTAGCTAATAATTTGAAACGTTAAAAAAGAACTGGTAATCCGTGAATCTTGGGGCAGGAACTTTGGAAAAGTTTGTTCAACATTGCATCAAATCTAGTTCTTAGAATATTGCTGACACATATGGCCCTGTGTTCCTGTTATTTATCTTGAACTCCTTGATAAAATCCAAAGAAGAATCAACAATATTAATGTCCACGATCTGGCCTCTCGGCTTCAGTCAGTTTCCCACCGCCGTTAGGTTGCCTCCCTTTGCCTTTTCTATAAATACTTTCATGGTAATTATTTGGATGAGTTCTTCGTTATGGTGACCAGACTCTTTGAAATTAAGCGCAATACGAGACTGGCGACGATGTTTCAGCGATTTACAGTTGAGTTGGCTTAATGTAACCGTAAATTCTATGCTAACAGTTTATTTTCTCGCACTTCTCGCTTGTGGAGATCCATTCCGACTCCATGCTTCCCAGACAACTTTAATCTGCAAAAATGAAATATTGTCAATCGCTCCCTACTGCCCTACTGATTATTCTTTCTCTGTTCTCGCTCCCTAACAATGCTTCTGTTTTTAACTCTTCTACACCGATTAACCTGTTGTGTCTCAGTGGCTTAACTGCCTTTTTTTGATTGTGTGTGTGTGTGTGTGTGTGTGTTATAGATGCTGAATAACCAACTACCAATCTCCCCTAAAATATCCTTTGTCATGTCTGTGTTGTTAAAACCTAGGTCGCTCTACCACCAGCAGCTGATTTAAAAAAATAATTCTTCAGGCGTAAATACATGATCTTTTGAGACTGACGCATGTCGCAAACAGGAAAAATTAAAAATGACTAATGTTAGTCGCAGTGTTTAGATGAAAATAAAAAGTCAGTCAAGTGCCATAAGTGATATACTCTTGGGCAATCCTGTCTCTTTCCGCTCATAACCGAGTAGGCAGAGGACTTCCCGCAGTAGACTTGTTTTTTTTTCTGCGATAACCTGGTTGTCAAATAAAGCTATAGGATCCACACCGGTCAATCAAAATTAAATGTGCAGTGTTATGTGGTGTAATGGATAACGGCTCGGAAATTGCTTGATTGATTTTTTTTTTTTTTTTTTTTTTTACGGCTTATCAACCTTTTGCAAGGTATTTTCAAGCTGGAGAATGCTCTTGAGATTCTAAGAATGTTTTTGAGTCAATAAGGAATTTTGGGGCTACAAGTCCTGCTATTTAATCCATAGCTAGGGGGAGAACAAGTGACTTCATACCTTTCTCAAGGGTATTTGCGCGTAAGTGCATATAATGAAGCCGACTGGAATTCGAACTCTGCTCTTCGATTTCTTTTTCCGTGGCGTTATCAATTACACCACTCGCACATCCAGACTTAAAGCACCTGCTATTCCCAAGCGGTCACCCATCTAGGTAATGACCAGTCTCGATGTTGCTTAACCTCTGTGAGAAACGGTGTTTCAACGTGATGTGGCAGTATCTGTTGAATTATGCACAAATATCCTCGGGAGAAGGCATGAATTCATATATCCCTCTGACCAGCTATGGGTTGAATAGCAGGATATTCTAGGCCCAATTTCTGGCAACCAATTTACCGCAGAAAGAAACGGCGACCTACTGCAGAAATATCTTCTGCTTATTCAGTCATATATCAAAAGAGACATGATTGGTCAAGTGTGTATCACGTATGGCACTTGGCTCTTTGACTTGAAAGTATAGAAATATATATGATTATGTATATTAATTTACAATATGAGGAACAATCCTAGAATTGTGTAATACAGTCTCAGATCACCTAATGACTTATTGCAAATATTTATAATAAATAACATATTAGAAGTTGGAATTAAATTTAATCCCAGTTCTTTTGAACAGTAGTAGAGATTTATCGATTGTTCCCAGTTTAGGATTGGGCTTCCGGTTCCTTCTAAAGGCTTTCCATTCTCTTTCACTCCCAGTAGCCCCTTGCGTCTTAGTGACAGTTTCACCTTGCTTGGGGTGAATTGATTAAAAAAAAAGTTCATTCTAAGGCTTCTACCAAAATAGAATAGTAATG
Source organism: Acanthosepion esculentum (assembly GCA_964036315.1). Classification (NCBI taxonomy): domain Eukaryota; kingdom Metazoa; phylum Mollusca; class Cephalopoda; order Sepiida; family Sepiidae; genus Acanthosepion; species Acanthosepion esculentum. The sequence goes on along the minus strand of OZ038487.1, from coordinate 6,071,778 downwards.
TTATTGTGTATATGTTTATTTACTTAGAAAAATCATTTCGCCGATTTTGTTTCTAACAGCGGCAATCCTAAAAAGATGCTTTTCTTCAATTTTTGTTGTTGACAAAAGCAACTGATGTATCAGGAGAGAATGATAACTGACCTTCACATTGAACTGAGGTGTTACGTTTTTCATGCCCGATGATAACGAATTAAACTCCACACGATAGTCTTCAATGCATGACAGGGAATTGTGATACGTGCAAGGATAAATTCTACAAAGATTTGAAGTTCGCATATTGAACCCTTTCCGAAAACTTTAATTATTTGGACGTTCGAATTTCAAATAAAATTTGATGCATATTCTCTGTGAATGCAACGGTCAGACTGTACACACGCCCATTCAATGGCGTCTCATTCTCCTCCGTAAATGTCTGTTTACGCATGCGTTGTAATCTTCACGAGATATTCAAGATGGCTGGATATTTTTCGCACAGACCTCTTATATGAAGTCTTCATTTCTTTAACCTTTCGCCGACAATGTAGTGATGATAAACTAAAAAGCGAATTTGATGCTTTTTCATTCCACTTTTATGAGTAGAAATTGTTGTTGGTGAAAAGGATATTAACTTTGAAAATAGAAGAGAAGAACAGGGTTCGAATTTTGATTGAGACTATTTGTATCCCTTTCACACTGAATTGAACTCTCTCTCTCTCTCTCTCTTATATAACTTGCTTCAATTCTCTCTATTTGTTCCTTTTTTTTAATTTTCTTTTTTTATTTCCAAATGAACCTACCTACACCATATTTCCTGTATTGTTTTTGTCCTATTTTAAACTTGAGCTGTGAATCGACGTCCCCACCATGTTCAATATATATATGAAAAGAACTTACATAAAATAAATAGACAACACTTGTCTATATTATTTAATGAAACATGTATGAATATATATATATATATATATATATATATATATATATATATATATATATATATTAATCATAAGTTATACCTTGTGCCTGAAGAGTTGGATAACCAACAAAAACTTTGCACCACAAACGTAGGTATATAAACTTTACTGCTTCATCTAGTACCCGAAAATTGCAACGATGTTCATGACAGCTGTTATTAAATGGAAACTGTCCACGTGGAGAAAAGTAAAATATTCCTTAAATCGAAGGCGGCATTATTTGAAAATCTTGATGGTATTCTTTGATGGTAACAGGCATTTTTAAGTGACTTTATTTTAAAAAGTACTTGTGTCAAATTTCACATCAAATATACACTGTTGAGAGTGCCCGTTATTTATATCATTTTCGCTGTCTGCTTCATACACGAAAAGTTTTTGGCTCTATCCACCGTTCCTCCTCAGTGTCTTAAATATGCAAACTAAATAATAGCAAGGACTTAAGAAAGCATCAGTTTCATATATGCTCTCCTTTTTAATAGCATGGGTTTCTGTACAAAATACATAAGCAAACTAAATAGAGGTAAGTATATAGTTACTTAACAATGTCTCTTCTCTTAAGTGATCTATTGTATGAAATTATCTCTCTCTCTCTATCTCTCTCTCTCTCTCTCTATCTCTCTCTCTCTATCTATATATCTATATCTATCTATCTATCTATATCTATCTATCTATCTATATATATATGTATTGCAGGAAAAATATTCGTCATTTTATTAACCTCTTCCTTCCCTTTCTCTCATTCTTTTTCTCATCCACCCTCTTCACTTAGGCTTACGGTCATATCACATTGAAACTCTGGTTCTCGTACGATCACCGAAGTTAAGCAACGTCGAGCCTGGTCATGGGTGACCGCTTGGGAATACCAGGTGCTGTAATGGATAATGGCTCGAAATTGCTAATCGAAGAGCCAAGTTCCAATTCCGGTTGGGTTCATTATTTATTTACACGCAAATACTCATGGGGAAGGCATGAATCTACCTCTTCACTCCCAGCTATGGGTTAATAAGTAAGACTTGTATCACTAAAACCATTAAATTTAATTTGAAATACTTGGATTTTAGCACTAAATAACCCATAGAGGCATAGCACGTGGAACTAGAACGATCTACCCTGATGGACGAAATAAAAGTTTCAGTTCGAAAATCCAATCACCTGAAGAATGCCGGAGCGCACAGTGGTCGAAATGTCGTGAATATGTCAATGAAGATCAGGAAAACAGTTCGAATAATGTAAATAGTGTAAATAATTACAATATCCCATCTCAGAAATGTAGACAGATATCAACCCATAGAGGTTGATATGCAGCTAAACAAAAACAAATCTCTTCTCTCAAATCAATATCATTCTGTTTTCTCTTATTGATTATCTTAAAGGCCTACATTTACGGCTAGTTTACTTGATTTTACGACATGCCAACCATTGTTGAATTTTTTGTTTTGTCCGTGTTACCCAATGAGGATCGCCCTCACGAGTCTGACTCAATCAGACTAATCTCGCGAGCCGCACGCCAAGGCGCCCTGATAATATTATTTCCTGCTTACTAAAGATTCTGATGAGCGTAAAATATTTTATTATTTATGACCATTCGAATTTCTTTGGCCTTGTGCATCTCTTGCCCGAGAAATTTGGCGGATTGACGATAATAAAAGGGGTATCTATCCGTTTAATCATTTATTCTGTGCTAATATTATCCGACATTTCCTCTCGTCTCGTCACCGGCTCGACTCAGCCGACAGACTGGGACAAATACAACTACGTCACTCCCTCTTTTCTCGGTTTTAAGAGCTGAATGAACATAGTTTTTCATCCTAACAGAGCCAGATCGTTAAGGCTCCCAGTAAGGAGATTGATTTCAAAACAAGATTAGTTAGTCTTTCTCTCACGCGGCTAATTCCGTATGCAGTACAAGGAAAACTACAACATAATTATCTTTTAAATAATTGTCAAGTGATAAAGCAGCAATGACACACTGGCCTGATTGATGCAGTAATTATGGCGTCAAGTGATTGCTTTGGGGTATTTACTCTCGGTGTTTTCATGTTCTCTTTTGTTCACTTAATGAGTAAAGATAGGACAAGGTGTGAAATTCAGTAACGGTTGCCGGCTCGGTATCGTTCTACTCCGAACTGAACCGAATTTCTCCTCTTGGTCTGTGACCATGAGCTGGTGCTAGTGAAAGTTTGAAATGTTGCATTGTTCTGCCGAGAACCCAAATATCTTGTTGGCCCCTCACATTCCCACTCCCCAACCATCCATAGTTATAAAACCTATTTCAGATTTATTTTGCCTTTCTGTCTTGAATGTCGATCGGTTATTATTTTTTAAAACAATCCGGACAAGAGGAAAAAGTCAAATTGTTTCTTAATATTGCTTTTAATAAAATCTAGCATAACCACGAATAAATATTTCTGTGTTGCTTGAATTATATATTTACTCAATACATACTACAATAGTGTTTGTGTTGCTTCTTTTGTTTGACGGCATCTCAACATCAATGGGTTATATAATGCCGACAAGATTTTTATTGCTGGTAATATTTTTTTGCAAAAAAGTATCGCTGGTAATATTTATTTTAATCAAAAATGTATTGCTGGCAAAAATTTACTGCTGGTAATAATTTTTCTTAAAAAAATTTATTGCTGGTATTAAAACCTATTTTTATACTTTCATAGTGTTTTGACCCCCGTTTGGGGCGGGGCTAAATATTTGCCCATACCTGGGACCCTAACAAGTGCTTCCACCCCGGGTCAGGGTGGATCTGGGAACACCAGCAATTAAGAAGTAGTTCCACGCTCCTCAAAACCTCCTGATCAGAGGCCTTGCTGTTGGAGGTAGTTTATCGTCATACCCAAGACGCTGATGTAGTTTATCGTCATACCCAGGACGGTCCACAATAGTGCGACACTCAGTGATGGTCAGATTCTGTATATTAATCAATGGTATCCTTCATTATTTTAATGACGGTCGCTCTCGACTATTTACAAATGTTCAGTTTAATGTACCTTATACCCACAATAGCAGCACATTTAGCAAAACCAGAACTCTTCGGAAAGGGCTTGCAAGATTAAACAGTGAGACATTTCTGCATTCGTGGGGGTGCTGGAGATACCATTTTAAGCAATAAATTACCTAAAATCCACGAAGAAGTTTTCAATAATCAGTAATCCAATTGTAACATCGTTTCGAATTGTGAGGTCAAATACTGGGTGACCAAAAAGATTTCTCTTTGAATTTCTGGGATAATTCCTTATCAGTGTTTATATTCGAACAAATTTCTCTCAACTTTGTTGTTATTATGTTGTTGTAGTCGTTTTATTCAGTTTAAGTATGAAAGACATTTTCTTTTCTATTTTCTATATTTATTGAATACCATATTGTCTGTTGTGTTCCATTGTCATCTTTCAGCCAAATTCATAATTCCATCCTCCAGAATTTTTCTTTATCTTTCTCAGTAAAGAGCTACTCTAGCTGTCCGTTGCTTTGCTTTTTGTTTTATGGCATATCAATCTCAATGGGTTATTTAATGCCGACAATTTTTATTGCTGGTAATTATTTTTCTTCAAATATTTATTGCTGGTAATAATTTTTACAAAGTATTTCTGGTATTAAAAGCTATTCTTACATTTTCATAGTGTTTTGAATCCATTTTGGTGGGTTAACTATTTACCTATAGCTGGGACCCTAACAGGTGCTACCACCCCGAGTCAGTGTGGACCTGGAAACACCAGCAATCAAGAGGTGGTTCCACGCTCCACAAAACCACCTGATCCTGTTGGACATAGTTTATCGTCTTACCCTGGACGTGGATGTAGTTTATCGTCATACCCAGTCTGTTGCAGTTTTTTTTATAGGATTGCTTTTTATAATTCTTTAGATATGAATAATAATATGAAAGTGCAATATCTAGTGACTAAGGCAGATAAATGAAATCTTCCCAACCGCTTTCTGCCTTGTGACCAAAGAGACGTGCGTTGTCCTGATTGGTTATTACTGCTCTACAACAAGTCTGTAGTTCTTTTTAAATAACTCTTTAAAAGAAAATGAATTGAGAGGACTAATCAAGGGAATAATTTGTAAAATCCTTTTGTCGTCGGTGGCTTTTTTGTTTTATTTTTATTCTAGAGATGATTATGACTTACAAATATTTACACAACGTGATTTACTTGAGCAGCGACAACGACAAAATAAACAATGGGGCAAATGAAAACGAGGCAAATCTCAGCGTTGGGCTCGAAAACCCTGTTGCTTTGTTGCAGAATGATTCGGAAGGTTTTTTTTCTTTCTTTGCGCGACATATTACGCCTGTCTGGACAAGTATCAATTCGGATTTTATCAAAAACAAACCCGTTATTACCGTCTTCAGATACCCCGTAACAATGGTATGTAAACCAAGCATTGTTGAACTACGGCCAACTTATCATAAATTCTTTACGCTCGAAACGACAAATAACAATAGTGAATATTTTTTTATTTCACACAATATCTGATGCTTCATTAATCGACTGGCCAATTCTGAAGGATCCATTTCTTCTAGTCTGTTATAGTTCTCCCGTTAAAGCTATGAAGAGAGGAATGTTAAGGCTTATGCAAAAACCTCAGAAAAATAGTCTTCTGTTTTTATTATTATTATTTATTTTTATTTCCTTTGATTTCTGGCATTTACACATTTCTTACCGGGCCCCGCCCAGGGATCTAAGGTTAGAAATAGCATAATGACACTTTCCACTAACAAATAAAAATAAAAAATAAAATAAAATGACATAGATAAAGCCCTTCGTAAAGAGTGGGCTGTACTTGTCAGAATAATTTTTTGTATCTCTTTGAGGCATGAGCTTTCAGGAATCCCTTCAATGACTCTACTGGAGTCTTTTCCAACCAATCCTAGGAGTTCAACTACAACAGGTATTGTTGATGTTCCCATGTGCCACATTTTTGAGATTTCGATTTCAAGGTCCTTGCATTTTGACAGCTTTTTGAATATCTTCAAAGACACATTGCAGTCTGCAGGGACTGCCATATCAATAAGGAGGCACTTATTTTGTTTGTGGTCTTTAATAACAATGTCTTATTATTATTCAACGCAGAAATTATGATCTAGAATTGGAATGAAAGCAGTAACGGCACCTATCCTGAATCATTCATAAACATTCACGATGTAAAATTAGTAAATATTAAACGCTTCAAATATCTCGGTGCATAGATCAAATTTACTATAGGAGATAAGCAATTTGAATATAGAATAGGTTGCGATAGAGTTAGTTTTGTCCAACATCGCAAATTTTAACGAAACCAAAACATTAACCAAGAAACTCGAGTCATGTTCTGAAATAACCTCGTCAGATCGAAACGCCATGCGTAGCATGAAACTCGTTCAAAAACAGAAATAGTCAACTGTATACAACCGCTTTCTAGGATCAATAATCAATAATAGCTTCGATCGAATGAAGCCTATAGGTCTTAGCGAGGGCCGTCTTTGATCGAACCTCGTGGAATTGCGTTACAAAATCACAATAGAACTGTACCAAATAACAGAAATGACATCACTTGAAGACTTCCAACAACGGCAACAACTAAAATGGATAGCACATGTAACTCAAAGTGAAAATCATGGCATAGTCAAGACGCCGAAGTTTCATACTAACCCCAAATAAAAAGCAAGCAGGGGAAGAAACTCCCATCAATACTGGAAAGAGCAATAATATTAACTGGACTTGAAAAGCCTATTTTCTTTAAGAATTGTTTTAAGAGAAGGATTTTATAAATTTCAACCGAGTATAGCACTGGCTTCTCGGTCAATAAATGCAGAATATTTCCTTATAAGGAAACGGCTAATATTACCATTAACATTGTTGCTATTATCATCAACACCAATGACAACAATATTATCATCAACAATAATAATAATAGCAGTTGAAGCGTGCCTGCCATGAAAATCAGCTTTTGTAATCTTTTCTTAAGCTGGTACCAAACACCAAATCTGGAACGAAAACGAAAATACTGAGAAAATTTCCTTCTGATTAAATACCATGGTAGGCAGGTTGTCGTTAAACTGTCCACAGTTGCACTGCAAATTCCGTAGTGGTGATTTCCATTATTCAAACTTCCTTTGGGGAGAAATGAAAATTCCTCATTTTTCAATTCATCCAGAAGACATGCTTGTAAAATATATAAATGTCAACGTAAACTAAATTGCTGTCATTGAAAAATGTCGGCGCTTAAAAACGTTTGTTGTTATTTATGGTTAAAAGAAACTGAAGCAACAGGTGAGGTTTTTAAAGATAAACATCTGAGAGAGAACAAGGGATCTTAATGGGGACTTAGGGGATTTACACAAGGTTTCTATTTATGAATACAATCGATCAATTCTGTCAGTAACACGACTATTAGTGACTAACTTTTTTTTTTCTGGTTTTTCAACGCACATTTGAATGCAGAAACTTGAACTAATTTCAGATTTAAAAAGCTTCAGTTTTTTTCCTTGCCGTTAGGAATATTTTGATCACTACAGAAAATGTCTAAACTAGTATGGGTGGTATAGTGGAGAAGCATTTAGGGCATTGGGCAGTGATAAGGTAAAACCTTACTCCTGTCTATTGAGTTCAAATGAAATCAATACATTTCCTGTGCTTAGTTTGCTTTCGTTTCTTTTGTTTTAAATGCCGACAAGATTTTTGTTGCTAGTAATTTTTTTTTTTTTTCAAAAATGAATTGCTGCTAATATTTTTCCTCAAAAATGTATTGCCAGCAATATTTTTCCTTCAAAAATTCATTGCTGGTAATAATTTTTTACAAAAATGTATTGCTGGTATTAAAACCTATTTTTACACTTTCATAATGTTTTGACCTCAGTTTGGGGGGTTAACTATTTGCCTATATTTGGGACCCTAACAGGTGCTTTTTTCCAAAGATTTAATGGTAGCAATATTTTTTCCACAAAAATGTACTGCTGGTAATTTTTTTCCAGAACTGTACAGCTGGTACTATTTTTTTTCCAAAATGTATTGCTGGTAATAATATATTACTGGTAATAAAGTTTTCCTTCAAAAAATCATTGCTTGTAATAATTTTTTCAGTATCTGTCTATATTTCTGAGATGAGGTATTATGTACACTATTTACATTATTCGGATTATTGTCCTCAGCTTTGTCGCTATATTTATTACAACGTTTCCGCCGTTGTACGCTCCTGCCTTCTTCAGGTGGTTGGAATGTTGAACTGAACCCTTTATTTCGCTATCTGGGGTAGACTGTTCACATGGAACAGTGAATAAAGGCGTTGGTTAGATCTAGTGACAGGACCCAAAGAGTGTGAGTTCAATACCTGGTTAAGGCGGTGGAGAACTTGGAGAGTAGAATTACCAGGAGATAACTGATAACTGATATCCATTAGACATAGCACTTGAAACTAGAACAGTCTACCCCAGTGCGTGAAATAAAGGGTTCAGTTCGACATTCCAACCGCCTGAAGAAGGCCGGATCGTATAACGGCCGAAACGTTGTAATAAATATGGCGACAAAGATGAGGGCAATAGTCCGAATAATGTAAATAGTGTAATAATTTTTGCAAAAAAGTATTGCTGGTATTAAAACCTATTTTAACACTTTCATAGTGTTTTGACTCCCGTTTGTGGCGGGGTCAAATATTTGCCCATATCTGGGACCCTAACAGCTGTTACCACCCCGGGTCAGGGTAGACGTAGGAACGTCAGCAATTAAGAGGTAGTTCCACGCTTCTCAAAACCTCCAGATCAGAGGCCATGCTGTTGGACGTAGTTTATCGTCTTACCCAGGATACGGATGTAGTATATCGTCATTCTTCTTTTCATACTTAGGGGAGATAACTCTTACCAGATAATACTCACTAGCCTTATATCGCACCCACTCTAAAAGAATTCTAATAATGCGTATGTCGGCAGCAGTCTCTTTTATAACTACAAATTTGATTAAAAACCTGAGACAATGAATTTTTTTTACTTCATTGTTCAGTTAACTTGTTTACGGACAAAATAACACCGTCCTGTGTATGGTGATAATCTACATCCGCGTCCAGGGTAAGACAATAAACTATGTTCAACAGCAAGGCCTCTGATCAGGAGGCTTTGAGGAGCGTGGAACCACTTCTTAATTGCTGGTCTTTCTAGGTCCACCCTGACCGGGGTAGTAGCACCTTTTTAGGGTCCCAGCTATGTGCAAATAGTTAACCCCCAAACTGGGGTCAAAACACTATGAAAGTACAAGACTAGATTTTTATAGTAAAAATACCAGTAATTTTATCAGCAGCAATACATTTTTGAGAAAAAAATATTACCGGCAATCTTGTCGGCATTAAAAAACCCATTGAAGTGTTGATATGCCGTAAACAAACCCAACACAAATAATACATGACTGAATGTAAAGGGTGTAAATATTGCCTAAGTGTTTATCTGCCAATCGCTTTTGGTCGTCAAGACCTGGAAAAACCGAGGATGTTATTTGTTTCCCAACTTGTAAATACTTTTGAAATCGCTGTCTGCTGAATGTCTTTTATGATGACATCACACACCACGTGACATCCAAGCGAAATTCTTCACTGGTTTAAATGTTTCTTAAGTTGTTGAAATGTTTAAATCATTCGTTCCCAAACTGTAGATAATCTTTAAACTTTTAAAGATAAGAAGTTTTACAACTTCAAGCGCGGTACTAGATTGGCAGTTAGGTCTCATCATTTTACAGTTGAAATAGCTAGATGTAACTAAGTTCTATACTAACAGTTTTTCTGGCATTTCTTGCTTGTCTAACTCTTCCAGCCTCTTGCTTTCCCGTCAACTTTGATATTCAAAAATTTAAATGCAATGACAATAGTTCTTTTGACTTAATTCCTGTTCTTTTATTGCTCTTTTTCCTTAATAATGTTTCTTTTTCTCTTATTCTTTCACACTCAGTAACCCCACTGTGTCTTAATGGCTTTATCGCCATGCTTGAAATTATTTAAAAAAAAAAAAAAAAAAATGGTCCAAAATGAAATCAGATCTGAAAAGCAATGGAGATTTCTTGACGCTGCTATTCATAGTCACAATTATTGTTTAAGAGATTGTCGACACCGTTGAGAAGGGTGATGCTTGTTACTATGGTGATAAACAAAGAAATCTGGATCACTAAAGTTCATTATTCATTTAGTCAATTAATCAATTAGTAGCAAGTGCGAATTATTGTTCAATTAGAGAAACTGAATTTTCCTTTTTTTCGTTTTATAGGAAATTCGATATTTTTAAAAAGAAATTCTTGCTTGTAAATTGTGACAGTTGAAATCGGCGCCTTGTTAATACATTTCAATAAAATTGGTTGATGACTTTTATGCAGAATGGACGCCTCATAACTCCTCCTCAATGACATACAGACTTTAAAATGACTGATTGGGTGGAGTTAAGGGTAGGTTTTGTTTATCCGGAAATCAAATCGTTGGCTATGACATCAGCTGTTTAACAATCGTAATTTAAAATACTCTCTGTCGTATTCCATTCGTTAGTCGATATCACATGATTCTTGTGGTGATAATCTCGATCTGAAAGGAAGGTTTAATTTGAAGTACTTTCTTTTATTGTCTATGCTGGGTAGATCTTATGACTAAGTGTAGGTTTTCTTCGCGTTCACGATCTCCCCCACTGTGAAAAGGATTGTGAGTGGACGAGAGATTAAAACGCCTAAATGTATACGTGAGAAAGAATTTGAGCAATGATTGTGTGTGTGTGTGTGTGTGTGTGCGCGCGCGCGCGTATGAGAGAGAGACCGAGACCGACTATGGCACACCGGATCTACATTTGTATAAAAACTATATTTGTGATTTGAGCAGGTTGGCGCGAATTAGTATAGTTGATGGTGTACAGGAATAAAATCTTTTGTTTTGAATTCTGTTTGGATAAGAAGTCAAAAGAAACGGTCGAAGTAGTTGTTTTTCTGTTGAATCATAAATAATTTCCATTTTTGTTTATCACCTTATTCTTCAAAAAATAAAATACGATTACATTTTCTCCAATTATCTGTTCACCATTATTTGCAATGACTTGTTGCCACTTATCAGGCAGTTCTACGATTCCTTTTGAGTAAATGTCTGCAGGTTTTCTTGAAACTGGTTTGCATGAAAGAAAGTTTTTCTCCTCAAAGCGTTTTGCAGCGATCAAAAAAGATAATTGATTGCTTGAAGGTCAGGTGAATGTAGCGGGTTTGAGGATAACAAACAAACCGAATTCCAAAATGTTTTCTTCCTCTGTTGTTATATTTGGCCTTGCGTCGTTATAGAGAACAGAATTTGTTGCAGAGACGAACGCAGGACGCTTTTCCAGCAAACCTTTATCGACACGTTACACCTGCCGGACATGTTAATGTGCCTTTATACGTTTCATTCCTTTTTTTTTTATATGAACTCTAAATGAATAATACCCCGACGATACAACCACACGCACAGCATTATCTTTCTTCCATGGAGCTCTGTTTTTGGTATCAGTTATGGAGATTTATCCTTGTCAATCCACTGCCTTTTATGTAACCTATTTTGCATCACTTGTTATGATATATTTAAGGAATGGTTACTAGAATAATACATTTGTCATAACAATTGGTTCCTTAAAACGAAAATTACTTATGACTCAAACAAACAGACATCTTTCATTTTACTCTGTGCCATCCATTGAATATATCAGGAATTGATTGCTTGATTTTCGTGCAACGTCACTCGGAGGGGACCTAACGGCGCATGATTGAAGACTTCGTTACAAGGGCGATGAGAATCCAAACAGTATGCATGGGTGTTGTGTAACTTTAGCATTCAGAATGACCTCACATGCAGTTATATAATTATAATATACCGAACATATATAGTGCTGGTGTTAATAAAACGGTGCTCGAGCTATTAATTATATATTTATAAATATACATATTATCTCTCGCCGATAGCACGACTCGGAGTTTCGTACACAACGCAATGTTCAAATGCTGAGTATAGACTGGCCGTTACATAATTTAAATTTCAATAAATATCTGGTTATCGCAATGTTGGCGTAGTTATATATTATACTGTGATTACAGTTTTCTAATTTTTGCATTTAAAATAAACGGGTTTGGTTTGGCTTGGTTTTTTTTTTTTACGGCATATGAACGTCAATGGGTTATTTAATACCGACAACTTTTTTTCCTGGTAATATTTTGTTTTGTCAAAAATCTATTTCTGGTAATATTTTTTCCTCAAAAATGTATAGCTGATAATATTATTTTAAAACATGTATTGCTGGTAATATTATTTTAAAACATGTATTGCTGGTAATATTTTTTTCAAAAACATATTGCTGGTAATATTTTTTTTTCAAAAACATATTGCTGGTAATATTTTTTTTTCAAAAACATATTGCTGGTAATATTTTTTTTTCAAAAACATATTGCTGGTAATATTTTTTTTTCAAAAACATATTGCTGGTAATATTTTTTTTTCAAAAACATATTGCTGGTAATATTTTTTTTTCAAAAACATATTGCTGGTAATATTTTTTTTTCAAAAACATATTGCTGGTAATATTTTTTTTTCAAAAACATATTGCTGGTAATATTTTTTTTTCAAAAACATATTGCTGGTAATATTTTTTTTTCAAAAACATATTGCTGGTAATATTTTTTTTTCAAAAACATATTGCTGGTAATATTTTTTTTTCAAAAACATATTGCTGGTAATATTTTTTTTTCAAAAACATATTGCTGGTAATATTTTTTTTTCAAAAAATTATTCCTGGTAATATTTTTTTTTCAAAAAATTATTCCTGGTAATATTTTTTTTTCAAAAAATTATTCCTGGTAATATTTTTTTTTCAAAAAATTATTCCTGGTAATATTTTTTTTTCAAAAAATTATTCCTGGTAATATTTTTTTTTCAAAAAATTATTCCTGGTAATATTTTTTTTTCAAAAAATTATTCCTGGTAATAATTTTTACAAAGTATTTCTGGTATTAAAACCTATTTTTACACTTTCTTAATGCTTTTTACCTCAATTTCTGGGTTAACTGTTTGCCTGGGACCCTAACAAGTGCTACCACCCCGGGTCAGGGTGGACCTGGGAACACCAGCAATTAAGAAGTGGTTCTACGCTCCTCAAAACCGCCTGTTCAGAGGCCTTGCTGATGAACGTAGTTTATCGTCATACCCAGGACGGTAAAATAAACGGGATGTGTGTGTGTGTGTGTGTGTGTGTGTGTGTGTGTGTGTGTGTGTGTGTGTGTGTGTGTATATATATATATATATGTGTGTGTGTGTGTGTGTAAAAAAAAAAAAAAAAAAAAAAAAATTAAAGTTATGAATATTCATTTTTTATATATTAAACATAAAGGGTGATAACTTTTACTATTTCAGAAAAACAAACAAACCATAATTTACATTAAAAATTAATCTGGATATTTAAGCTGATATTTTTTATGCCTACATGTAACCATCAATTCATTTCTCTTGTTTAATAAGCTAGGGTTATTTAAGTGTTTTAAGATAATTTTTCAACATGACATAAATTACATCTATTCTCAGAGTAAGATTTGGCACATATAACAGGTGATAATAGATGAGTTACCATCATTTTTTAATTGTCACAGATATTTAGAGAGAGTAGTGTTTTTATATTTTATATTGCCTAAAGTCATTCGTTGATGGTAGAAACGAAATTTCCAAGGATTTTCAGCGGAACCAAAATAAAATTTGACATCGTTATCAGAATGTATGCTAGCTCAGTATACAATATTATCAGTCATACATTGACCGTTTAAGGGACAGATCATATTTTTTCGGCAGTTTCATTTATTTATTTATTTAAAAAAAATAATGTTGCCTTTGTTAGAAATATATTTTTTTAATATAATGTTATGTTTGGATATAGATTTATCGATGTTATTAACGCAGCTATAGCTGATCTTAACATTATTTTTGTTAAGTCTTTTTTTTTTTAGTGTCGGTGAATGATTAAAGTGTTTATGAATTAACTTTAGGAAAATTCTTCTGATATTCATTCGAACATTATGATTAAAAGTTGGATTAAACCAAATAATTTGACGCTTACATTGTTTCTGTTTATTTTTACCTTCTTTGTTTTTTTTTCTAAATCCTCTAAATTTACTTTATGGTTGAGTAGTTCTAAAGTTTTGATATATTTAATTTTATTATTCTTATCCAATATTTCCTTATTGCTGGAGTTGGTAGATAATCTAACTGGGATTGATTTATGTAAATTATCTAAAATTTCATGGGAGTGGTTTGATTATTTACTGACGTATCTGTGATTATGTAATAACCGTTATTCAAGTCCAATGTCAAATCGAGTAAGTTTAATTTTGGTAATAGGGATTTTATTTATTAATCTGACATTTTTTTACTTTAAACATTATTTTTAGTGGATACCCATATTTGAGTAGACGCTCCATTTACTTATATATATATATTGTTTTGAACAGTATTTTATTTGCGTCTACCGGCCAGAATATTCGAAAAATCTTATTTAAAAAAAAAACGAACGTCTACTCAAATATGAGTATCCACCAAAAATAACGTTTATTGTAATATACATATTACATTAAACGCATCGCTCTTCATTAATGAATTGAGCCCTCTGGCTGCTGGCGTTTGTATACATCTGTATATAATACGTTAAAATTTCACTTTCTTTCTGTGCCGATAGCTTAGGGGTATGATCTCTGACTGATGCCAAATCGGTCGGGTTTCGATCTCGGCTTCAAGTAATCGGATGTCTAGTCACACTGATGAGCAAAACAAACTTGTATGTGGATTATATATATATATATATATATATATATATATATATATATATATATATGACAACCAATCACCTTTGTGGTTCCACTTCGGATTTTATGTCCGGATTTACTTCCATAGTTGTTTTTCGTATTTGGATATGACCGCAAGGCAGTGGAGGGTTAAAATCAGGGTTTTCCTTCTCATATATGAGTGACAAGACAGCTGGTGGCAATCCCAAAAGAGGATTTTGCAGAAAGTTTTTTTAATTAAAAGGGACACTAGAATAAGTGTGTGAGGTCCTAAGAGGGACAGTTTGAAAAGGGCTAAGGGGGCTGTTTATTCATAAAACGCTGGATGTGCTTTCCGGGAAAATCTTGAACATATCAATAAGTTTTATTATCAGTATGCTAATAATTGCCCGTCAACCAGGGTTCGTCGCAATGTCGTTGTTAGGAAAACCGCGAACTATTCGAAGTTGTTTACAAAAGTGGGAGATAAAAAAAAAACCCGATTCCATGAAAGAACATAATGATTATAAGTTCAAATAATTGATACATAAAAAGCAGGCTTTTGAAACCTAACAACTCATCAAAACTTAAATTTCATATACAGGCGGTCCATAAAGTTCGTGGGCACTTTAAAAAAAATTTATAACTTTATTTGTATTTGCGATAGAAATAATTTGTAAAAAGGATTAGAAAGAAGTAAATCTGTATGTTTTAAGTTTTTTTTTATTGAAGTTTCCACATGTCCTCCATCATTAGCAATACAAAGGGTAATACTATTTTGCAGTTCACAGAAAACATTTGCCAACTGATTTACAGTAATGCCTGAAATCACATTAGTTATTTTAGCTATACTTAAAACTAGGTACATTAAACTTTATAACATTTTTACAGATTATTTCTATCGCAAATACAAATAAAGTTATAAATTTTTTAAAGTGCACACGAACTTTATGGACACCCTGTATGACTTTGATGACATGGGACATGGATGTATGAATGAACGACATGCTTTGGGCTCTGATGAGTGTTCGAAGTTCGGGAAAAGCCAGCGTTTTAAAATGCAGATTTTCAAGGCAGGGACGTAAATGTTATGTTTATTAAGTATTTAAATTAATATTTCATATCTTGTTAATTGTTAGACGAGTTCTGAACATTCTGCTTGCTATCATTGTTTATATTTGCATGCCTTTGTTGTTTATCTATCCGATATGAATTTGAATGTTTTTCATTATGAGATACACTTCTGTTTCATGTAAGGTGAGCATGCCGATCTATGAGTAAATGAATTGCTTTCTTAGTGCGAGTGTGGATGACCAGTAATCCATGTCTTCTCTTCTCCACCCCCGGATTGATTTTGTCCCCTGCCCAGTGACAAGTCAACAATTAGCCGAATCCAAACAAAACAGATAAGGAAATAGACAAATATGGTCGGATGAGCTCACTGTTCGGCCAGAAGACGCGGGGTGGGGGGGAAAAACAAAGGACGGGAGGAAGGGCGGGAAGAAGATGGCAGTGGGCGATAGTTGTGACTGTCGGGGCGGTTATGGCAACAAAACGGACGGCTTTTGTTTGTTTTACCACCAGCAGTTATATTTCTTTTCTTTTCTGACACCACCCCCATATACACCTGACTCTCTCATATCTGGATTACATTTCTTTTCGCAATGGGGAAACGCTATTTCAACCACTCTTTTAAGGTAAGTTTTCTTTCAACCAAGAAATGGTGTTTTAATTTTCTTTAACATCTACTTTCGTGCGTGTCTTTTTAATTTAACTTATCAGTGAAATCTACGAGAATGTTGAATAGCTAAATTTTAAAATGTTTTATTCGCTTTTTTTCCAAATTGCTAACTTAGCACATTATAAACAATTCAGTGGTAGTAGTAATCTCCAAACTCGTTCTCTCTCTCTCTCCCTCGCACACCGTAAACAGGTTTTTATTATCTATGCATATATTGTATTTAGCTAGCTCGGTCACATTATATATATATATATATATATATATATAGCTGATTTACCACCCTGTCTGGCACAGGGTGGTAACTGAGGAGCTCTGAACGTAACGTCTGCTTATTTATATGGACGATGACGAACTGAATATAAATTTGAAAAGTATTAAAATTTTTATAGTTTTAATTTTTGTTTTTTATTGCAAGAAAATCGGATGATTAGTTAAAATAGAAAGATTTCGGTACTAAAAAGTCTTTAAGAATGATTTTTATCATGTTAGTGTTTATAAAATGTTTGTTGATTACATCTGTCAACACAGAAAATTCTTCTATGACTGGATATAGCGATCTAGAATTTTAAACGTGAAAATTTTTTTCCAACACTAAAAAGTTTCTCCCGTGAATATTATCTGAAAAAAGTAACTTTTCTGGTTAATTAACTTGTATTTTAATTAATTTTGGCTTGTATGAATATATTCTGGGCCATGGATAATGTTCGGGGATAACTTTAAAGGATATTTGACTGTGATTATCCCGTTAAAATATCTTTTAATCCGAAATTGAATAACGACGCTTGTCGGAAAATTGAAACTGTCACCCACGTGATCGACAATTTTTCTAACAAGCACTGATTTCTCACAGTAGTAATTGTCACAAGTGGAATTTTAAAAATAAGCTAAGCACTTATCTATTTTCGAAAATCGATTTTGTATTAATGTTTTGTTTGTTAAGAAGAGTGAATTAACACCGAATGTCTAATGAATGGCATCAATCCTACAATAATTGTGTGGCCTTTGCTGATAACGAAATATTTTCTTCACGGAAAAAATATGTATTTCTTTATTTATAAAAATGTTAAAGAATTTTAAAAATTATCCATTTCGAGATCGCCCCAAATACAATTTTAACAACTAATATCAAATTTGATAAAAAAAGATTTCGCAATATCTTGTCTGGGGCAATAAAATTTTGATTAGATTCTTAAGTGAATATGATGACGAATTGGAAAATCTTCTTAAAAATCAGTTTCTCGTCATTATTCTCATATTAAAACGCTTTACTTGGTGTATCAGCGATTCCAGGACTAAATTTGGCAATGAAAATATATAGGGTGTCCATAAAGCTCGTATGCACTTTAAAAAATTTATAACTTTATTTCTATTTGCGATAGAAATAATTTGTAAAAAGGATAAGAAAGAAGTAAATCTATATTTTTTAAGGTTTTATTTAAATTTTATTTAAGTTTCCACATGTCCTTCATCATTAGCAATACAAAGGATAATACTATTTTGCTGTTCACTGAAAATATTTGCCAACTGATTTACAGTAATGCCTGAAATCACATTAGTTATTTTCTATATATTAAAAACTAGATATATTAAAATTTATAACATTTTTTACAGATTATTTCCATCGCAAATACAAATAAAGTTATAAAATTTTTAAAAGTGCACACGAACTTCATGGACACCCTGTATTTATAATAATAGAGAAATATATAAAAATAATTTTTGGCCTGTCTGCTACATCGGAAGGGAATAAAGTATAAACTGTTTTAATGAAATGATCCATTTTTTTTGTCGATCTAAGGACGTGTCGGCTCATTTGGTTCCGCTAAAGAATTTTTAGTGAGTGTATGTATTTTTTAAAAATATTCCCCCAAATACAAGGCCCAGGAGCCACTCCAGGTAGAGGGTTACTGAATAATGTTATATGAGCATAAGGAGGCGGTAAGTGCTGTTGATGTGGTTATGTAGGAGAGATAACCGTTAAGCCTAGTTAAGATTGTAGTGATTGGGAAAGCCCCCTTTCGGGTTGTCTGTTTCACAAAGTAGCAGCTCTTGGTAAGAAACCCTGTGAATGAAACTGCCTTCTTACTAATGGAATACAAAGGGAATGATGATGATGAGTCATCTCAGTGTGCGTAGCATGGCGGGTTTTAACTGTAGCTAACCAGAACCCATGCCATGGAAATAGCGATAGAGTAACGCGAGACTTGCGAATTTTCGACTGTGGGGAAAGTAGTTGTAGAGTGGAAAACAATTCATCCCTCACAAGGACGCGTAGATGCTTTTGAAATCTATCAAGACTGTCCAATGCCAGCCCAGATATAGTACTAATATTTTGGTCTCTTCTGGCACTAGTTTACAAGGAGCGGTCATTTGAAATAATTGAGATCTCTTCTCGGATTTTTCTAGTAGTTTTTCTTTGTTTTTTACAATTATATTCACCCTGTACAAGGCACAGGAGCCACCCGAAGTAGAGCGTTAGAGAGTAAGAGACCCAAGCAAGATGTAATAATGCCACTAAGACGCAAAGGGCTACCGGAAGTGAAAGGGAAGGGGGGAATTCTAAACAAGAAACAAGGGATAAACCTCTACTCCAATTCAAAATACGGGAGGTGTGTGAACCGGGTGATAGGCGAACCTATCTACTCCTATTGAGTCCCTACAATATGAAGTGAAACAATCATGTATGCATAAATATTATTGCCACATTGATACACACACATACATATATATATATATATATATATATATATATATATATATATATATATATATATATATATATATATATTGGGCAGCAAACTTTCTTTTAAATATCTTTCATTACATATGACAAACAAGAAAGATTTAATTAATTTTTTATTTAGTTTTTCCAGCATCCTTACGTTTTTCCGTTTGTTAGGAGTAAGGGTGTACAAAAATTTTCCATAATTTAAATTTTTCCCAACCGCTTTTGGATACTTTCGCCATTTTCAAGGAGGGTTTGTATTTGGTATTATATATAATATACATACATATATATATATATATATATATATATATATATATATATATATATATAAACTTCGCTCTGTCCTCATTGCTTTATTGAGTCACAACATTGATTCACATGTCTCTGATACAAAACTGATTTCTTTTTTATTACAACTTCATTTTTTTATAATGAACCTTTGTATATTAAAACAAAACTCCAAAGGTTCATATGTTGTAATTAACAAAAAGAAATCCATCTTGTACCGGAGACCTGTGGATCAATGTTGTGACTCGATATTATTTAAGAGGAGGAGGTGCGGTGGAATAATGGATAGCGACTCGGAGGAATCGTAGAGCCGGGTTCGAATTCCTGTCGAATCCATTACATTCACTTACGTGCTAATACCCTCGGGAAAGCTATGAATCCTCCTCTTCTTCTCCTCCTCCAGCTATGGGTAAATAGTAGGAAAGACCAAGTTCTATAGCATTGGATGGTAACTGGTCTACCGCAGAAAGAAATGGCAACCCACTGCGGGAAAAAATCTACCACGTCAGTCATATATTGAAAGATGCATGATCGCCCAAGCATGTATCACGCATGGCACATAACAGATTATTTATATTTAGGATTTTAAACATTTTTATTTTATGTTTTATAAATATTACTGCCACGTATATTTTAGAAAGAGTTTTTATTTATTTTTGCGAGTATTAACAATTTTTTGAGACTAAGAATATTTTTTACAGTTACAAATCTTACCACAGTTGGGGGCGAGGAGACGATTTCCTGCCTTTTACCAATATTATTTGCGCGTAACAGAATGTAACGGACCCGAGTGGAATTCGAACTCAGACCTCCGATTTCTCATTCCAAATCACCACCCATTGCACCAACCATGCATCCCTCTCATGCACAAAATGATTAAAAAGATGATATTATTATTATTATTGTTGTTGTAGTAGTTGTTGTTGTTCTTCTTCTTCTTCTTCTTCAATTCATAAACGGAAGTTATATTTAAGAAATGTAATTTGGGAGTCTGTAAAAGATATGCGTAATAATTTTGGTATTCATCTGCATGACACACCTAATCGTTCTGTGGGGTTGGTCACCTGAAATTGTGAAGACTTAGAGTTCCATTCAAACCCTGCTTAGGACGGAGGAAATATTTCCTTTCGTTTCTGCCTCGTAAAGAGAGTTTTGTAAATATTAATTGACAAACCTGTGTTTTAACCAAGCATAATTTGTTTGGAAATCGTATTATGATTGGTCGAATGATAACGCAGGGGTAAGATATATTTTCTCCTGTTGACGTAGTTGTTCGCGTTTTACGAAGAACAAAAACCAACCCAACTCAAATCCTCGTTTTAGTGATGACCAGTCTTGTCAATCTCTTTTGAGTCTGTTTGTTGCGGCTTCAAGAAGAGACTTCGACGTTTCTGAACATTTCAATCTGTCCACCAATAACAACATTGCGGCTAGAAGAACCAGTTATGTTTATTTGTCTTGTAATATTAACCTGTTTCTTTGTTGGTGCGATGTTTCTTCACGGTGCCAAACTTTGCTTGACATAAAAAGAACTCTTATTTTCTTAACGCGCAGTCGGTTCTACTTAGTATTCGAGGCGAGGCGCGTGTTTATATTTGTGAGATTTTAAACATTTTGATTAATATACAGAAATGTGTATACCCCCCCCCCCAAAAAAAACTTGTTGAAATTTCGCTCTTCGCTTACTTAGTAAGGTGCAAGGTCAGATAAACTAGCGAGGATCGAACTCTTCACAGTATTGGTTTCAATGTCTTGTTAACTACTGCTCCACAGCTAGATATATATTAACATTTTTTTAAATTTCTCTCTGAGCATTGCGAAAATTGTGAATGAACTTAGATTATAAATATAAATAAATAAAATAAATATTTAATAAATATGAACTGCTAACATATATAAATGAGGAAAAGCGCGTAAATGCTCTCTACTTTGTTTATAGAATTAATTTCTTCATTAAAGAATTTCTTTAATACTTATGTGTTAGCTCTGTAAAATGTTTTGGGGCTGGCACCAATTCTTCGAAACCTTGAAAAAGGAGGAGGGAGTTCTTATTTAGATTGAAATTCTCGTTTTATTTAGTTGGATGTCAGTTTTTACAATTCTATTCAAGCAAATTTCATGAAAAGTGCTTTAATTCGTGAAACTTCTCTTCGCTGGTACATAAAGCGCCTGGAATATCATGAAATGTTTGACTTTGAATTCTGAGTGCATCTTATGGCGAAATCTTGTGAAATCTCCTCGTTGTGCCTTCTGCCACGTTTGATTAAATCTTTCGATCAGACTTTTGCCCAAATATTTTGTGAGTTTTGAAAAATATTAATGTGTTCCTATATCTACTATATGTACCTCCAAAGATTCGCTAGAAGATGAACATGATGAAAAAAAAATGCCCAAACTTAATAAAATAAAAATAGTTTTTATCGTCAAAATCTTTCCTTTTAATAACAGATTTTGACGATTTGATTACTGAATTTATATATTTATCCTTTTTAGCACCTTCGAAAATTTGGTCAAATTTTTTTCTTGTGTCAGCGTGTTACCAAAAATTAGTATAGGAAATGTTAGTGTCTTTTTGTAAGGGAAAAACATCTTCATTTGGAAATTCTTTAAAACTCAGATGTAAGATTTTAATGAAACTTAGGTTTTATTAAAATGACTTAAATTATTTTTGAAATGTTTAGTTAGAAATCTTGCCATAAATATAAATTACATATATATAAATTACAGTTTTGTTACGACCCACTTATTTAATATTTATGAAATTTCGAGAAATTCACTTTTGTAGAACATAATGTTATAAGTACTTGGGGAATTTAAATCATTCATCAGGATCTCCAGTTACAGAAAATCTGCTCCCAATCGTAAAATTAAAAAAAATGCAATAAAAGACTTTAATTAGAAAAGCTTTTAATTGCTTTTATGAATAAGATATTATGGAGACTATTGCTTTAAAAATAATTTTTCGATGAATAATTAATTTTTACAAGAATTGTTTTAATTTTAATTATAATTTATACTTTTAAATCTTTTAAATTTCTGTATCAATTTGTAGCGGTTGGGTGATATTGTTATTTAGTAAAAACTTATATTTCCTAATCATTGGAAATTATAAATGTAATCTTTTAACTTGAAATTGGAACTCAAAAGCTTCAAGAAAGGTTTTTCATTTTTTAAAATGCATTTTAAACTTTAGGTATCGCTTTTCTTTTGGGTGTACCTCTATCTTTTGGAAGTACTTATCTCTTTTAGTTCATTCCTGGAACCTCCATTGGGAACTACTTTTTAGATCCAATGTGTTTTTAAAGACAATTTGTTTTCCATACTCGGCGTATAAATATCTCGACAGTACGAAACAAAAAGTAGATTTTCTGGAGACTTATATATTCGATTCGCCTTGGAAACGCGTCCATACTTGGCGAGTAAACAACCTTGCTTGAATTATTCACTTTTCTTTTGAGATCGTATAGCTTTCATGGATTATTTTTCACGGATTGTTTCTGCTTGCCTGATTTTAATTCTTTCGAAGAATAAAGCACAACAAAATTGGTAGGGGCTCATCTCTTTTGAATAGACTCGGTTTGATTAATACCTGAATGTTTATTATTTTGATTTTTTTCTTTTTTTTGATTGTGTTCACTATTTCTACGGTAGAACAATGGCTTCAGATCTTTTCTATGTCCTTGAGCTTCAATGTTAAATTCTAATTGTTGGAGAGGCTGTTTAATTTAAGAAAAAAACCTTCAAATGAATTAAAACTTTGTCTATAGTTTCCGTTTGTCCGTAACGAATTTCTGATCTCGCCTGGAAGTCAAAACCGCTAACAATACTAAAGGTCCGTTAGAACAGCTTGTTAACTGTTCCACACAGAGACAACGAATTCCAACATCTGTACACGGCTATTTTTTCCGTTTCTCTAAGAATTTGTTGAAAAGGAATTAATTTCCGTTCCAAAAACAAAATACCCAAAATTAAAATTAAATCATTTGTCATAATAAAACGTAAATAAATAAAACAATAAAAATTACGTAAGATTTTACTTGTAGTTGATATAATTACGTATTCCCCATCGTTGAGGTCAGTGTTCGAGCCCTGTTAAAAGCCAGGATTTAAAATGCTAACTTTTAAGTCAAGCAGCTTACTTGGATTAAATGAATGATTCATTCATTCATTCATTCATTCATTCATACACACACATAATTTCTGTCTTATTTTCGTATTTGACTGAGCAGTTATAAAGAAAATAGATTGATTTTAAATGTAATTATGAAATGTTTGATTTTCCTCATTACGGCTTGAAAAAAAAAAACTATATTCATCAGAGAATTTTCGGGAGTCGCAAATGGCGGTGGTGGGGGCAACCTGACCTGCAGTTCATCCAAGTACCACACATGTCTATTTGGAGTTTCGGTCAACTCAGTACCAACGCATTGGACGCTGTGTAATATTCGCAATGTTTTTAGTTAAATGTGCGTCTTACCTTTCAAGTAAAATAGTTGTTCATAATTTCACTTACTTAGAGAAAAAATTACGTCTTTTTAGAGAACGGTCTGGATTCGACATGACAATGTTGAATTTTATCACCCAATATCATTTAATTATATTAAAACTGTTTAAGTAGTAAACATTTTTTTCTATAGAGACCATTGAAACTTGTCGAAAATTGTCATCTTTAACCGGCCATTTTTTTTTTTTTTTTTTTTTTTTTTTTTTTTTTTTAAATAAAAATTAAAATAGTACACCGGAAAAATGTAAATTATTTTTTCTTTTCTCCTCACATTTGAATATGCAAGTAATTTCCTGATCGGATTAACTGATCCTTGCAAGCGTAGAAGTTTTTTTATTTATTATAACAAACTAATCTCGTTGAAACGGGCGAGCCAAGTTCAAATTCTGGTCGCATTTGTTCTATTCACTTTCATAGATACGCTTGGGAAAGGCATAAATCCATCTCTTCCCACTTCAGGTATGATTTAAGTAGCAGGATGGACTAGCTGTGGTTGACAACCAGTATAAGAAAAAGAAAAAAACAACTGTGAATTCAAAACCGTCTGTTTTTCGTAGTGGAGCGTATGGTTGGAATTTAACTACGGTCGACTCAGCATAGTTGCAGTGAATGAACTACAGGTTTCCTTTATGGGTATTGAAGAAATACAAATGGCCGTGAGCAAGAGAGCGTGTTCAGCAACGAACAGTCAAGAAGAAGATGCGAGCTGACACGGATTTCCAATGTGCTTTCAAGATAAAAACAGTTTTGATGATGATGAATCTCGCAAAGCAGACTATAATGAATTTACCCTTACTTGACATTTCACATTTGTGGCTTTTGTCGTTTTTGCTACGTCGAATTAAAATATGGATCGACATTTGTGTGAGATTTAAACCCGCCATATTGCCATCAAACCTTTTTCTTACTCTTCCTGAATTGTCTATGCAAAGGTTAACTCGAAGCATCTGCGCTATGCTGAGTAAATATTTACGAATGCAGACCCACAGGTAGAATGACGTCATATAATCTTTACAAGATTCAGAGCTATGAGGATATCATTAACACTTTGAGCCCTGCATTCCTGAACAATTTTAACCCTTATGCCTGAGCTTCTGAGACAAAATTCGCAAATAATTAACATGTAATGTTATACGGTAGATATGAAAATAGTTACAAATGTTTACCCACCGTTCAACCGCTGGCTGGGCATTGTCATTTTTCTTTACCACTGTTCAACGGGTGGCTGGGCATTACGTCATTTTTCTATACCACCGGTAAAGCGGTGGTCAGGGCTCAAAGGGTTAATGCAGTGGTTCCCAACCACCGTGCCGCGGCACATTAGTGTGCCGCGGAATGATTACTGGTGTGCCGCGAAGAGATAATACCTAGAAGCCATTTAATTTCATTTTGTTTAATAAAGACATTCAATTTCTTAATCATGATGACACCGCTCAATTCAAAATCGCCGAATTTCTAGATTTATCAGTCATCAACCTTTTCAATTTTGATTTATGTGAAGAGGAAGAATTAGCAAGCCTTTCCAGTGATCGTGGTCTCAAATTGAAGTACGCACAACTGCCATTGGACGCCTTTTGGATTTCTGTTATGGAAGAGTATCCAACTCTAAGTAAAAAAGCCATGAAAATTTTACTGCAATTCTCAACTTCGTACCTATGTGAACTGGGATTTTCTTACCTAAACAACATTAAAAATAAAAAACATGAAAGACTTAAAAATATTGAAGAAGAGTTAAGAGTGTGTCTCTCTCACATTCGCTCAAATATTGCAGCAGTAGTCAAGAAGCACCAGGCACAACTGTCCCACTGACATTCACCATTATTATTTTATACCCGATATTGAATACAGGATATGTTGATTTATGCGAATAAAAATTCTTCTTATATAATATTCTTTGTTTTTTATTATTTTATTGCAAAAAGGCTTTATCAGTGGAAAATATTTATTTTTATTTTTTATTTATTTATTTTTTTTTTGTGATAGGTGTGCCGCGAAAATTTAAAGAACTCAATGATTTAACAGTCTTAACTTTTTGGTGATCTGACTAATCAGTGGCTGTGACTTTCCAGTATGAGGGCACTGGGTTGGTAGTCTTCTGGTTGCTGCTGATAGTAAAAAGCCCAAACTCTTTGGTGACTCTGGTCAACAGTCACATAATATCAGGGTATTTGGAGTGCCATGTTGCATAGGAGTAACTAAAGGATTCTGGAAACAAAGAAACTACACATACAAAACAACCTTTACAAATAGTAAATACGCAAACAGCACAATACTCTCTAAACACATCTATAAGATTAAAAACAAAAACCAAATCATATCAAAAACAGCATCAGCCTCCAACAATGGTTAATGGTTGTTTTAGAGAAATAAAATAATTAGCGTTTGTTTTTTTAAAATTTATCAGTTGTTTGATATATAATTTTTCTAAATATATTTTTCGATGAGGTGATACCGTTTTGCAATTTATATTCTATATTAAGTTTCGACTAAAAAACGATCGTTTTTATTTATTTATTTTTTCGCCATTAAAATTCCCCTGTATGCGTGTCTTTGTGTAATCTCTCTTTGAACAAGACTTATTTAACATTTCATATATTTTAAAATATAGTATCAAATTTGAAGTGTGAATTTTAAAACAATTTATTAAGATTTCATTGTTATTGCTTTTCACCATAACACTGAGATCGTTTTTATATTTTACAACCAGAAAGTTGGAGACTAAGAATAAGGAGTACATATGGGTGGTAAAATTCAAAGAGAATGTTTTTGTTTTTTAAACTCTACTTTGCCGACATATACAACTTCCATAAATTATTTTTTAAATATATTTTATTAAATAAAATACTACTAAATGAAATAATTTTCCTCAAATAGTAGTAGCAATAGTAGTAATAACGATGACATATGAATGACAGGAAATATACGATCGTTGTTGATAGTTTAGACTCATTCAGAAGTTTTTGCAAAAGTAGAATCTTATTCTTCCAAACACATCCATTGACCGGGTACGTATATGCAAATAACTTAGGTTTTTGTCAGGCAAAAAGGTATGTCCTCCAGGACAAAGACCCGAGGTACTAAGAAGAATTATGCCGTAATCCTTTGACAAATGATTGTCTAATTCACTTAGAAAACAGTTTAGGATTGGATAGAACATATTGATCTATACTGGATGTGTTGATATATGTACATGAGTTGATTTACAAAAATGTGGTTTTCTTGTTCGCTTTTGCAGTCAGTGAAATGTTGCATTTCTTGCTGCATTCCAAGAATATCCGACAACATAAATGCAGATTGTTAGATCCTTCCTCTTGCCTCCCTTACATGTTGGAGGCACATCTAAGTTCCAGTGCTTTCATGCCTTTGTGACCACTTACTCTACATTGCTTTCGGTCTATGGTCATCTGCCCAAAGACCTTTTTTTATGTAGTACGCCCACAGCTTCAAGAGTGCTCTTTAGCTTGTCTTTATACCGGGACCATGGCAACCTGCCTACGTTCCTTTTGCTGCTTTGTAGATGGCGGTACATGACAACTTTTGGTATTCGATTGTTACTCATTCGGATAACATGACCAATGCATCGTAATTGAGATTGAGTAAGAAAGGCAACGATGCCTGCAATTTCTCAGTTTGGAAACAGATCAGCATTTGAGATCTTGTTTGAGTGTATATCCACAGATTGAATTAAGGCAGGCCTTACGGAAAACATCCTCTGTGTGTGCGATATTGAGTCCAAAATTAAGAATATATATATATATATATATATATATATATATATATATATATATTGAAACTACCCGCGTCTCTCGTTTTGTGCGCATGTATAGACGTGACAACGTCAACAAAAGTGTTACAAAAAATACTTCCCAGTTTGTCATTTATATATATATATATATATATATTCTAAAATTTTCCTATTTTTTCTAAATATATATACATTCCAAAATTCGCTTGAAGATGAAACAGAACTAATGCTTTTAATGTAATTATATAATTAAATTTGAAGTTTTTAGCTTCGGTTTTTGAAACATGGTCATTCCTGTGTAGCGAAGGAACCATATTTTTAAAACAGTTACTTTATAATATTTATGCTCTGTAAATTTACATTGAGCACTGTTTTGTAAAAATAAAAATATCATTAAGAACACCGGATTATATATCTTACTGTTCTTTTTTTTTTTTTACTATATATATATATATATATATTTGTGAGGTGGTCGGGGCATCCCCTCTTCGGTGTTTTATTTTATTTATTTATTTTTTTTTGTTAGCTGGTGAGTATATTATGTCTTCACCAGCTATCTTTATTATAAGACCATTGGTTTAGTCTAGGCGAGAATAAAATGCGCAGGTCACTGAACGTCTAATGTTGGCTGGCCTGAAGCACGCAAGAAACTAATAGTCGTAGTCGGTCAAACTTACACTGGCAAATTATGATGCAAAGTTACTGTGCAGAAACTTTATGATCATCATTATCATTTTTAATCATTTCGATTTTTGTATTGCTATTATATATTTTAATGGCAAAAATAAAACCTAAATTTACATTCAAGCATTTCAATGTCGTCATTTTTATATCTCACTAACAACTGCATACAAAAAGCAAAAACTATTATTATTTATACACTATTTACATTATTCAGACTATTGTCTGCATCTTTGTTGCCATAATTATCACAACGTTTCGGCCATTGTACGCTCCGGCCTTCTTCAGGTAGTTGGAATGTCGAACTGAACCCTTTATTTCGCTCACTGGGGTAGACTGTTCTAGTTCCACGTGCCATGTCTAATGGATATCAGTTATCAGTTATCTCCTGTTAATCCCCCTCTCCAAATTCTCCACCGCCTTAACCAGGTATTGAACTCACACTGTTTGGGTCATGTTACTGGATCTAACTAACGACTTTATCCACTGTACCATGTGTCCTTGATAAATATGGCAACAAAGATGAGGACAATAATCCGAATAATGTAAATAGTGTACATAATACCTCATCTCAGAAATATAGACAAATTATTTTGTATGTTTGAATGTAAAGTGTAAGATTAATTTGAAGATTAGTGAAGTAAAAATTCTCCTTTTTTACATACATCTTAATCGCAATATTCCTCCGTATAATGCGCGAATACATTTTGGGGTGGAGGAGGTGGGATCGTTTTAGCCGGAACTGGATATTTACTACATTTAAATCCGTTAATCTGTCCTATACTCTGACCATGGGAAAGAGGAGACAAAAGTTTTTTTTTTTATAGCAGAAACCTTACTGCTCTTATTCCCTCAATATATATTTATTAATCTTTTTAAACACAAAAAATGTCAACCTTCCTGTATGATATTTCAGGGAAAAATATTCTTTAAAAAACTCTAGTGTAAAATCTCTTTGCGCTGAATGCTTACACGCCAACATCTGCCCACTCTCGGCTGTCCTTGGTTCAGTCCCAATCGGTCAGCTGAGGCGAATGATGTATTCTTGATTGACCTAAAACGAACAGAATTTCTATTATTTACCGATGTGGACACGCAAGCTTTTCTTTCTTTTCTATTTTTTTACTGCGTAAGGCTGCTAACCTTGATAAACAACTGTGAAGCCAATCTCCGGGGTGTTGTTTGAAAACGCATCCAGATCCCAGTATTGCTTGGTTACCGGAGATGACTTCTTAAAATGATATATTTTCGTCTGATAACGAAACACCGTACGACCTGTAAGAAGAAATCGATCCGCTCTCCCGTTGCAATTGATTAACGAACTGAACCTTTTGTTCCGTCTAAGAAACTCGCAGAATCTGTCAGTGTTGAAGTATTGTGAAGTTTATTACTAGTCTAGTTTACTAAATTCGTTGCAAAAGTGTTGAATGGCATAAAAAGAGATAAAACTAAAAAGTATAGTCCCCCGCCTCGTTTTCTTTCATGATGAGTGGAAGATCCACAATCTCATCGCCCTAGCTACACAATTTAACGCTGATAATGATAAATAAATGTAAATTTCGTTTATGGCTGTATACATCAAAACTCTTTAAGTGGCAATAATTCGGGTAAAAGGCGTGGAAGTGGCTATCATAAATAAGTATGAATGATGGCGAGAGAATAGAAAGCTATAGATTTTTAATGACTGGATAATGGGAACGCGATGTAAAGTGTTATTTCTTCTCGTTTCTTTTTTCTCTTCTCGTTTCTTTTCTCTTTTCTTGTTTCGTTTTCTCTTTTCTTGTTTCGTTTCTTTTCTCTTCTCGTTTCTTTTCTCTTCTCGTTTCTTTTCTCTTCTCGTTTCTTTTTCTTGTTTCTTTTTATTTTCTTCCTTTCATTTCTTGTTTTGTGTGTTCCAAAAAGTATTTCATTACTTTCTGCCATTCCTTTTTATAAAGCCAGTGTATGTTCCAGTTTAGACAGTACATAATTTACATACCAACATAAGTAAAATACGACACAATGTCTATCTTTATTTCCCGGAACGCTACAAACGATTAGCTCTTGAATGTAAATGGTTACCTACTATCTTCAACATCATCATAATCTTCACTTCCTAGCACCTCCTCTTTTTACTCGTATCACATCCCATTCATCACAACCATTTTTAATATTAACCATCTAATTTTAGTCGCCCTTGTGCCTTCTATTGTGTATACTTTGGTATAAAATGTGTGTTCACGTGACCTGCGACCGGAACGATGATTGGGCCGCTATACACGACAGCCATTTTATGCAAGGGCTTTCGACATTAGATGCTCCATAATTGTAATCTTGGACCAGATTAAACTTTAATAAAACTGCTGATGTAAAAATTGATGCCTACGAAAACTGCGTCACGCTTTTAGTTTTCAAATATTCGAGAATCTTATAGTTATTTTCCAAGCATAGCTTAGATGTGGCACAAAGCCGAAATTAGAGGGCACCCAGTGAGAATCGAACTCACTAGTCAGTCGTAATTGTTCTAGCTAGACAAGCTTGCTAACCATTAAACCACCTCGTGGTGCCCTATTCGAGCATCTTATTTGAGAAGAGCGTTGTTCACGCTATACCACCTTTGTCTGAGAATACCCTAAAAAAATTCACTTCTGCTTGGATAATTAATTTTGCATGTACACTGAGTGAACAATTCCACACTGTTTTTTTTTTGTTATTGTTATTTTTTAACATTATTCTAATC
Organism: Acanthosepion esculentum; assembly: GCA_964036315.1. Lineage (NCBI taxonomy): Eukaryota > Metazoa > Mollusca > Cephalopoda > Sepiida > Sepiidae > Acanthosepion > Acanthosepion esculentum. The sequence continues at coordinate 6,040,659 of OZ038487.1, read as the reverse complement.
AGTATTTGTCTCGAAATTGTTAACGATATATTTCACCGATATAAGGTTATGCAAAGATATTTCTACCTGAATTGGTTAAAATATGAAAATGTGCAATTTCTTACTTTTTTTAAATTAATCCTAATTGGCTTTGTTGCTTTTCAGAACAAGCCAGTGGCCACGGTTGCCCCCACAACCAATTTACCTCAATTAATTGAACCTGTTCATCTGGTGAATGCTCTAAACAAACAACAGAGCAATAAAAATGAAAAATCCGAACAAAGCAACAATAATGTTCAGTCCCAACTTCCTCACCTCCAAAATAACGCTCAACTCACTCGATCGCCGGCTTCGATGGACACAGAAAACAATTGCAATATTCATCTGAATGGCAAATGCCCACAGGACCAATATGGTAACCATCTTCCTCTCACTCCATCCGGTAAGTAGATTTTGATGATATAAATAATTTACATAAAGATTGACGGCTATAGAATGAAAGTAGAAAGGAAACCGCGGGTGTTGTGATTTGAAAATTCTAGATCATGAATAAGATCACAAACGGATTTAGTCAAAAAATAAATAACATAACGTAACGTGGCTTTTCTTGTTTTCCGATATGAATTTTGTTAAAAAAAAAATTACGTTTCCGGGAAGCGAGATTTCTCAAAAATAATTTTTATTAAGGATGACAGAAATCTCGTTGGAAGAAAATCTTGCAACTCTTTTGAAAGAAATGATCATGTAAATTAAGTACCACGTTCGTTAGGTTTGTTCACAGAAACAAGACAATAAAAACATATTTTTACAAAAACCTTTCAGTCAACATGGATAAAATATCACGTTCGTGTTGTACTTCTTGAAGAGCGAACTCGCTCACAACGAAATTCGTTGTGAGATTTTGGCAATAAGATATCGGTCGATTGGCTGCAGAGAACTTGACGATGACAGTCTGTGAAAATAGGCTAATATTCTTAAATGGAACTTTTCTGTCTTGCTATCACGTAAAAAAAAAACTTCCTAATGGTTAAAAAAAAGAATTGTTGTACGGTTCTTCTCTCTCCCGATACATTGTCAGTAGCTTTGTTGTTTTGATTTGAAAATGTCCCAAACTTTCGTCCTCGCAAAACTATCAGGGTTTAGATTTTTGTTATCATTTTATTTTTATCGGAAGCACAATAAAAAAAATATCGACAAATTTCTCGTAACCATTTCAGTCTCCTAAAATTCTTTGCAAAACTTTGATAATCATGGCATGTCTCTCGTTTCCTGGACAACCATGGTAACCCACTGACTTGATTAACATTCTAATAATCTCCCTGCAAGACACGTCTCTAAGACCAATCTTTTTACCTTTGAGAAAAATAACTATTACTCCTGTGAAGCTATTAGGAAATGATGACCTTTTGTGGAACCCATTTGGGGTGTTTGTTTTTATTTAAAATTTCTTACTCACTTCTGCTAACATTATGAAATCGCTATTTTTTAAGCTGTGGAAAAATACAGGGCAATGGGTATTATGAAAGCCTGGCACTTCTCAGTCCCAGGTGATCAACACGGGCGTCTCCAAGGTTCGCATCTCGATCCAACCGCTTCCTCCTCTACATAATGATCTACCTAAGAGTATACTCTGATCATGTATGAATTTCTATGCTGATGATACAACGGTATATAGGTGCAACTCCAAAACCCTCGATGACCCGATCTTGGTAGCTGATCTCTCCTCTGACCTAACTAGCAGCTCATCGGGGAAGATAAAACTGGCTAGTCACATTCAATGCCCCATAAAATAAACTAGTAAACCTGCCCCACCATCGCCGGACCAAGAATTTTCACCAATCGTGATGAATTGATGTCCACTTTTAGTGAAACTCGTACATACGATCGATCGCTAAAGATGCTGGAAAAATGGTCGATTCCCTGTACCGCTTTTTTTAAAAATTTTTTTTATTTTTAAGCTTATCACCCCAAGCAAGGCTGGAAGCCACTAGCACGCAAGGGGTTACAGAAGGTTTGGAGGAAGAGCAGATAGGAGTGGTAAAGGAGAGGATGTGGAGAAAGATAGTGGATCGATCAAGGCAAGGGGGTTACAGAAGATTTGGAGCGAGAGCAGATAGGAATGAAAGGGGAAAGGATGTGGAGAAGGGAAGTGGATAGATCAAGGCAACTGGAGATGTCGATTGACGTTACACTTAAATAGTTGGAGATTGTATTTGACAGGGAAACAGGAATAAGGAAGGGAGTTCCACAGGCGAGATGTGCGAGACATGAAGCTATTGGAGTATAAGAGACGTCTACATCTAACAGTTTCAACGGTGAAGGGGTGGGAACGGGATACCAGCCTCGTAGGACGTTTAAATTCATGAGGCCTAGGAACCAGCGAAAGCAGCTCATCGGAGCAATTACCCTGAAAGTATTTGTAAAAAAGACAGAGCGAGGCAACGTCGCGTCTGTGAGAGAGCGACTGCAGACGAGATGAAAGATCAGGGCCAATTACATTGCATATCCGTCTCTGGATCTTATCAAGAACCCTGGGGCAAACAGCAGGGGCTCCAGACCTTATATGGCAGCAATACTCCACGCAAGGGCGAATGGTCGATGCTTCAGTAAGGAGCTGACTCCCCATGTTGTCCTCTACTTTTATAAGAGTCAGATCAGGCCCAAAATGAAGTACTTCTGTCGTATATAGGAAGAAGCTTCTCAGTCTTCACTTTCCACTCTCAATAGTCCAAAGGCGTCTTTACGTCCTTGGAGGCGACAAAGTATTTTCCACTCTGCAACCTTTCAGAAACTTCTCGCTGCTCTATCACTATTTCCATGGTGAGTGTTCAGATAAAATACACTTTTAAGTTCCACCAGTCTTAACCTTCACCTGCCATGCCAGACTTTTTTTGTTGCGAACCAGCTTCATTCCCTTCATATACCCCTGGTGAGATGTGTGTTCCACTCAAGCGGCTTCTTCTCATGAACTACTGCCTTTTGGAACCGAATCTGAAGAGAGTGCTTACCAGATCATTACAATTTTAATCTGTCCAAGTCTCCGGTTAACCATTATCTTCACCATATATCTAGATAAGCTGTACCTCTTACTCTGTAACCCAAGAGTGGCCCCCATGAACACCACTGTAAAAAGTTATATATGAATAAAAATTCTATCTGGTTCATAATCCTGGAGAATTTAATAATTGGTTTGAAATGGAGAAAACCTCCAAAAGAAATGAACATGTCATTTTTCGTTTTTTATTCATTACTGAAATGTTTGTACCTTTTCAAAGTAAACATTCCTCCCCCCATCCCTTCTCTCTCCTAATCCTTCTCTCTGTATTGTTGAGTAAGAACAGCTGGACAAATTCTCAAAATTCCCTTTCGAAAGTGGTTCAAGGCCGACGTGTTGGAGCACTCTGGATCAAATTCGCTCGTAGTGATTTTCCAAGCGTAGCTCAGATGTGGCACAAGGCCGAAAGTATGGGGCACCTAATTCGTTCGTAATTATACTAACAATGTACATTTTCTTATAACTTGAATTTAAAAAGAAAAACGTCAAAATCTCAAAAGTTCTATAAAATAAAAAAAGATGTTGAGCCGATCCTGCTCTTGATATGTTTGTTGCGTTATTTATTTTTTAAAAAATTTGGGCACCAATCATAAACCGAGGTTTTATCCGTCATTTTTGTAAAGCGATTGCTAGGGAGTTTTAAGCTCGTACATGAAAGCGTGTGCATTACCGTATTTAAACACCATTAATGATGACTCTTTAATTTACACAAAGGTTCACGTGAATAAACGTATTTTGATGTGATTTTATTTCAGACGCCCTTAATTTATACAAAGACCGACTCTCGTCCTACGAACATTCAGAAATCCTGGAATATCAGGAAGTGTGGTATTTGGGGCTGGATGCGAAAAAGTTGGATGCCTTTCCTGGCAAATCGAGTAACAATGGTTACGACGATGAGAATGGATCTTACCTTAAGGTACGCTCCTTCCACAATACCCTTCAACATTTATTGAATGATACTAATAACATCTAGACTAATATCTGTATTTTCACAGGGTTTATTATTATTATTACGTTTCCGCAGATGTTTTCAGACTTCCTCAGATGTTTAATCCAACTGGTAATATTTCACCTCTTATAAATTGTTTTGACTTTTTGTCTCGTAGATTCTTGAAACCATAACGCCGTATTCGGTTAAGAGTTTAGAAATTCTTAATGAACGGTTAGAATTAGATAATTAACGTATTTTGTAGAATGAAAAGGTTAAAGCTTTCGACAATCTAATGCAGGGGTCGTCAAATTTTTTCTAGCAGAGACCCCTTTTTCTCTTCTTCCCCAGCGACCCCCATTTAAAATAACTTTGAACCTTAAAACTGGCATTGATGTCGGCAATTAAAATGTTAATTAACATGTATGAAATTTGGATCAGGTTCCGAATTTCCCCCTTCCCGGCGTCATAAGGTTCCGAATTTCCCCCTTCTCGGCGTCATAAGGTTCCGAATTTTGCCCCTTCCCGGTGTCGTCAGGTTCCGAATTTCCCCTAAAAAATATATTGAAGAAAATATATTAAAATAACCCCAATGAATGAAGCAAATAATATATTAAGTACACCAAGCAGCCGATGCTATTGAACAGAAATGCATAACTGATACTAATATCCAACTCCACAATTGTACTAATTAAATAAAATAAACTAATATTGCATCATACTTGATGCAATTATACCAATCAGACCAAATGACCTTCATAATCATCAACTCTATTTTACAGTAAGAGGTTGAAAAAAATGGGTTTGTTATCTGAAAATCAACTTGGAACAATTAAAAAAGAGCAAGCAATGCTCAATGAAGCATTAAATAAGTCTCATCAAAATAAATTCAAAGCGACTTGGATAAGTGTTGTACCTAAGGCTTTTGATTCTGTCGACCGTCGAGCTCGGTGTCTGCACCGAAGAATACAACATACATGGAGACTAATTAAAATTTAGCTCAGTGTCATTCGCACACCGACCCCTATTCGGCCCCTTCATTATCATCGACCCCCTGGAACTCCTCACCGACCCCCAGGAGGTCGTTCGAGCCCCGTTTGATGAACCCTGATCTAAAGTATAACTCCTGTCCGAAATAGTGTAAAAAGATACTAAAGACCCTTATAGTTTCGCTTTGAATGAATCCAGTTTTTCTCAAAGAAGTAAAACGCAATGCAGTACAGAACATTTTCATGTAGTTTACTTGATTCTAATTCTATATGAATAAGTACCGGAAACCTTTTAGTTTCTTTCATCTATGCTGTGTGCATCAAGCCGTATCCTTACACCTCTATTGTGTGGGCGGAAATTCCTAGTCATAGGCTAATCACACTGACCACCTGTTCGAAAGCAAGTCAATCGTGTAATCACGAATCCTTTGCACCTTGTAATGTCAATCGTAATTTTCGCTTTTTTTTATTCTCCTTCTTTTATTGTTCTCGCTCTTTAATAATGTTTTTCTTATTCTTTCAAACTTGCGCCTTAATAGCTTTATTGCCGTGTTTGGGTTGAAATCGATTCAAAAAATTGTAATCTGATATATAGTCAACATTTGCCACATTTCTAAGGGAAGAGTGTTCTATATTGGAGATAAAATGACAGTGTGAACATAGGAATCAACAGTGTATGTTGACTGTCAGTTTTACGCAGCATTTAAGCATGAAACTGACAGTCAGAATGCAGTGTTGATTCCTCTGTCCATCCTATAAAAGGGGGAGGTGGTAGTTCTGAGAACTTTTCAGCTCCCCTTATCGTGTACGCATTCCATCTTTCTTCGCTCGCCCACGTTAAATATAATATGGAGACCTAGTTTTTTTATTTCCGAAATAAAACCAACCAAATATGTAATCGTAGAGATTTTTTTTTATTCCGGTTGAAGATAATTCCCCTCTTTTAATTTATTGTGCCCAATTCTTATCAGTATTAAACTTTTTGTTTGTAAGTTACAACGTATTTCTCTTTTTGAAAAGCCTAAAAGTAAAAACAATTTTCACAAAAAAAATATTTTTGTAACTTGAATTTGTAACTTTAAAAAATTCCTCTGCTCAAAATAGAAGCTTTCAATGAGACACTGTTTTGTAAGGCTTATTTATTTAAAGAAGTGAATCTTTTTTCAAGCCTGCTTTTCTTCTAGGGAGGTTGATATGGAGCAGACAATTTTCTGTCAATGATGTATAATGAAACTATGTTGAATCGATGCATACCATAGACGTTTTAAGCGAAAATTACTGGCTTTTCTTATCTTGGCTACTTGCAAATGTCTCTTTTGTTCCACGAGTAATAGGTTTGTTGTCAACATTTATAGTCGCTAGGGAAGAGAGGCCTTTCACTGTAATATCACTGCACCACGCCATTTTGACGATGTAACCGACATACGCTAACGAAATAAAATGTCCATATTGCAATTTTTTATAGGCGTTTTAACCATCTTTTTAGTGAGAGTTTGAATATACGATTGAAATACCCGTAGATTTTGCTCACATTTGATCTAAAACTTATGTAATAACGAAAATGTGTGACACCTATCCAGACCCCACTAGATCGATGTACTCTACAAGACCGGCTGTTGGTCCTGTCCTGGTCCATTATTACAGGTTCAGTCAGTCTCCAGTTCACAATGTCAATTTCATTCCACTTTCCAGCCACGTTGTGATTTTTTGATCCTGGAGAGGAATTAACAAATCGTAGATCCCGGAAGATTCAGCTGGTCTACCTGCAAGTTCGTTGGGGCGAGAATCGGACCAAGCAGAAAAATCAAATATGAACAAGTCGATTCGAGTCCAAAGAAAAATTTGTCTATGTATATAAGGAAGAAATTGCTACAAAAAGAATAATGCTTCTTTTACAAGAAAGTAGTGTATGTGAAAGAAAATCCCCCCCCCAAAAAAAAACAAATATTGCAAATAATTCTGAAAGGAGAGAAGTAGTTTTTAGGTTCACTCTTTTTGTTCTTAGTAGTTGCCGTAATTAGTTCACTATCAGGATATAAGAGTTCACTGGCAGTATTGCGCCAATATTGCAGATAAATTGAGTTTACTTTCTCCTTTATTACAGTAGCGAGCGGACGCTTTCACTCTCTGTCTGTCTGTTTCTCTCTCTCTCTGATCGACTTCAACTCTACTGACTGTTTTTCCACAAACACGCGCTTAAATAAACGCGGTGGTAGCGACAAAACCCGGTGTGTTGGTAAACTTACAACCAAATTACTCACCTTTCCTCCTTCACGATTAAATGAAGAGTCTCTTCGTCTCAATTGGTATTCCACAGTTCATATAAACACTATTGTTTTGACATTTTATATTAATAATTCTGACGAAGCACAGATTCTCTGGGCACAAACTTCACCCAGATTATTTTTCTCATCTATAAACAAAATTCTATATTAGTATAATTATTAATATTTCAAGAGTGACCATTGCTCTCTGCCACAAAAGTACCTTTGTATCAAAATCCTAAATCAGCTCAAGTGAAGACGCAATCACTTAGAGTGTATGACCACAAAATAATTCTTTACTAAAATGAATACCTTATTTTTATTTTCCAGATTCTGGGGGACCACCTTGCCTACAGATATGAAATCATCGAAGTGTTGGGTAAAGGATCCTTTGGCCAAGTGGTCAAAGCTTTTGACCATCGAACGAATGAAGAAATTGCAATAAAAATCATCCGAAATAAGAAAAGGTAAGAAATGACAAAAAAAAGTAGACTGACTTTTCCATATTTGTGAGAAAAGCGGTGGAAAGCTGTCTGGCACCAATTTTTGGGTGTTGGGACCCTGTCCGCTTTAAGTTCCTCCCTCATTCGACGACTTTTATATTCATTCTTATTTCACGTCTTAATCTCTTATGTTCAAGCCAGAACAGAGTTCAAGGTTAATTCATTGCAGTTGTTTGTCAATGTCGACACCAGCGTAAATCTCGGATTGACATTATAAATCGATTGAAGGGAATCAACGTAAGTATACTACAGTACACACGATTCTTTTGTTGGTAGAAGCTACATTTTTGTGATAACTTAATACTAATCAGCCCCTGTCGGCATAATGCTAAACGCCATTGTCACAGATGAATATGTTTGGAAAAAATATAGTAAGTTTTCGTGACTCTCCAGCTAAAGTTCGTGATCACTGCTCAGCGTATTGACATTGTCATCTGATCAGTTCGTTCAAATATAGACGAATATCTCTTAGACTGCGCAATTTTTCACTGGATAGGCTATTCAGACTGTAAAAGGGTGGTAAGTCGAATACAAATAAAAAGTAATTAAAATGTGTGGGTACTGGAAGTAAAACGCGTACTAGGATGAAATTGGCGGGCGCGGTTACGGGAAATAAAATACTGTGCTGCTCTTAAAGAGAGGCTAAATCTCTCTTCATTAAATATACCGAACAATTAGGTTTAGATAGGCAGAGACGGAAGTGCCAATAGAATATAGATTGTCACTGGAACATGGGAACTCCCTTATTATATAGCTAGCCGTAAGCAAACGCTACCAGGAACAAGGATCAAGAAATGTATTAAAAAGAATTTCTTTCGACGCAGTGAAAATTGGCGCAGAGGTGTTTTAGGAAGAGTCGTGTTGGCTGCTTGATCGCTACATTTTTGTAGGTTCCCTAAGAGTATGCGGTATTGTGGCATATGCAGGAGGTGGTGAATGAGCTAATTGTAATGAATGAATGGGTCGTGAATCTGATTGACTAGTATAGCTTATAAAGACCAGCCCCTCCCTATTTCACCTTCGGCCTTGTGCCACAATTTCTGTAAACGACAGAAATAAATAATGAGTATGTTGTATTGTGGTATAAGGAGGATTGAATGATGATGGATGAGTCCTTGTGGTGGATGTACAAATTATAATGAATGAATGGGTCGTGAATCTGATTAACTCGGTATAAGATAGTGTCGACCAGCCTCAACCCATTCACCCCTTTTAGGCCTTCTGCCACAATTGTATTTCATATGCAATAAATCTCTATGATCTGACCATGGAACCCTTATTTCTAAAGCTGAATTTATTGCTTAGCTTTTGGAAGGCATCTTTCGTTTTCAAATAGACCTTTGGATTCCGCAATTGCATTTTCATCGTCTGTGAAAACACTTCCGAGATATTTGGATTGTTTTTATTTGTTTGATTTTGGCGTCTCCAATTTTTAGTTCGTTATCTTCGGCTCTTCCTCTTACTGACTCTATATTGTCTTATAATTATTGCTTAGTCCTTTCTTCTCGTTTTCCTTTTACTTATGCCTGTATGAGCTTCCTTTGTGTCTTCTATCAACACTGTAACCTGAATATCTAATGTTAAGATTCTGGCCGCCAATAATGAATCCTGGTATAACTTCCAATTCTTACAGGATCTCCTAATTGTAAGTGCTGAACAAGTCCGGTGAGAAGTCACACAAAATAGTAAGAAGCGTAAGACAAGGGTGTATTTACTAAATTAATTTCCCATCCATATGCAGGCGGTTTGCTCTCAGTATAAACTCTTGATAATTCCAATATCCTTTTAAATCAAATCAAAGCTTACAGTTCTTTGCGTTATCCTTGTTTTACGCCGGTTTTACACTTTGTGAAAATATTTTCCTGTTTTGCCAGATTTTATCAGAGATTAAACTACATGATCGATGTCAATCAAATTTTTATTTTTATTTTTATTTTATTTGCTTATTTATTTACTTTATTCACTTGTGTGTGGGGGGAACATTTTCGATTTGTATTTTAACAAAGGGTGCGTTTAGGGAAATTAAAATTTTATGTCAATTCAGTTGGTAAAAATGATTCAATGCCTGCTGTATTTACAAACGTGCAGTTATCTCCCTTTACTTCTAAAAGAAGGCTTGATTGATTTGTACCTTTTCTTTTTTTTTTTTTTTTTTTTTTTTTTTTTTACACAGCAATTAATTTAATTATACACGCTTTTATTTTCTTTTTATAGCAACAGCAAAAATTTAATCTCCGGAGTTTATCCACCCAACAAAAAGCCAATAATTAATGTTTCTCCTTCAAATTGACTCGTGAATGATGCGTTAATTTCCTATTATTTGAAAACTGACAAATCAGAATCGGTCTGATACGTGACGGTTGAATTCCTTATGTACAAAATATTATTTCATTAAAGCAGGAAATAACTCTTTATTGTTTCTGTAACATTAGTTTTTTTTCTCTTCAGTAAGTAGATGTTTTGAGAAATGTTGTAGTCCTTAGTCTGGTATACCGAAGAACTAGGCTATTTCTCTGTAGAAAGAGAACGGCGTGGTGGGGGATCCCATCACTTTATAGTCTAGAGAAAAAGAAAACAGTTTCTCATATTATTAATTGTTAAATAGGTGCAAGAAATTGGCGTGGGTCATTTAAGTGTTTCAAACAAAACCATTGTTTGGTGATTCAATTTATATTCGTGTTTTTATTTCATGATTTTATGATACAAGTCTTGGTGATTACTAAGAAGGAAAAATCAGTCTAAAATCAGTCGAAATTTTTTCTTCGAAATAGCTTAGTCTATCTTTCTGTCTCTATCTTACATGCTGTGTGCATAGTTTTGCATCAACGACATTGGTTGGTTGTGCATAAACTCAAAACGAGGACTCATTAAAGTAGAGAAGTAGATGTTTTATTGCTACCCACTAAAGTTTCACAAACCTGGAGCTGTTCATTTGAGATTTCAAATTATCTTTTGCGCATCTTTCATTATATAGAGACTGTTTAATTAGCCTCTCCAATTAATTAATTAAATATCTGTCAGAGACTTTATTTAAAAGATCTTAATATTATTTATTAAATATCGTGTTAGTTTCAAGCTATGTGCATCGCTTTTATCCGGTATGGCCGAATCAACGCCATTTAATTTTTAGAAAAAGAAAATCGTCCCACTGAAAATGAAAAATCTTCAAATTTTGGTTACTTAAATCTTATCATTCTGTCAAGATACACGAACTCGAATCTTTTTGTTTTACTGTCGGTCATTGTCCAGTCTCTCATACTACTGGACGGATTTCGCACAAGTTTTCTTTTGCAATTTAATTTTTCCTGAAAGGAGACCAGTCACATGGAAGTGAAGTGTTTTTTCCTTGCCTATAAAATGTGGTGGGGAGCTTCTTTAATTTAAATGCGTGTCACTCTCTCTGTTGGTAGTCAGCAGTGGAAAATTGTCTAAGAACTGTTTTTTTTTTATTTCTACTATAGGTTCCACCAACAAGCTCACGTGGAAGTGAAGATCCTGGAAGCTTTGCTGAAGAGAGATAAGGATAATCGTCATAATCTTATTCATATTGGAGAACATTTTATTTTTCGTAACCATTTGTGCATTACTTTTGAATTAATGGGGTGAGTACAACTCAGACACTGTCGATGACATTGCCACAAGTCATTGATATTTTAAAATGGATGCTAAATTCCTTAATCGTTAAGGAGTGAATAATTATTACCCTTTTACCTTTCTCAGGAGATTTAAATCCGCTATTATCGACCTAAAAAATGCAGGTTCTTTACAAGTTTCTTTAAATGAAAACTGTTCTGCTAGTCTTTTTTTCGGGAATGCTAAACCAAAATTTCATATTTTAAAATTTCATTACTAATTTTTCTTAAAATTTAAACTGCACCCCCAGAATTTTAGTTATTCTACAAGTTCTCTCTGAAGTAAAACATTGCTATACAAGGTGTGCATGAAATCTGTAGCCTCTTTGAACAGAATTGTTCGAGTTTTTTTTTTTTTAGTGTTGGCTGATTGATATCTGCTAGAAGAGGTGTTTTCTTAGAAGCACTGTTAGTTTCCTGCGACCTATTCCTCTGCCACCTACCGTTTTCTCGTAACAGTGGACAGTCTTTTGCTCCAGAAATATATTGTTTGCTATCTCACGATCAGTTTACATTTCTTTTTTAAGACCTTCAGATCTTTGAAAATGAAGTTGTATTTTTTCCGGGTCGACAATTTAAATGTTTTCGCCAACATTATACTTCTTTGTATTTCCCAAGAACTTTGTGCGTCTCATTGACTGATTTGTAGGAATGACCACGAAGTCGGTGGTGATTTTGAAGGTGGTTTGTTTTGTTTTACGGCATATCAACCCCAATAGGTTATTTAATGCCGACAAAATTTTCATTGCTGGTAAGATTTTGTTTTGTCAAAAATCTATTTCTGGTAATATTTTTTTTATTCAAAGATGTGTTGCTGCAATAATTTTTTTTCAAAAAACTATTGCTGGTAATATTTTTTCATAAAAATGTATAGCTGGTAATAGTTTTTTTTTCTTCCAAAAATATATTGCTTTCATAGTTTCGGGGTTAAATATTTGCGCACAGCTGGGACCCTAACAGGTGCTACCACCCCGGGTCAGAATTGACCTGGGAACACCAGCAATTAAGAGGTGGTTCCACGCTCCTCAAAACCTCCTGATCAGAGGCCTTGCTGCTGGGCGTAGTTTATCGTCATACCCAGGACGTTTGAAGGTGGGCATCGGAGAAAATAGAACAGTCGAGGAAGCTGTCATTTCGTTTGTCTTGATGTATTTTGCTAACGTTGCCAGCTGGGAAGAAACTAAACTTTGTAGACTATAATTCCGTGTAAAGGAAAGTAAGTAATTTGGTAAAATAAATTCTTGGAGATTACGAACAAATAAAAAATGCTTCGGAAAAATGAGATGTGTTATCAAAGTTCGACTTGAGAGAGATGTGAATTCACACTGGATGTACAGGAACAAGAAAGCGGCGAGCCGAGTTCGAATTCTGGTAGAGATCGTTAAATTCACTTTCGCAAGGTAGGAATCCATGTCTCTCCCCTGCTATAGGGTAAATAACAAACTGGACTCTCTAACCTTAGTTGGTAACCAATATAGGAGAAAGACACATGAATTCAAAACCGTATGTGGTCTTGTAACTAATATCCGCTCAGCATAGTTGAAATATAAAGCACAGGTTGGTTCTGTGATACAAATAGGCCTAAGCAGATGGTCATGATCGACAACGAGTAGACATGGCGAAGATGGGATATCATACGCAAACCGATACAGCTCTGATGAAGATGACAGATTCACATTTGCGTATTTCCTACCGCCATCTGAGTTTGGTGTTCAATCCCTGATAAAAATGTAAGCTTTCAAATAATTATTTTTTTTAAAGGCAGGCATACACCTACATCACAAATCTTTGAAAAGATATAACACTATGTACAGAATGAGAAACAAGTACTAACTTTAGTAGTCTCTGTCGGAATTTCTGAAATGAAGAGTTACCATTATTTACACTATTTACATTCGGACATTGTCCCCCATCTTTGTCGTTGTTATTGGAAAGTTTCAGTCTAAACTTTGTGATAACTACTTCTCTTAAAAACTCAGAGATAATATATCGAATCGGTACGGAGCTGATGTCTTCAGTAATGGACGCCGAAGCGTTGCGATAATAACAACAAAGATGAAGACAATAATCCGAATGTAAAGAGTATAAATAATTAGCAGCTTTACCTATAAAAAAACAACCTAGTACGCATGAATAAACTTTCATTGAATTTAGGAAAAAAAGAATAGCATCGTAGTATCGGGTTATTTTTTTCGGTTGAGTAAAAGTAAAACAAAATGTGATACTCAGAAGCCAGCAAGGAAACCCACATGCATAGCTTTACAAACCCCTTATTCACCTAAGGAAATCTCAAAACCGAATGAGCTCAAAACTCATTGGACGGCTCCGCTTCCAATCAAACAAAATACCGTAACCGAAGAACAATAAATATTGCAAATCCCATTCATTTGACCTTGCGTCCTGGGTATGACGATAAACTACATCCGCCATTGGGAGATTGGAGGTTTTGAGGAGTGTGATAAGCCACTAAACAAAATCAGCCAAACCAAATCATTTGACATTGTATCAGACTTTATAAAAGTCAACGGGCAGTATTAGAAAGACAACAATTTGACATTGAATGCAACCATATTTCTTGTGTTCCCTCGACCAATTGATCTTGCATTTGCTCTTCTTTATTAATCAGAATGTTTGTTCTTTTTGATGAACACTATTCATTGGTGGTTTCAAAGTTTCATCTCGTCTTTGAGAGAACGTGTGAGAGCAGACAACGGTGTCAGCAGGGAAACTCCGTTTGTCCCATATGGTTGAATTTATCCTGCTTATCTGTGTTTGCCAGAAAATGTCTTTATCAACGTTACAAAAATAGAAGTTTGAGAGATCAAGAGTTCAAGCTTGCGGTTAAACACAAGGTCTGTGCCAAGAGTTTCGTAATCGTAATTTATTTTGAAAAAAAAAAAAAAACGAGGACCAAAATTAGGTAAAAAATTAAAAGGTTGTCTCGACGTTTTAACCGTTAGAACGAAATGAATGAAATCTCTACATTTTTGTCTTTTTAACCAGTTTGTCAAGTGAAAGAAGTTAACGCTGCGCATGTGTTTCTTTTTATATTCAGAGACGCTTGGCAAGAAGGTTCTTTTTTGTTTTCTTCTTTTTGTGACATGGAAAGACTAAGAAACGAAACTGATACTCAAAACGCAAATTTTTGTAGTATTTGCGTGTGCATTTACATTTGAACCGTAGCCGAACAAAATTGTATAAAACCAAGATGACTTGATTGTTCGTTCTATTCTCGTTCAAAAAGTTTTTTTGGTTTTTTTTTTTTTTTTTTTTTAAATCTTTTTTTTAGTTAAAACACCAAATTTTTAATTTATCAAATTTCAAATATTTTTTAAAAAGATTGTCGTTACAAAGAAATTAACGCAGGACAACGATTGTTTTACACCGAAAACTCAAACGATGTTTCGCACTTCTAAGGATTTTGGTGTTAGTTGGAAGTACGTGTACCCGTCCATACCCAGAATTCTAAATATCTAAAATAAATAGAATTGAATGAGTTCACTAGAGTTCCTATCCATTGTTTTAAAATGATACTGACAATCTTTAGTTAGTGCAAGAATATTGAGTATATCAATTGTTTCTCTCAAGTAATTATGAAAATAGTTTTGTGGAACCTAAACTAAAAAACAAAAATACTATCTCTCTCATACATATATATATATATATATAAGTAATTCATTGAGTCTGAAATTTCTATCATATATATAAAGAAATATAGTCTTAAGGTGTGCTATATTTATGGGATAAAGTGCTCAATATCAGAGATAGAGCGTGTATATATATATATATATATATATATATAAAGTGAACATTGAAGTCAACACTTAGAGGCGACTGGCTGTTTCATGCTAGACGTAATCGTCAGGCCACGATTGCGTCTAGCATGAAAGAGCCTGTCGCCTCTAAGTGTTGACTTCAATGTTCACACACACACACACATATATATATATATATATATATATATATATATATATATATATATATATATATATCTTTACAAAATTTTCTGCGAACCTTCCCACCGAAAAATAATAATGTGCTAATTTACATAATTACTGTATATTATATTTTTTATAAAAAGAAAATGTCATCTGCACCATTTATTCTTATTCATTTTCTAAAGAATTAACGGATTATAATAATAATAATTTTTATTATTTCAAACGTTATTTTTAGTGGATACTCGTATTTGAAATAGACGTCCCGTTTTTATTTTAAACTATTTAACATAAAAACGTATTTCAAATACGAGTATCCCCTGAAATAACGTTTCAAGTAATAGAAATTCCTATTAATGTCTTTTCCAAGGTTATTAGTGCGAAGCAGAGCATCTCAGTTGAAGTTTGAACTCTATTTCTTAGAATTAACTAAATTCTTAAAGAAACGTTTAAAGTTGGAAGTCGTCTTATATATGCGGTGTCGTGTAAAAAGATGCAATTTGACAAGAAATAGCCTTTTCCCTAAATTGTTCTTTAGCTACATCAAAAGTTAGCGCCACCATTCCTATACTCATCAACGAGTCAAGATTTCCCTATAGACTAATTGTACGCTCCAGGTTCCAGCCGTTTGATCGGACATAAGACGAATAAAAGGCTTCATAGTTATATTGTAGTTGATCAAAAACAATCACTGTATTTGAAGAAGTTACTTGAGACAGAGACGTACCTCGTAACAGATTTTGAGTGAAGTTAATTTACTTTGTAATTGCAAGTTATTTATCGATCGTTGTTGATTTTGCAGTCGAAAAATCTGACGTTTTACCACATTTTTTAAGTCAAGGTAAAAAATAGAATTCATCAAATTTTTATTAAAATTTGATAAAAACAGTTAAACATTTGTTTCTGTCAGTCCACAGTAATTCAAAAATCTGATTGGTGTATAATTATTAAGTCGGAAGTACTGTGCTGTTATTCAATAATGTAACCCTTGCGATTTAAGTGATCTGATAATCCGATCAGGTTCAAGGATCGTGATTGTCCTATTATAAATCTTGACCTTGAATAATGAATGTAACAAACTAAAGACTTTTGGAAATGATGTGATCATTGTTCGAAATCAATTATTCGAATTGAAAAGTGTTTGAATGGAAATTAATCGAAAGGACAATTATACTAAATGATATTTATTCGAAATGCAATAAAATTCTTTATTACAATAAAAATGTAAAATTTAAAAGCGGAAATACACGAATGATAATTATTCCAAATACAAATATCATTAATAAAATAATTTAGTAAGAAAAAATCCTTATAACCTTAAGTTATATAATACAGCATGCAAATAGTCTACTACTGAAGAGTACCTGTTAAAGGATGTCACTAATTTTTAAAGTTTTCCATTTATATTACAGTATGTCTTGGCGCTCTTGATATTTTGGCAAACCTGCTCTTAATTTTGCAATATAAATTTCTTGCAAATCCTGTTCTCTTTTAAGAGCGTCTAAAAATGTCCATATTGTTGGATGATGAGATGACACTTGCTGCAAAAAAGCCCTGTGTCATCCTTCAAGGGTGTTATTAGTTCTAAGTAAATCAGCATTGACTTTCTCAAAACAAGACCACATACATATTTCAAACAATTATCATTTAGTATAATTGTCCTTTGGATTAATTTTCATTCAGACAATTCGACATTCGAATATTGTAAATAGTGTACATAATACCTAATCTCAGAAATATAGATAAACATACACACACATATATATATATATATATATATATATATATATATATATATATATATGATGTGATTATTCTGGGATTTTATTTTTAAGAAACATTTTATTTTACTACAATTTGTTTTATTGTCCAAACGATTTTAGAACGTTGATAGTATTGAAATATTTGTAACATTTTAAACGAGTTTTGAAACTTTACGAGACTTTGATGTGTATTTGATGAATGAATCTTAACATTGGAAAAGTGATGAAAAATACGAAAACATAAACTGAAGTAAAACATTGAAACAATTTTTTGTTAAAAAAATATCATTAGTAAAACTTTTTAGATTGACAGAAAATATATAGGCTCAGCATTTTTGAGATTTTTTTTTTCTTTTTTCCAGCTTATCAATCCTTTGTGGGTTTATTTAGAACCGACACCTATTTTTTGGGGAGGGGGGATAGTAAGAATAATTCTTTTTTGTAAATGAATACTGCAATAACAATAAGTTTTCCAGATCCAAGTCCTATATAACCCATAGCTGGAGGGGAAGAGGTGGATTCATATTTTGAAGAAGTTGATCACTGCAAACAAAGCAATGAACGAATAAATGTATTAATAAGAAAAGATAACCTCAATCCTCAACAGATGCCCCATAAAAAATTCGACATTAAATAACCCAAAGGAGGGGGGTGATATATCGTAAAATATGTAGGCCTAACTTACTTCAAGCAGTAAAATATGTAGGCCTAACTTACTTCAAGCATGTCTCTTTGTCATTCGCATAAAAGATACCATCAGTGTATTTGCTTATGGACATATTTTAAAATCTAATAACTTTCGGTTATTTTAAATGTAATCAACATATAGACTTCGCTTTACAAACATTTTTTTATTTTTAGAAAAACTGCAAGTACATAAAATATTACTGTTGTATTTCGAAGTCAAATCAGACATTTTTTTCTCTTTTATTTTCAGAATGAATCTTTACCAGTTGATTAAAAGAAATAATTTTCAAGGTTTCAGTGCCGGGCTTATCCGAAAGTTCGCCATGTCGCTTCTTCAGTGTCTGAAGCTGTTGTACAAAGAGAAGATAATTCACTGTGATCTCAAGCCAGTAAGTTTCACAAAGATGCCCCAGCACATATTGCCGCGTTGTCTTATCACTTAATCTAAAATCGCAATCCCGGCAATCAAATGATAACGTAGAAAAGAATTGTCATCATTTGCTTTTTTTTTTCTCTGACTAACCTATCGTTGTGGAATGATCGATAGTAAATGTTCCTCGTAGGCTAATGTGATTTTTCTATGGTGGCCTTGTGTCAGACTAGGCTAAGCTCAATTAATATTTACTAAAAGAAAACCAACTTAATAACGCTCCCTTTTAGAATCGGATATCTTGGGGTATATGTTTGTATAACAAAAGCCGACTGCCTATGAATTTGGTAGTAACAAAATTCGTTAATATTTTTTTAATAAGAGGAAAGAAAAAAGAAAAATATATTCAGATAATTACAAACACTAAAAATAACTTAGTATTACTAAGTTAATTTCATCCCCAGAAAGGTGTGGTAAGGGATGCATCATTTGCATAACTATATCCAGTTCGAATCACGTTAGGATTCACTTAATTTTGATATTATGCTTTAGCGTGACAACGGATATGGGTTATTAGACTTGTATTGTAGAGGACCATGGGTGTGTATTTACGTGTTGTTGTTTTAGAAACACGTGTGTAACTCCTGGTAGAATATTAAAAGGCCCAACTACATGAAAATTGGCGGACTTAATTTGTCCAACCGAAGATGAAAGAAGACAAACAAGATATCTCAATAAATATGTATTAAACAAATTACAAGGCAAATAGACGTAACATTTGTGTGTGTGGAAACATTGTGTTTGTTCTTTGGTGAATGTTTGCATTTTGGTGAATGTTTGTAATGTTCATAGTGTTTTCCAAGAAATGGGAGACGCTGATCTTCTAAGAGTTTTACATTTTGTCGCTGAAATGAAGAAGAAAGAAAGATTTATCTCATCACCACGCGAGGTGGGATTCGGCACAAGGCCTGGAGGAAAGAAGAGAAAGAGGCAAGAAGTTTCCCAGTATTTACAGTATGGGGAGAGAGACCCCAGGTGAAGAATTAGGTAACTAAGGAGGAGGTAACTCCTACAGTATGAACGCCAGAAAACGAATGACAAAAAAGACAGGGGAGAGTAAATGTGTGTGTGTGTGTGTGGAGGCGGGGACTGCAGATATACAAGTAATAACGATAATATGACTAGTGATTTCTGCGAATCTCATCATTTTCTGTTTACTGATTCACAGCTGCGTGTATTGAAATACTATTCGAGTTGACTATTAATCTTAAATCTATCGTCACGTGATTAATCTGGCCAATAATTTTTTTTTATTCCTCAGGAAAATATTCTTCTACGGCAACGTGGACAGAACTCTATTAAAGTCATTGATTTCGGATCCAGTTGTTACGAGAACCAACGCGGTGAGTGGAAATAACATCGATTCTATTTATTTTCGAGTCATTTATTTGACGATATTATTTGTAATCGATTCTTACCTGCGGAGTTCGAAAGTTTTTTTTAAAACCCAGCATTCTTAATTGGACACCGGGAAAAGAATATTTGAATTCTGCTTTTCGACAAATACATTTTTTTCTTGCAACTATTGCATCTCTTGAGGACACTTAGCAACACAAGGTTTAATATTTTTTTGCACACGATCATAGATTTCTTGCAATGATATCTTCTCCAGAGTCAGAAATTCAATAGCAAATCGATACTTCGATTTCTGTTTCTGGTATTCGTTGGTCATTATCAATTGCTTTACTTTCTTTTATTGTTTCTGAAATCACAAGAAAATATTAGGAGCAATGGAAAAATAGTAACATTTTGTGAAAACAATATGCACAAGCCATTTATTAAGACAATCAAATAAAACAATTTCGAATCACGATCATATTCAAACACGAAACCTTCTGAACGCTTCTCATATGTTTATTCATTTTGATGCACTGCAGATCTTCTCGTAAAGACGTTGGTACTTCAGACATATTTGTGTGAATACCGAATGTGTTTAGGCTTACGGCCGTATCACGTTGAAACATCGGTTCCCGTTCGATCACCGAAGTTAAGCAACGATCATTACCTAACTGGGTGTCCGCTTGGGAATACTAAGTGCTGTAAGATTGGATGTGCGGATGGTGTAATGGATAATGGCTCAAAATTGTTAATCGGAGAGCCGAGTTCCAATTCCAGTTGGGTTCGTTATATTCACTTATACGCAAATAACCTTGGTAAAGATCTGAACACCTCTTCTCCCCCAGCTATGGGTTAATTAGTAAGACTTATCACTAAATCATTGTTCCGCCTCACCCCCGCAAAAAATTCTTACACTGTAACTATATTTTTGGCTTTAAATAAACTGCACAGTGTTGATAAGTCGTACAAAACAACCAATCAATAAAACCAGTTGTGTTCGATTATAAGCG